>OZ024797.1:19153452-19653216 GCA_964017045.1 Omphiscola glabra
CCTGCAGAAGACACACGACATCTGTCAATAAGCAGACATTAGATGAAACCCTGCAGAAGACACACGACATCTGTCAATAAGCAGACATTAGATAAAACCCTCCAGAAGACACACGACATCTGTCAATAAGCAGACATTAGATAAAACCCTGCAGAAGACACACGACATCTGTCAATAAGCAGACATTAGATGAAACCCTGCAGAAGACACACGACATCTGTCAATAAGCAGACATTAGATAAAACCCTGCAGAAGACACACGACATCTGTCAATAAGCAGACATTAGATGAAACCTTGCAGAAGACACACGACATCTGTCAATAAGCAGACATTAGATGAAACCCTGCAGAAGACACACGACATCTGTCAATAAGCAGACATTAGATGAAACCCTGCAGAAGACACACGACATCTGTCAATAAGCAGACATTAGATGAAACCCTGCAGAAGACACACGACATCTGTCAATAAGCAGACATTAGATGAAACCTTGCAGAAGACACACGACATCTGAACCGGTCTGCTTGTGACCACAAAGCTTTCGCAAATCCTCATTCGTTAACAATAGGACCAGGGGCGTATCAGTTGACGTATTTAGTGGGTGTATGCTGGTTTTTACACCCTCACCCAGGTAGTCATATCCAAACACTCATGTTCTTTGTGCATCTCACCATTAACCTCCCACCACCACCCCCCCCCATTTCATTTCCCATCTGAGTTTTATCTAGACTGCCCCCCCCCCTTTTTCCGGGACGATGATCTGATGGTACTAACTAACACACATATTCTGGTGAGGGCCTGAGATTACTCTCTTAAGGCCCCGGCTAGTAAATTGGCAATCAACTCCATCTGCTGAGCTGTGCCATACAACATTTTCCTCACATAGGGTTCCCCCTCCGCCCTGGCCTCCCCCGGAAGCTCCAGTGAGGGACATTCGGTCAACAGATGCGCCAGCGTTTCCGGGACCAGGTTGCAATGCCGGCAGGTGGGATCCCGATTGTTGTCTAGACGCCAGAAATACGTGCCTATGGGGCAATGCTCGGTGCGCATTTGCGTCACTAAACTCTGCTGCTTTCGGCCTAACCCCCACCATGGGTCTTGTTTGCTAGGAGTTTGCATGTTGGAATAGACGCCTCTTGCGGTCGTATTGTCCGCCCACTGCCTGTACCACTTTTTCCTAAAATGGTCCGCCAGCCAGTTCTTTATTCCCAATCCAGTCATTGGTGTTTCTGGCTGAGGCTGGGCGGCCCCGGTCTTCGCAAGAGTGTCCGCTTTCTCGTTGCCACTGATGTTGACGTGGCCAGGGATCCATTGCACTGTCACCGTGCCACCTAGTTCGCCGAGTTTGCATACGTCATCTAAGATGACGTCAACCATGTGAGTGCTACCCTGTCTCTTTCCCAAGATCTCGAGAGCAGATCTTGAGTCCGAGAACACGATCACGTCGAGCCCCGCAAGCTCGTTCTCTCTCAGTGTGTGATACACACTCTCCAGTGCCCTGTGTATAGCCTCAAGCTCCGCATCAAAGTTTGATGCTGTAGTCCCACAGGGTCCGGAGAGTTCTTGACTTTCTGGCCCCCCCGCTGGGTATAGTATGAGCGCACCATACCCAGCAGTGCTTTCTCTCAGATTGGCCGATCCGTCTGTGAACACTTTTACAGGTACTTCGGAGTACAAATCCATGGTCTCAAGGGCGGCCGCTCTCTGAACATGCTCAGGGCTCCTTTTTGTCACTGCCGTGTCTGTCAAGGCCAAGTGTATGGAAGGACGTGAGGGTTCCGCGTACGGTGGATTAACTGGGATTCGGGTCAGCCTTTCTCTATTCTGGGGCAGATCGACGGTCCTCTCAAGCTCCACGACCTGGTGCATGAATGAGGATCTTTTTAGTCTTCTGCCTGCAGCCCAGTTATTCTGCATTTGATACGACGGTTCTCTTTCTGTCAGCCGTCGGTACCTCTCTACGGTACTTAAAATAGCCTTCTCCCTCCTAATTTCTAGCGGTTCCACATTGGCCAAGACTTCTACAGCAGCTGTGGGTGTGGTCCTGAATGCACCACAGATGAATCTCAGAGCCTGATTCTGGATTCGACCCAACTTCTCCAATGCAGTTTTGCTTGCAAAGGATTGGACCGGCATGCTGTAATCCATTACCGACCTTACACTGCTTAGGAGTAGTGCTCTAAGCGTACTTGCGCCCGCGCCCCAACTCGTGCAAGCTAACTTTTTCACCAGATTGAGCTTGGCGGTCGCCTGGGAGCAGAGGTCTTGTACAAAATTATGCATTTGCACCTTTTGATCCAATTTGACTCCCAGGTAAACCGGTTGCTTGTCCCATTTGAGCGCTACATCCCCCACCTTCAGCTCAATCTCCTGTTTGAGAATGGTTCGCCCATTGGTAAATAGCGAATAGACCGTCTTCTCGGTGTTGATTTCCAGATGCCACCGCTGCATGAACCTGTTGATAGACGAAAGGTCTTGCTGTAATAGCGTTTGCAGGCGGTGGACATCCTTACCGGTGCTCCAGATAACCAAATCATCAACATACATCGCGGCATTGGTTACCAAATTTTGTGGCAAGTCATTAATGTATGCCAGGAAAAGTGTGCAACTGAGGGCTGACCCTTGTGGGAGCCCCTCCTCAAGGGTTCTTTTCCTGGAGGTTTCACTGCCGAATTTCGTGCTTATTGTCCGGTTTGTGAGAAAACCGGCAATCCACCTGTACATATTGGCAGTTACTCCCATCTTTTGCAATTTCAATAATAGACCGGACCTCCAGACTCGGTCGTATGCTTGCCGGAGGTCGAAAAATACAGCCACTGTATGTGATTTTTTCTGGAGCCCATCTTTTATGGACTGGAGAAGACGGAGCACTTGGTCTACAGGCTGCATTCCCTTGCGGAAGCCCGCCTGTATTGGACTCAGGCTGTCGGTACTCTCCAGGTACCAGTACAGCCTTTGATTAACCATTCTCTCGGCTACCTTCCCTAGACACGATGTTAGGGAGATCGGACGATAGCCGTTAGGGTGATTGAGATTTTTCCTTCTTTGGGAATAGGGACGATGGTAGCGCTAAGCCAAGCTCTGGGTAGGATTCCAGTTACCCATGATCTGTTTATGATTGACAATAGCTTTGTCTTCGCTATCGGGCCAAGGTTTTTTATCATTTCATTACAGATCTTATCCGGACCTGGTGCCTTGGCGGCGTCGCACTTGTCAATGGCGGTTTGCAACTCAACCATAGTGTAAGGGGCTGTGAATATCTCGTCATGCGGTCCCCACCGTTGGGCCTCTTCTCCATGTTTCCGAAGACGGTTAAGGTTCCGGCTCTCTCTGGTCTCTTTCTGCTTCCTGTTAATCCTTGCAAAATGCTTATTCAATGCCTCGGCACTCTTGGCATCTGTGGTAGCCGTGCCAGTAGTCGTTTGCAGAGGACGCAGGTTACGTACCTTTCCCATGCAGGATAGAGAGTCCATCAATCGCCAGACCTTTTTTCCGTCTTTCAGGTCGAGTTTTCCACATGTACCAACCCATTTTTCTTTCTTTGCCCTGTCAACCTCCTTACGGACCTCGGCTGTCAGTTTGTTGTAAGCTGCACGAGCAGCAGCCGTCTTTAACTTTCCAGCTTTGACCCGTGCTTTCTTTCGTTCACGAACCATTTCAGCCAACCTCTTATTCCAAAAGGGGTGGAACTTGCGGGTCCCGTTTGTTCTAGGGACTGTTTTTCTTGCCACTGCGAGTATCTGATGGTACTCAGTACATCGATTTAAAGTCACAATGAAACTTGACCAGCAGCCTACTTTACAGCACTCAGTGCATTATAATCATAATCATTTTATAGTATAATCAATGATGGTAGAGTTCAAAGTGTATTCATGCATTATCAAGCTCGAGGATAAATATATATATGTATATATATATATCAAATAGATGTTTCTAATCATGATCACATAAGCCACAATGAGATTCGCTACCAACACTGAGCTAACAAGAACCAGTGTTTTTTTCAGGCGATAAAAATAGAAGCCGCAAAGGGAGGCAAAGATAAAAATAATAAAGCCCGAGAAAGAAAATAAATATTGGCCAGTGGCTTCCCCTGCCAATGTCAACACGGAAGCCGTACAACTTTCCACGGTACAGGGGCAGCAACTCATGATCTAACTGTACAAGACAGTGGAGACAACTCGTTCGTCTATCCATAGTAGTAATACAAGGAAATAAGTTTCAGGCCAGAGTCCCCTTTTGAGTGCAACACTTGCTTACAGAACAAGCTGTAAGCGGAAAATAGTTGTTTTAAGTTAAACCAAACTGCTATATTGCTTGAATTCAAACACAAAATTGCTCTTTACATTTAACGATATCTAGTACCACTAGACGGGACTAAAACAAAGCGATGCTGTGCGCAGTGCAGAAAACAGAGCGAACTGGAGAAGGATAGTTTTCATGTCACCTGTGGCCCCCCAACGGTCCAAGGACTAAGGGACATGATGATGATGATGATGTATACCACCAGCAAACAATATATTTTACAGATGCTTCCTTTCGAAACTAATGTGTTGGGGGCGGGAGGGGAGAATGAGGGAGTTGAATATGGATGGGTTGAGTATGGATGGGTTGAAGGTAGAGGAGGATGGTGAGTTGTCGGTTAAGAAACCAGACATTGTTAATGAAGTGACTTTGATCTGTCGGGTAAAAAAAATACTTTCATTTTCAGGACAATGGTAGTCATCTGATGCTGAAAATAAAGTGCATTTGATTGCGTTCACGATTAATAGAAGCACATTTGAGAGTAAAAGGAATATAGGACAGGGCTGTCATTAAAAGGGTGATGATGTGCTAGAGTTAAACTAAAACATCAGATACACATTCATGAATAGAAAATAATCAATCAAGATCATGCTGAAGGACACTGCATGACTTATGACTTCATGTTCCCAGACAGGTTTTAAGAACTTGGACAACTTGCATCATAGAAATAAATAGTTTACGTTCATAGACCCGTATATCCTGGTGTACATCCATTGACCAACACACCCTGATGTACATTAATTGACCAATATAACCTGGTGTACATCCATTGACCAACACACCCTGATGTACATTCATTGACCAATATATTCTGATGTACATCCATTGAACAACATATCCTGGAGTACATCCATTGATCATTATACTCTGGTGTACATCTATAGACTGACAACCCGTGCCAAAGATTACGGAATATTGCCCAGAGAATTATACCAACGCACCCCCGCCACATTGCTGTCCAAAAAAATTAGTAAAATTTCCCCGCAATGCACGCATAGAAAAGCTACGCATGTAACGATGTAACGACAGTAAGATACTCTGAAATAGCTACACTAATACTATTATTATTTTATCTCCTTACTTCCAGATACTGACCACGCCAACGCGGGCTTGAGTGAACGTCTTCTCTGTAAACCTTTATCACCGATTTACGCTCGTCAATAAAAAAAAAGACGTATGACGTCACAGTAATGGTGTACTGCGGTCAGACAAGGGTTTTCAAAAAACGCAATGGTGCATTCTTATGAGTAAGACATGGCTGCATTTTAAAATGTTCAAATTGGGTGTCTTTTAACATGTAAGCAATGTGGTTTTTTTTAAATATTACCAATGGGCGTATTTTAACACATAACTTATTATAACCAATGTTGGTTGTTGCGTACTGTCTTTTGGTTTTGAACGTTTAACATGTTTTAAGATTTCTCGCGTAGAATGAACAATACGTAGCAAAGGACTGAGAAAAACTTCATGAAAAGAAAACGATACCAAAGCTGGTGGTACTAGCACTATTTAATTGAATTATACTTTTGAGTTTCTTATAAAAATACAAATAAAAAAAAAAAAACACACACAACAAAACTATATCATTTAACAGCACAGCAAATGAAAAGGTACAATCCTCTAAGACAGACCTGCACAATATACGGCCCGCGGGCCGTATTCGGCCCGCCAGCACCCATTTTGTGGCCCGCGAAATAACGAAATATTCTTTATTTCTTATTATTTTCTCTATAGCTTTCACCCCTGTCATATTTTGTTTTGGCCCGCACAAGTAATGTCCTACTTTCTTTTGGCCCGCACAAGTTTTTCATAAGGTATAACGGCCCGCCTTACATTTTGAGCTGTGCAGGCCTGATCTAAGACTACACATATTATTTTACTCACACACACCCAAAGAAAACATTCTTGTAAATTTTCTTCATCTCCTAAAGGTCTAGGAAAATTATGAAAAAATCTCTCCCGGCCAGCAGAGCTGTCGGCCTATTTAAAGGGATTCAATCAGAACCCACTAGTGAAGAAATTCTAGAGATTGCGTCACCTGATAGCCTTCTTTAAAACAAATAGAATGTATTCGAACGTTAACAACCTTTTCCCAATCAAAGGAGGGGTGGGGTTGGTATAGCACTACACACATAATCGTTGACGTCAATTTTAACACAAATAAGGGGTAGGTGAGTGGTGGACACTTCAGCTCTACGTTGAGCTGAAAAGTAGGTCAAGACATAGGTCAAGACATAGGTCAAGAGAGAGGTCGAGAGATAGTTCAAGACATAGGTCAAGAGATAGGTCAAGAGATAGGTCAAGAGATAGGTCAAGAGATAGATCAAGACACAGGTCAAGACATTGGTCAAAACATAGGTCAAAACATAGGTCAAGACATAGGTCAAGAGATAGGTCAAGATAGGTCCAGAAATGGGTCAAGGTAGGTCCAGAAAGGCGTCAAGACATAGGTCAAGAGGTAGGTCAAGAAGGTCCAGAAATGAGACAAAATAGGTCAAGAAATGCGTCAAGACATAGGTCAAGAGGTAGGTCAAGATTGTTCCAGAAATGCGTCAAGACATAGGTGAAGAGGTAGGTCAAGAGATAGGCTTTACTATAACGCACATGTTACGGAACAATTCAATACAAATCGGTTTAATAGCATGCGTTCAGAATTTCTGTGTAGACTTTGTTCCAATCCGTATACAATATTGAACTGATGCACTTGAGATGTATGTGGCTGGCATCTAAAGCCAGTGATCTAGAATAAGGAGATGTATGTGGCTGGCATCTAAAGCCAGTGATCTAGAATAATGAGATGTATGTGGCTGGCATCTAAAGCCAGTGATCTAGAATAAGGAGATGTATGTGGCTGGCATCTAAAGCCAGTGATCTAGAATAAGGAGATGTATGTGGCTGGCATCTAAAGCCAGTGATCTAGAATAAGGAGATGTATGTGGCTGGCATCTAAAGCCAGTGATCTAGAATAAGGAGATGTATGTGGCTGGCATCTAAAGCCAGTGATCTAGAATAAGGAGATGTGTGTGGCTGGCATCTAAAGCCAGTGATCTAGAATAAGGAGATGTATGTGGCTGGCATCTAAAGCCAGTGATCTAGAATAAGGAGATGTATGTGGCTGGCATTTAAAGCCAGTGATCTAGAATAAGGAGATGTATGTGGCTGGCTTTTAAAAGCAGCCTATAAAGATGCATGGAGATAAGAGGATATTACATAAAACAATTATACAGGAGATAAGAGAGCAATTCACACCATGGCCCTCCAATGTCCATTTATCTTAACTCAATACTGATCCCGTGAGAGGAGTAAGCCCACCCCCCACTCAATTGCAATTAAAAATTACATACCCTGGACAGCGTGTAATGAGCCCCCTCTAGCACGCCCTTCTTGCATGTGGCTTCATGGCGCTACGTGTTTCGACACTGAAATATTCCGATTCTTTTATAGATATCTTTCTAATTTGATTTTACAACACAGTGCAACTATTGCTTTATGAAGGGCGCCATATTTGTTACAAAGGCTACAGCAAAACATATCCCCACTTATGACGTATTTCTAATATTTGCCTGTTAGACACATGACGTATTTCACATATTTGCCTGCTAGACACATGACGTATTTCACATATTTGCCTGCTAGACACATGACGTATTTCACATATTTGCCTGTTAGACACATGACGTATTTCATATATTTGCCTGTTAGACACATGACGTATTTCACATATTTGCCTGTTAGACACATGACGTATTTCATATATTTGCCTGTTAAACACATGACGTATTTGAAACTACCACAGAATACAATCAGTAACAAAGACTTGAAGGTTTTCACGATTTAAAATATTAGCTAAAGTAGAGTTCATGTATTATTATTATTATTATTATTAGGTGGTTTTAGATAGCGCATTACCCCAGCTGGCGAAAGGTAGGCCTCGCCCACCCAAGAGAATTCCATTGTTTTGGGGCATAGAGAAAAATCTTTCACCATTTGGTTTAGTGCGTGTTCTGGGAACAGGGAGATTACGCGTGTCTGCGGAGGAACGAAGCTTTAGAAGGGCTGAATAGATAGTAAGAAGTTCAGTAAGATAGGAAGGGCAGGAACCAGAAGAAAGTTGTGACAGAGAACAGTTTGTAATCAATGCGTGCCTGTATAGCGAGCCAATGAAGTGAGTGAAGTAGTGGAGTGAGGTGATCGCGTTTCTATGCCTTTAGAACTAGCCCAGCAGCTGAGGTTTGAGCTTTCTGCACTTTTTCTATGAAATGTTTTGTTGAACCCGACAGAAGAGAGTTACAGTAGTCAAGACGGGAGAGAACAAGAGCACAGACTTTGGTTTTTTGGTGCGCTAACTGTGAGGTGGTTGGTTGTGTTTTCTACTCCATGGCGGTGTTGTGCCAGTTCAAGTTTTTGCCGCTGTTCTGGTTATCGGTGTTGTTATGCTGGTGGGGCTGTTTCGGTAAATGGTGATGCCGCGGTTAATGGTGCTGTTTAGACACCATGATGGTGTGTCATGTGTCCAGGCACTCGCTTCAGTCATGTTAGCAAGATTATTTCTCTCATTACTCAATGATCAACTATTTTTTATCTGACAGTGTTGATTGGACGTGGCGGCGGAAATGAGAAAAATATCGCGTGCCCAAACTAACGGCAAAACCCTTTTAAAGATATAACTCTTTTGCAGATTTGTGAGTTGGTGGGGTGGAGTTTGGGGGTAGGGAAAGGACGAGATTCGTTTCAAAAACGTCACATCACGTGACATTAAAGAACCTCTGCCAACGTTCAATGTGTTCAAGGGACGCCATAGATAAAACACATTCAAACTTCTAGAGTTATGGAACGTCCAGCTTTCTGTTTGACACAAGTCTAATGGGAACTCCCAACAACAATAAAGAAAAATCCTGGCCTAGGCTTTTCAATAGCAGGTGGTTTTGGTTCACATGGCAACCCATATAGAGCTATTGATATTATGAGTACACATTAAACATTTACTAGTAAATTACAGCACATTTGTTTAGTTTATCTATTGCCTCAGGTCTTCCAAAACACACACCCCCCCCTCGGTTCGTGATACCGTCGCTGAGAATCCTTTAAAACCCAAGGCACAGAAACATTGCAAAACCCATCTACATGTGTAGGAGCCAGAATGATCAATAAATTGATCGTGGGCCATTAATATATAGAGGAAGATGAAGAAAATGTCAACAGTACATAAACGACAGAAGCGCTTCCTGTTCTGAACATTGACCTACACTGACTTAAATCAAATCTTCAAAACATAAGTTTTAAAAAAAAAAATTATAAGTTATTTATTGAATTGACTGCTGGGGAAGGCATTTAGCCGAAACGTCTTCATAACTGTGTCGTCTTTAATGTTCAAGCCTAAACATATCGCGTTCAAATGTTTATTTACTTGACATGACTCGAATGCAGTCCCTCATATTTTGGTCTAATAACAAGAAGAATACAATTTCTAAACAGACGCGAATGCTGTTGTTTTGATAACACACGAAGTATGGCTTTGGAAACATTTGTATAAATCTATGGCTTTGGGAACATTTGTATAAATCTATGGCTTTGGAAACATTTGTATAAATCTATGGCTTTGGGAACATTTGTATAAATCTATGGCTTTGGAAACATTTGTATAAATCTATGGCTTTGGGAACATTTGTATAAATCTATGGCTTTGGGAACATTTGTATAAATATATGGCTTTGGGAACATTTGTATAAATCTATGGCTTTGGGAACATGTGTATAAATCTATGGCTTTGGGAACATTTGTATAAATCTATGGCTTTGGGAACATTTGTATAAATCTATGGCTTTGGGAACATGTGTATAAATCTATGGCTTTGGGAACATTTGTATAAATCTATGGCTTTGGGAACATTTGTATAAATCTATGGCTTTGGGAACATTTGTATAAATCTATGGCTTTGGGAACATTTGTATAAATCTATGGCTTTGGGAACATTTGTATAAATCTCTGGCTTTGGAAACATTTTCATAAATCCCTGGATTTGAATACATTTGTATAAATCACTGGATTTGGAAATATTTGTATAAATCAAGGGCTTTGGAAACTTTTGTATAAATCCCTGGATTTGGAAACTTTTGTATAAATCCCTGGATTTGGAAACATTTGTATAACTCTCTAGCTTTGGAAACATTTGTATAAATCTTTGGCTTCGGAAACATTTTTATAAATCTCTAGCTTTGGAAACATTTGTATAAATCCCTGGCTTATGAAACATTTGTACAAATCCTAAGTCAACACAGATTGGCTACTGCATCATTATCAGCGACTAGTTTGTGTCGGACGGCGAGTGGTCATTGGGCAAATAAACGAAGAGATAGTACAGTCGTCTGCCTGTCAATTACTTGCTATCAGAGACATTGTTCGTGCAGACGACGAGCATCATTCTGCTGCTATAGGGACTCTCAATTTATTTTGAGTTAAGCCTCTGTTTATGTGTCTGTATATTTACATGGGACTGTGTCTGAGTATGTATCCGCATCTGTGTATGTGACTGTATCTATGTCTGTACCTGTGTCTGTACCTGGGTCTGTATCTGTTTCTGATGTCTTTTAAGATGTTTGTATTGCGATCTATGATAGTCACAATACTGTCTATGATAAGTGTTTGTATTGCGATCTATGATCGTTACAATACTTCTGATGTCTTTTAAGATGTTTGTATTGCGATCTATGATAGTCACAATACTGTCTATGATAAGTGTTTGTATTGCGATATATGATAGTTACAATACTTCTGATGTCTTTTAAGATATTTGTATTGCGATCTATGATAGTCACAATACTGTCTATGATAAGTGTTTGTATTGCGATCTATGATAGTTACAATAATTTTGATGTCTTTTAAGATGTTTGTATTGCGATCTATGATAGTCACAATACTGTCTATGATAAGTGTTTGTATTGCGATCTATGATAGTTACAATACTTCTGATGTCTTTTAAGATGTTTGTATTGCGATCTATGATAGTTACAATACTTCTGATGTCTTTTAAGATGTTTGTATTGCGATCTATGATAGTCACAATACTTCTGATGTCTTTTAAGATGTTTGTATTGCGATCTATGATAGTCACAATACTGTCTATGATAAGTGTTTGTATTGCGATCTATGATAGTTACAATACTTCTGATGTCTTTTAAGATTTTGTATTGCGATTTATGATAGTCACAATACTTCTGATGTCTTTTAAGATGTTTGTATTGCGATCTATGATAGTCACAATACTTCTGATGTCTTTTAAGATGTTTGTATTGCGATCTATGATAGTTACAATACTTCTGATGTCTTTTAAGATTTTGTTTTGCGATCTATGATAGTCACAATACTTCTGATGTCTTTTAAGATGTTTGTATTGCGATCTATGATAGTCACAATACTGTCTATGATAAGTGTTTGTATTGCGATCTATGATAGTCACAATACTTCTGATGTCTTTTAAGATGTTTGTATTGCGATCTATGATAGTCACAACACTGTCTATGACAAGTGTTTGTATAGGACCAGTTTGTTTTGCGTCTTGTGACAGATACGATGCTGTCTATCACTAGTTAGGGGCATGTGACAGGTACAATGCTGTTTATCATGAGTTAGGGGCATGTGACAGGTACAATGCTGTCTATCACTAGTTAGGGGCGTGTGACAGGTACAATGCTGTCTATCATGAGTTAGGGGCGTGTGACAGGTACAATGCTGTCTATCATGAGTTAGGGGCGTGTGACAGGTACAATGCTGTCTATCACTAGTTAGGGGCGTGTGACAGGTACAATGCTTTCTGTCATGAGTTAGGGGCATGTGACAGGTACAACGCTGTCTATCATGAGTTAGGGGCATGTGTCAGGTACAATGCTGTCTATCACTAGTTAGGAGCGTATGACAGGTACAATGCTGTCTGTCATGAATGTGGGGCGTGTGACAGGTACATTGCTGTCTATCATGAGTTAGGGATTGGGACGTGTGACAGGTACAACTAATAGTGTTCTCTAGGGGTGAAGTGTGTCGTATTTGTCGGTGGTTTAATGCAAGTACGAACAGGTTTGGTCGGTGTATCAGATGGGTTTTGCAAAGTTTATAAAAATATAAGTCTCATCACGAAAAAAACGTCAATAAAATTATTAGGTTGCAGAAAATGTCAACTGTAAATGGCGTTGATGCCATGGTCAGCGCGCCATCTGGGATGCTGTAATCAAACAAATTACTAGCCACTGGGGATAAAATCCAATTGAAATCGCTAACACAAGAATGTCCAACATTTTAAAGTTGAAACTTATGAAATCATTTATGATGAAATGTTGAATCATTTGACTGATAAAAGTGCAATAAAACCTCACGGCAAAGACGGACTGTTGAAACGTGTGTTAGAACACAGCGGTCGACATGAACCAAACAGAACCTTACACTCAACAACATAAGATAAGGTAATCTGATATTAAACAGAAATTTGAGATAGTGCATTTGAATTGTGTGGAGGATCTTGAGTGTGGATAGTGAGGAAATAGTGTGTGAAAAGCGAGTGTAATAACTATATGGGCCCGTGGGCATACAATATTATAGTAAATGAATTAATCGACTAATATTTCTTATCTTATTTGTACTTGCGTGTTTATTATTGATACAATAATAATAATGGTGTGATCTTAGGCTAGAAGACATGTTTCTCAATATGCCCCTCCGTGTAGCAGAGTAGTAGTTGTAGTTGATGCTGCTGTTGTTGTTCCAATGGTAATATGCTTTTTAAAATAATTATTCTTAAGTATAAGTAAAACGGAAAGTGGGCATTTCGACATGGCAAACGTAGGTATGGGAGCCTGTACTTAGAGCTGTCACTATTTGACAAACGTAAGTATGGGAGCCTGTACTTAGAGCTGTCACTATTTGACAAACGTAGGTATGGGAGCCTGTACTTAGAGCTGTCACTATTTGACAAACGTAGGTATGGGAGCCTGTACTTAGAGCTGTCACTGTTTGACAAACGTAGGTATGGGAGCCTGTACTTAGAGCTGTCACTATTTGACAAACATATACTTCCAACTATGCCAGCACAAGACCGACATAAAAAACAATACAAAAAAGACCACACTGACATCATGAGAAGATAAGACAAAGCAGTCCATGACACAGGCAGACATGAAAATATAAGACAAATCAGTACACGACACAGACAGACAAGAGTAGATAAGAAAAAACTGTTCATGACACAGGCAGACATAGGAAGATGAGACAAAACAGTCCACGACACATACAGACACGAGAAAACAATTTCAAAACAGACCACAAAGACAGACATAAGAAAAACAGTTTGCTACATGGTATCACTAGTATAAGACATGGAGGTACTGACCAAAGCGTTTCTTGACCAAGACCGGCTCCAGAAGTACAAGACAGAACTGTTCTTTCTTCTCATATTCCTCGTCATCAACGATGCGGATCTTGATGAATTGTCTGCAAGGAAACAGGAAGTGACGTTCATTATTGCTACGCATTAAGATTATTATTTTGTTAACACTATCAATAACATTGTCACTGTCAATGGCATTGTCACTATCAATGGCATTGTCACTGTCAATAACATTGTCACTATGAAGAGCATTGTCACTATGAAGAGCATTGCCACCATCAATAACATTGTCACTATCAATGGCATTGTCACTATCAATGGCATTGTCACTATGAAGAGCATTGCCACCATCAATAACATTGTCACTATGAAGAGCATTGCCACCATCAATAACATTGTCACTATGAAGAGCATTGCCACCATCAATAACATTGTCACTATGAAGAGCATTGCCACCATAAATAACATTGTCACTATGAAGAGCATTGCCACCATCAATAACATTGTCACTATCAATGGCATTGTCACTATCAATGGCATTGTCACTATGAAGAGCATTGCCACCATCAATAACATTGTCACTATGAAGAGCATTGCCACCATCAATAACATTGTCACTATGAAGAGCATTGCCACCATCAATAACATTGTCACTATGAAGAGCATTGCCACCATAAATAACATTGTCACTATGAAGAGCATTGCCACCATCAATAACATTGTCACTATCAATGGCATTGTCACTATCAATGGCATTGTCACTATGAAGAGCATTGCCACCATCAATAACATTGTCACTATGAAGAGCATTGCCACCATCAATAACATTGTCACTATGAAGAGCATTGCCACCATCAATAACATTGTCACTATGAAGAGCATTGCCACCATCAATAACATTGTCACTATCAATAACATTGTCACTATCAATAACATTGTCACTATGAAGAGCATTGCCACCATCAATAACATTGTCACTATCAATAACATTGTCACTATCAATGGCATTGTCACTATCAATGGCATTGTCACTATCAATGGCATTGTCACTATCAATAACTTTGTCACTATCAATAGCATTGTCACTATCAATAACATTGTCAATATAAATAGCATTGCCACCATCAATAACATTATCACTATCAATAACATTATCACTAGGAATAACATGTTATTTTTCAAACGATTCCTACAACACAGTCATCTGCTAGTCCTCTGTTTATAAACGTTTGTTAGTTATTTTGTGTATTTTGGTTTGTTTAAGTACATTTTGAGACGTGCCATTGTTAAGTCTCATACAATGATGTCAATGATAACTTAAGACATAAAACAGTCAAAATTAACGCATGCAATAAGTTGTTGGACAGTGGTCAGGCTAAACTCAGATGAAATCTCTTATTAAAATCATAGGAGTAAGTAAAATGTTTGATTTTACAAGCATATAATCCTGAGAAAAAAGAGAGGTGCTGTAATCAAACATAATCATCAGCGACTGGGGATTAGATTCAATTCAAATCATTGACATTTTAATTAAATAAACCCTAAAAGCAAAGTTTTTCTTATAATATCTTTTAAAAAAATGTCGCATCGAGATCAAAATTGGGGAAAAAAAAGGGGGGGGGGGCACACAGAAAATTTGAAGAAGAAAAAAAACAACAGCATGAATTCAAGTAACGCACTTTATAAGAACTACAGTAAGTGCTTCCCTCCCACCCCAGCCCCCACCCCAAGTCTCGCAACCACTTTTTTTCTTCAGGGCCATATTATTGTTCTAATGACCCACCAGCTTTTACACCGCAGACTTATTCCACCAACTATTTCAGAAAAACAAAAGAGATATTACGCACCAAACTCACTTGTGATATTTCTTTTTTAAGAATCTAATTTAGCGCAGTTATCGGGAAGTTTAATATCGTGAAATCGATGTCATCATAATTGCTTCATGTCACCCTTGAAAAAACAGGAAAAACTCATTTTTGGGGGGTTGGGTTTGAGGGGTGGGGCTTAACATTTCAAAAGAATGTCTTGTCATCGGCAAAGAGTCTATTTCCAAGTTTCAGCTCGATAGGTTGATCGGATGTGGGTCAATTAGCCGTCCGAAAATTTTGCTCGCCAGAAACACACGAACAAAGCGAAGTCAATATGAAGGATTTTAAAATGTACGACATCAAAAGTACTAAGTCATTTATCATGAAATACTGCATCATATGACTCATAAAAATGCAATAAAATCTCATCTCAACGACGGACTGTTGAAACGTGTGTTAGAATACAGTGGTTGAAACGTGTGTTAGAATACATTGGTTGAAACGTGTGATAGAATACAGTAGTTGAAACGTGTGTTAGAATACAGTGGTTGAAACATGTGATAGAATACAGTGGTTGAAACATGTGATAGAATACAGTGGTTCAAACGTGTGTTAGAATACAGTGGTTGAAACGTGTGTTAGAATACAGTGGTTGAAACATGTGATAGAATACAGTGGTTGAAACATGTGATAGAATACAGTGGTTCAAACGTGTGTTAGAATACAGTGGTTGAAACGTGTGTTAGAATACAGTGGTTGAAACGTGTGTTAGAATACAGTGGTTCAAACGTGTGTTAGAATACAATGGTTCAAACGTGTGTTAGAATAAAGTGGTTGAAACGTGTGTTAGAATACAGTGGTTCAAACGTGTGTTAGAATACAGTGGTTCAAACGTGTGTTAGAATACAGTGGTCGACATTGACGAAATAAAACACAACTTTCCCAAACAACACAAGATAAGGTAATCTTATTTTAAACAGAAATTTGAGCTAATGCAGTTGGAATGTGTGGGGGACCGTATGCGCGGAGAGTGAGGAAATAGTGTGTGGAGAGAGAGAGCGTGTGCAATAACTACAATGACTTGTAGGCCTTCAATATTATGATACATGAATTAATCTACTAATATTTCTTATCTTATTAGATAAGGTAATCTGGAATTAAATAGAAATTTGTGCTAGTATATTTGGAATGTGTGGGGGATCGTGTGTGTGTGGTGTCTTATATTTTTTAAGGCTACACGTAAAGACTTTGACATATTAATACCTTAAGAATATTCCGAACACCTAGCCCTTGTGTAATTGTGATGATACTGAGGTCATATTTCATTTCTACCATTCCCCCATACCCTTTGCCAACATTCATTCCTAGCTTTATAGCATTGCAGCAATCGGGCCCCGAAATCCGTTCACCAGCCTAGAAGGCAGACATCCCACCCTAACCAGGCTCCCAACTGACACCACTTTCCAATAACTAAGAAACATCGCACAAACAGATTGGCACACGGAAACAAAACAGATTAGCCAAATTTTGCAGCCAACAGAAATGTGACAAGTTTTGCCGACTACTGGTGTAAGGTATACGCTATACAAGTGAAAGTCAGACATTCCCATTAGACATAGACTGCCAAGATAACACGTTTTCGCGCATGCACACATTTAACTTAGGGAAATCGATATTAAGAGATCTCAGGATCGATACCCTGTAAGTAAGGGTTTCGTGCCCATGTTGGTAAATTGATGACGTCATACCCGAAACCCCCAAAGTGATTTTCAGTAATTCCTTAGACCACTTCCGGGAATCTTTGGTTACATTTAAGGTCGGTCAAACTGTCTCAAGTACTCGCTGACCTGCCTGACGTCATGAGTGGGTCTATGTGTAAGCTGACTTTCCACAGATGGCACGTTATAGTGGGCTAGGTCTAATCTGACCGTTGAACTATGCGGTCAAAAGCAACATAGCAGCAAATTAAACTGGGGAAAATAATTGTTGATTATTTTCATGATTCATATGGCGTGTATGATTGAGAACCCGTACAAGAGTTTGATGATGCATATAGCATGTATGATTGAGAACCCGTTCAAGAGTTTGATGATGCATATAGCATGTATGATTGAGAACCCGTACACGAGTTTGATGATGTATACAGCATGTATGATTGAGAAATCGTACAAGAGTTTGATGATGCATATAGCATGTATATATGATTGAGTCGAGTAGAGTAAGTATAGAACCACGTAACACAACGTTGAAATTATCAGCCGGTCAGTTGGTCACCTGGGTTTACGTTTTATACGAATGCATAGGTCTATTTTGGAACACACATACACACACGCACACACACACACATACATGCAAACGCACACACAAACATGCACACACACGCACACACACACAAACATGCACACACACACACACACACACATGCACACACACGCGCACACACACACACACACACACGCATACACGCACACTCACACACGCGCGCGCACATACACACACACAAATGAGGTCCTACTCCAGCCGGCCCCTCGAAGTCTTTATGTTGAACCCAACATCCCCGTATACGGCGAAAGGCTTAAAGTGGTACGTAGCTTCTCTTATTTTGTCAGCACAATGCTCAAAAGCGCAACCGTCGTGAAAGGGACCAACCTTCGTATTGCAAGAGCCAGTACAACCTATATGGTCAAATGTCTAGGAATGCATGTGCCACGATAGGTATCTGCACCCATTCCAAAATAAAAAGTATACAAGGCGGTAATGCTCCCTATACTTTTCTACGCACATGTGAAATATGGACTATCTATCAACGCCATACGTGACAGTTGAACAACTTTCATATGAAACGCCTCAGAAAAAATGTCAACATCATATTCATATGGCAGGACAGAGTCCCAGGCATCGAGGTACTCGCACAGGGAGCCCCCCCCATACTCGCACAGGGAGGCCCCCATTCTCGCACAGGGAGGCCCCCATACTCACACAGGGAGGGCCTCCCATACTCGCACAGGGAGGCCCCCCATACTCGCACAGGGAGGGCCCCCCATACTCGCACAGGGAGGCCCCCCATACTCGCACAGGGAGGCCCCCCATACTCGCACAGGGAGGGCCCCCCATACTCGCACAGGGAGGCCCCCATACTCGCACAGGGAGGCCCCCCCCAGCATCTTTACAACTTTAATTCAGGCACAGCTTCGCTGGGCGGGGCATTTTTTGAGAATGTCAGCTGACCACTTGCCCCAATTGTTTGTTGTTGCGACCTCAAGCATGGAAAGCGGTCTGCTGGTGGACAGACGAAACGATTTGAAGACAACCTAAAAGCCCCACTGAAAGCGTTTGATATAAACCCGTAGACGTGGGACGATGTGGTCAAATGATAGAGCATCGTGGCACCCCTCTTTACACTTAGGCTCCATGCAACAGAACAGCAGATGCAGCGCAAAATAGACCAGTCAGAAAAGCGCGGGTTAACAACACACCTGGAGTGGTCCCATCTACCCAGTGCACTTACTCCACAGGACAATTTTGTGCTAGAGTCAGTCTCATCAGCCATCTGCGCACCCAAAGATAGAATAAGAGCCAGCATGAATCAGATGAATGAAACGGTCGTGATCGATTTCGACGGATGAACTAATATTTTGCGTTGTGCTATGTTCGTCAAGCAACTGGGCAGTACGATGACCTCCTGGCGTCTGTAAAAAAGCGCAAACTTGAATGGTATTGCCACGTTACCAGAAAACAAGGGCTCGCCAAAGAAATCTTGCAGGGTACAACTAGAGGAGGAAGAAGAAGAGGAAGACAGAGAAAAAGATGGGAAGATAAGATCAAAGAATGGACGGGATTACAACTAGGCGATGCTATGCACAGCGCAGGAGACCGAGAGGAATGGAGAAGAATAGTTTTTATGTCATCTGTGGCGTCCAACGGTTGAAAGACTACGGGACATGATGATATGTCAATGAGACAACACAAGGAGACTCACTGGTGACCTCACTTAATTGACTTGACTTGTGTGGGGTTTATTTGTTGAGCTTGGACTATGTTTATCCCATATTTAACTATAGATTCCTATAATATACAGCTGATCTCTCGTACATACCTTACTCTCGAAGAACATTTTGTGTGCTTTTCTTGAGTCAATAAAATATTGCACACATCGAAACAAGACACAGAAACATCTGGGACAGCGTGGCATTTTCAAATTACGCAATTCAGCCACTTTCAATCGGTTTTTTTGGGGCATAAATTAGGTCAGGTTAATATAAAGATCTTTAAGAACACTTGCAATAGAATGACACATGGGGGTAAAATAAAGAGCTATCAGATTTTAAAGTTTAATCGGAATAGATTCTCTCGAAATCTTCCTTTCCTTGAAAAGGGGGTTATTGCTTTTTATTAAAATGTTGTTGTTTCACGTTATCTTGCTTCTTTTTTATTTTAAAAAAAAATCTTTTTATAAAGTTAATGCGCAGCCCAATTTATTTATTTTTTAATGGCCGCTTTCCAGGAAAAATATAACACGATGGTCGTCTCTCAGGATCTAACCAATCGAATTAGGGAAACTCTCGGGATCTAACCAATCGAATTAGGGAAACTCTCAGGATCTAACCAATCGAATTAGGGAAACTCTTAGGATCTAACCAATCGAATTAGGGAAACTCTCGGGATCTAACCAATCGAATTAGGGAAACTCTCAGGATCTAACCAATCGAATTAGGGAAACTCTCAGGATCTAACCAATCGAATTAGGGAAACTCTCGGGATCTAACCAATCGAATTAGGGAAACTCTCGGGATCTAACCAATCGAATTAGGGAAACTCTCAGGATCTAACCAATCGAATTAGGGAAACTCTCGGGATCTAACCAATCGAATTAGGGAAACTCTCGGGATCTAACCAATCGAATTAGGGAAACTCTCAGGATCTAACCAATCGAATTAGGGAAACTCTCGGGATCTAACCAATCGAATTAGGGAAACTCTCGGGATCTAACCAATCGAATTAGGGAAACTCTCGGGATCTAACCAATCGAATTAGGGAAACTCTCAGGATCTAACCAATCGAATTAGGGAAACTCTCAGGATCTAACCAATCGAATTAGGGAAACTCTCGGGATCTAACCAATCGAATTAGGGAAACTCTCAGGATCTAACCAATCGAATTAGGGAAACTCTCAGGATCTAACCAATCGAATTTGGGAAACTCTCAGGATCTAACCAATCGAATTAGGGAAACTCTCGGGATCTAACCAATCGAATTAGGGAAACTTTCAGGATCTAACCAATCGAATTAGGGAAACTCTCGGGATCTAACCAATCGAATTAGGGAAACTCTCAGGATCTAACCAATCGAATTAGGGAAACTCTCGGGATCTAACCAATCGAATTAGGGAAACTCTCAGGATCTAACCAATCGAATTAGGGAAACTCTCAGGATCTAACCAATCGAAATAGGGAAATCAAAACTTCATATACTTGCATTCACAGACGAGGATTTATTATTAATATTTATTTCATTTTTTTTTAAATTGTGTTATAAAAAAAGTTGGGTGGGGAAGTGGGAGAGAAATATCTCAGGTGTTAAAAAAGAAAATCTTTTCAAGGAATGAGTGATGATTTAGATAAGACCGAAATGCCATCACAAAATGATCTACTGGCTGTTCTATTGCTCTGTCGACGTCAATATTCTAGATTCTTCTGTCTAATTTTAGCGTTCTTTCTATACACCTACAGTTTATATAAAGATCTGAAACTTTGTTTTGATAACATTAATTGGAGATTTCCTAATCAATAGACATCTTTATTTCAACGTCATCAAAAGTGGGGGGGGGGGGGGGGGGCAGCTGTTTCAGATAACAGGCAATTTACTAAAACAGGCATGCATTCCCCGACTGTCGCTCTAAATCAAATAGCATGACGTCAACAAAAGACAAAGAACAGCTTCCAGAATGGTGAGGGTGTTACAAATTATTGAGGGCTGGCTGCTGACGCTGTGGTCACAGTTTGAGAACACTTGTGTTCAATCGATGCCAATTTCCTAAGCATCTCCTGCTATCTTCCCCGAGACCCTCAAAGTGCTGAAATAATACCGTATAGATCGGGCGGGCGAGTGATTGACGTACGTGATTGTGGCACTTGGGTATGAGATTGGAGGACTGGCATACGTGTTTGTAGGAGTGGCTTATACGATGGTAGGACTTGCGTACATGATTGTAGTGATTGGCGTACGTAAATTTAGGACTGGCGTCTGTGATTTTAGGACTTGTTATGTGATTGTAAGACTGTTTATGTGATTGTAGGACTTTTATACGATTGAAGGACTTTTTATGTGATCGTAGGACTTTTTATGTGAGTGTTGGACTTTTTATACGATTAAAGGACTTTTATGTGATTGTAGGGCCTTTTATGTGATTGTAGGACTTTTTATGTGATTGAAGGACTTTTTTATATGATATAGCCCTGGTGAATGTGATTACAGGTCAATGTATGTCCTACTGTTAGACTTATGAATATGGTAGTTTTAATTATGTTTGTGATTGTTTGACTTATGTATCTGATTGTTTGACTTATGTATGTGATTGTAAGACTTATGTGTGTGATTGTAAGACTTATGTATGTGATTGTAAAATTTATATATGTGATTGTAAGACTTATGTATGTGACTGTTGACTTACGTATGTGATTGTAAGACATATCTATGTGATTGTTGACTTATGCATGTGATTGTTGACTTATGTATGTGATTGTTGACTTATGCATGTGATTGTTGACTTATGTATGTGATTGTTGACTTATGCATGTGATTGTAAGACTTATGTGTGTGATTGTAAGACTTATGTATGTGATTGTAAGATTTATATATGTGATTGTAAGACTTATGTATGTGATTGTTGACTTACGTATGTGATTGTAAGACATATCTATGTGATTGTTGACTTATGCATGTGATTGTAGGACTGGCGCATGTGTTTGAGAACAGCTACTTTTATATCAAGGGCAACACAAAAATGCGTAGCTCTTATCTCAAGGTCAGTTTTTTCCTTGTTTAACCCACATATCGCCATCTCCTTAGTTTTGAACAGGCCCTTCACAAAACTCACACGTGAGCAACGATTCTCAAGTTGTCTCCATCCACGCCAGAAAAGAACGAATTTAGTAAAAACAAAAAAATCTATAAATTCTATTCCTGAATGACGGCATGTGTTCTTGAATGACGTCATGTGTTCTTGAATGACGTCATGTGTTCTTGGATGACGGCATGTGTTCTTAAATGACGGCATGTGTTCTTGAATGACGTCATGTGTTCTTGGAGTCACCACTATGGAAAAGCTTGATGTAGAGACACACATTTTAATTTCACTCTAACGCTACCCTGTGTTCTATGTGTTACATAACGCTACCCTGTGTTCTATGTGTTACATAACGATACCTTGTGTTCTATGTGTTACATAAAGCTACCCTGTGTTCTATGTGTTACATAAAGCTACCAGGTTTTCTATGTGTTACATAACGCTACACTGTGTTCTATGTGTTACATAACGCTACCCTGTGTTCTATGTGTTACATAATGCTACCATGTTTTCTATGTGTTACAGAATGCTACCACTGGGTCGCACACTGAACAACAATATCTCATCTCACTGGGTGAGGGGCAGAAACGACCAAAAGTGCCACGTGGGTCAGTTAATGACTCACGGGTCAAGCAAATCACCGGTGGCTCACACTGGTATCTAGCGGGTCGGCCGATAAGGAATCAAGGCGAAAAGGGTGCGACAAGTGGACAACACACAAATCTCCGTGGTCAAAGCCAGGGGAGAGAACCATGCCCGACATCCGCACAGATTTCCCGTCCGTCGATTCAGGCCAATCGATATCCAGCTTTGCATAGCACCACAGTTGGTCTCCTCAATGTTCATGGCACCACAGTTGGTCTACACAATGTTCATGGCACCACAGTTGGTCTCCTCGATTTTTATAGCACCACAGTTGGTCTTCTCGATGTTCATAGCACCACAGTTGGTCTCCTCAATGTTCATAGCACCACAGTTGGTCTCCTCAATGTTCATAGCACCACAGTTTGTCTCCTCAATGTTCATAGCATCACAGTTTGTCTACACAATGTTCATAGCACCACAGTTGGTCTCCTCAATGTTCATAGCACCACAGTTGGTCTACACAATGTTCATAGCACCACAGTTGGTCTCCTCAATGTTCATAGTACCACAGTTTGTCTCCTCAATGTTCATAGCACCACAGTTGGTCTCCTCAATGTTCATAGCACCACAGTTGGTCTCCTCGATGTTCATAGCACCACATTGGTCTACACAATGTTCATGGCACCACAGTTGGTCTCCTCGATGTTCATAGCACCACAGTTGGTCTCCTCAATGTTCATAGCACCACAGGTGGTCTCCTCGATGTTCATAGCACCACAGTTGGTCTACACAATGTTCATGGCACCACAGTTTGTCTCCTCAATGTTCATGGCACCACAGTTGGTCTCCTCAATAATCATAGCACCACAGTTGGTCTCCTCAATGTTCATAGCACCACAGTTGGTCTCCTCAATATTCATAGCACCACAGTTGGTCTCTTCGATGTTCATAGCACCACAGTTGGTCTCCTCGATGTTCATAGCACCACAGTTGGTCTACACAATGTTCATGGCACCACAGTTGGTCTCCTCGATGTTCATAGCACCACAGTTGGTCTCCTCAATGTTCATAGCACCACAGTTTGTCTCCTCAATGTTCATGGCACCACAGTTGGTCTCCTCAATGTTCATAGCACCACAGTTGGTCTACACAATGTTCATGGCACCACAGTTGGTCTCCTCAATGTTCATGGCACCACAGTTTGTCTCCTCAATGTTCATGGCACCACAGTTGGTCTCCTCAATGTTCATAGCACCACAGTTGGTCTACACAATGTTCATAGCACCACAGTTGGTCTCCTCAATGTTCATGGCACCACAGTTGGTCTCCTCAATGTTCATAGCACCACAGTTGGTCTACACAATGTTCATGGCACCACAGTTGGTCTCCTCGGTGTTCATGCAGACGGACCTGAGTGGATGTTCTATAAATTGTTTTATAGGAGCTTTACTGATAGAGGTCTTAACGCAACTAAGAGATTTGATGGAAGGTTCTCAAACAGACACACGAGTTACGCAACTAAGAGATTTGATGGAAGGTTCTCACACAGACACACGAGTTACGCAACTAAGAGATTTGATGGAAGGTTCTCACACAGACACACGAGTCTAGTTGTCAGTGGAAATAACAGCTGTTTAAATTGTAATACACTACTTCAGAGTTTAACCAAACAATTAAGACCACCGCCCTGGTATTCACTATTAGGTCACACGCCGAATGTGAATGTTAGTTGAGACGAATCTGAATTTTAGATGTGATGAATGTAAATGTTAGATATGACGAATGAAAATGTTAGATATGACAAATGTGAATGTTAGATGTGACGAATGTAAATGTTAGATATGACGAATGAAAATGTTAGATATGACGAATGTAAATGTTAGATATGACGAATGTAAATGTTAGATATGACAAATGTGAATGTTAGATATGACAAATGTGAATGTTAGATATGATGAATGTGAATGTGAGATAAGACAAATGTGAATGTGATTAATGTGATTGCTAGATATGATGAATGTGATTGTTAGATATGACGAATGTGAATATAAGATATGACAAATGTGAATTTTAGATGTGATGAATGTGTATGTTAGATATCAAGAATGGGAATGTTGGATGTAACGAATGTTAATGTTATATAAGACAAATGTCAATGTTAGATATGCCTGAAACAGAAGATGGTTCTTTTCGTATTAAATTTAATAGAAAACATTTTGTATTGAACAATTTATGGTATGATAATACATAAAAATTATGATAGCATTGATTGCATTTCGATAACATTGAATATATCCTTTAATAGAGTGAAGTGACAAAAACTTAATAATTTATAAAGTAATTATTGATGCACTCAAGAAATATGAGGAGATACTATGAGCTGCGTCCACTGGGAGAGGGACCTGTTATCAAACACAAGGAAGGCGAATACGCCAACCACATCCTCTTAGTTTTAATTGTGAGAGTAAGAGAAAGGTCTATTACACTATCTCATGTTATAATTTCAGAAGATAATAGTGAGATCGAGGCCGTAGTACACAGGGTGGTTACACGAAGAACTCAAACTGTTTGAAGATACAAGTCAATCCTTTGAAAGGGACCGGTACTCTGGAGAAAACCGTTTGGCTGGACCCCTTGTCGAAACGGGGGTCCCTCATCTCGTCCTCGTAAAAACCTAATCCAATTTCAAAAATCTGGTCGGGACGAACCAGTTTTCTTAAGTTTATTTTTTTTCCTCAACCCAAAAAAAGTCCTCCTCCCGAAAATACCCGCTGACCTTTCTCCACGACGACAGTCCAAGACTTGGCGTGACCGGCAATGGCATTTGACAGGAAGTGGTACTGTGGACCCGCCGGGCACGCGCTTCCCAGTCGGCATGGTGACAAATGGACGCGGAAGTGTACGGGTCTTCCCTCAAGCTTCATATCTCCGATGTGGAGAGAGTCTCACGAGTCGGGGTCGGCAAGAGGGTACCGAAAGCAATCTTTTATGATTTCTGCATATAATTAGTTATAAATTTAGCAACGTGGCCGATATTGGAGATCTATCAGATCTTTTTTTTTTTTTTTTGAAGGTGGGGGCAGGAAAAGGGGGGTGGGGTGTCAATGATCTTTAAACTTGAACGAATTTGACGTCTAAAACCCCCACTTCAAAAAATTCGTAAATTAACTTAGGAAATATAACATTAAATATGAAACCCCCTTATGTCTGATATAGGGTCGAGGATATGTTTATAGTGTTGTTCGTCCTTGGGACGAGAAGATCACCAAGGCAATTTTCGACTTGCGTAGCAGCCTTGACCTGTGAGAGAGTTGCTCGGTTCGTCAGTCTCACTCTCTCATCCTTGCCTACTCGAGTCAATGGCAAGACTTAGTTATGACGACTGGAAATAGACCCGGGCGCATCAGATGACCAGCAGTGTGTGTCGCCGGGCTCCTTACGCGTTCCACGTGGCAGGAGTTGTCGGAATTTGAATCGTGTCAACGTCATACCACTAACGCGACTCCGTCTCCGGGGTTTTAGGTCAGAGTTGACGGTCTCTCAGACGAGTTGCCCTTCCAGGT
Source organism: Omphiscola glabra (assembly GCA_964017045.1). NCBI lineage: Eukaryota > Metazoa > Mollusca > Gastropoda > Lymnaeidae > Omphiscola > Omphiscola glabra. The sequence continues at coordinate 19,180,154 of OZ024797.1, forward strand.
AAACGAGTCCCATCCACCCGCGCGGCAACTCATTGACCTGATATGTTGTAAAATGCAGCGGATTTTAGATCTCATTATAAGTCACGGTGACCTCAAAGCTGATGACGACACTCACACGTCACGTAAAGATCTTGGTTGACCAAAATGTACGGTTTTTTTCTTAAATGGCTTAGTCCAATAGTCCAGTTCTACAAGCGATGATTGGAAAATATGGCCAGACATGGTTATCTCAACTCGCGTATTCGTCAGTCTCTGTGTGTATGTGATTGTGTGTGTCTGTGTGTGTCTGTGTGCTTGCCGAACTGCGTGAGAGTGTCCCATGTGTCGTGGTGGTATTGTCAAGTGTTTATTGGAAGTCAAAGCCAAATTGGTTATGGCACTTATAATTTTGAGCACTGGATTAGTCCAACAGTTCTCAACCAGGGGGTCTCAAAAGATGTTCTGGCAGACTGCAGATCTTAACTCTGTGCATGTCTGATCCCTCCAAATTGTGTTCTCTCAGTTATCAATTAGAGTGGCCTACTGTGATTAAGAAGGTTTAGAGCCCCTATTAATTAGGTATTTAAAATTGTCCGTTGCCTCAGTCTGATGTTGTTTTCCTAACTCAGTACAAGAGCCTTTAATGAGCTAACTACAACAAAAAGAAAAATCAGAGTGACATCAGCACTGAGACCGTCTCGTCGAAGTGAATCAATGACAATAGAATCGGAGTAGAGAAACGGTTTCGGAGTAGAGAACCGGTTTCGGAGTAGAGAACCGGTTTCGGAGTAGAGAACCGGTTTCGGAGTAGAAAACCGGTTTCGGAGTAGAAAACCGGTTTCGGAGTAGAGAAACGGTTTCGGAGTAGAGAACCGGTTTCGGAGTAGAGAACCGGTTTTGGAGTATGTTGTCAGCCTCGGGGAAAAAAATCAAAGCAAAGAGAATGGGACTGCCTGGACTAATCTACTTATTCCACAGCAGGGTTTCCAAACCTGGAGTGCGAGATTGCATTTCAGGGGGGTGGGGGGGGGGGGGCGAGGAAAATTGATGATAAATAGAGGGGACTTTAGCTTTTAAGTTATGGAATAAATGCTAATTAATGCTTTAAAGTTGCTAATAAACTTAACACTAAAAATTATTCACAAAAATTTTACTTTATTGATTACGTCACACGTTTCTTTGCCGATTTGTATGATTCTCTTTGCAATTTAATTTCAAAAATTATAAATCTTTGTAACTTCAATCGATGTTTAGGAGCGTGCGAGACAATTTAATTCATCAGCAGGGGGTGAGGAGCACGGAAAACTTTGGGAACCGCTGATCTACAGCACATGAAAATGTGGACTTCATACAATGAACCTCAGTCTGGGGACACATCAATGGCGTCAGGAAATAATTTGTTGCCAGGGGCATAATTGAAAAAAAATAGTAGGACCAAGGAGTAGGAGTCGCCACGAAAACAATCACGAGCATAGAATATTTCTAACGCGTGACGGGATCAAAATTCAGCCGAGTCCTGCGGGAATGTTTTCGGAGACTGCTCTGCGCTGCAGCCTCAACACTTGAAGCCTCTTGACTTGTTGGTGACTTTGTGGCCGCCATCTTGTCTGACGTCAGTCTACACAATTTGCAAATGCGTCAATACAGATCAATGGCCGACGGGGTGCGCAGACATTGATGGTGTTTGAAAGGCTGGGCAACCTACAACGTGAAACCAAATTTTACAGAGAAATTTTCACTGAGAGAATCAATTAGTTTGTCTTTTTGTCAAGTGCAATTAATCGTTAGTGTAAAAAGTCAGTTGGGGGCTTGGGGGGCTGGGGGGGCTGGGGGGACTGGGGGGGGGGGCTGGTGGCGTATTTGAAAATGGTTTTTGTTTCCTTAACCCTTTAAAAGCCCCGCATCGTTAAATTCAACAATGATAGAGTTCTATTTGAACATAGATCTAAATAAATCAATTATTAGGACATCTTGCAGTCGATCTTCATATAAAATTTGAGACAAATGAACCAATCCGAATAAACACTAAAAGGCAGCGGTTGTCAACCTGTGGGTTGCGACCCCTTTTGGCGTCGAATGACCCTTTCTCACGGGTCGCCTAAGACCATCGGAAAACACATATACCCTACAGTTATGAAGTAGCAACGAAAATAATTTTATGAATGTGGGTCACCACAACATGATGAACTGTGTTAAAGGGTCGCGGCAACAGGAAGGTTGAGAACCACTGCTATAAGGATAAACGTAGTTTTCTACACGAAGATACGGGGCAATCACTCAGGACAATGAAATTCAAGAGTGACCTACCGTGCTGCCCCCCCCCCCCCAATCCCTGTCCGCTCCATCTCCATTAACCGGATAATAAACATGTTTACCAACAAATGTTCTAATCAGTCTCGCACTGTTCCACACACGAATGCAACATAATTAACAATAAGAAGGGAATTTGTTTACCTTATTTCTTGTGTGGTTAATGGAGAAATTGATTGGCAATGTTGGTTAGATTTAAACCATGAAATGTGTGCACTTGTTAAGTCTACAATTGAAAGCGTTGTCGTTACCGATCCCATAGACCTTTACCAGGGGAGAGATACTGGTACAATTTACACACCATAGACTTGTATCAAGCAGAGATACCGGCACACGATACCTGCCAATATATGCTTGTATCGAGGCATAAATACTGAAACAATGTACAAGCAACAGACGTGTACCAGGGCAGAGATCTATGTTGAATGTATATTGTGCCAGAGATACTGGCACAATGTAAATGCAATATAGACTTGTACCAGGGTAGCAATTCTGGCACAATATACAAACAATATAGACTTGTACCAGGGCAGAAATACTGGCACACGATACCTGCCAATATATGCTTGTCATCATCATCATCATCATCATCAGGTCCCGTAGTCCTTCGACCGTTGGGGCGCCACAGATGACATGTACACTATTCTTCTCCATTCCTCTCGGTCTTTTATATTATCTTCCCATCTTTTTCTTTGTCTTCCTCTTCTTCTCACTCCTCTAGTAGTGCCCTGCAAGATCTCTTTGGCGAGCCCTTGTTTTCTGGTCACGTGGCCATACCACTCAAGTTTGCGCTTTTTAACAGACGTCAGGAGGTCATCGTATTGCCCAATTGCCTGCCGTATCCTTTCTTTTATTTGCTCATTGGTGATGTGGTCTCTATAGCAGATGCCAAGAATGCCTCTGTAACATCTCATCTCCATCGCCTTTATTTTCCTTTCAAGTTCTGCTGTTAATGTCCAGGACTCACAGGCATATAAGAAAATGGAGAGGATTAATGAGCGCATCAGCCTGATTTTGGTGCTGGGGGCTATATTTTTGTCGTTCCATATTTTCTTGAGCCTCTTTAGTGCTGTCGTGGTCTGCGCAATCCTGGCCATTAATTCGGGCCTGGAGCCTTGTTCCGATACTATTGCTCCTAGGTATTTGAAGCTGCCAACAGTCTCTAATCTTTCCTCTCCGACCTTAATTTCAGTGGTGATGCCACTAGTGCTATTCGCCATCATTTTTGTCTTTTCTGCACTGATTTGCATGCCAAAGGAGGATGAAGTCTTGTCGAGACTCTTTACTAGGTTGGCTAGCTCTTCCTCGCTTCCCGCCAGTCAGTCGATGTCATCCGCAAAACGTAGATTGGTGATCGTTCTGCCACCAATGCTGACTGTCCCTATATGCGTTTCTAGTGCATCTGACATAATTCTCTCTAAGAAGATGTTGAACAGGGTGGGGGAGAGCAAGCAGCCTTGTCGTACTCCAACCGTGGTCTTGAACCATTCTCCGATGTTATTGTTGAAGAAGACTGCACTGGTGGCCTTATCATAGAGGCTTCTTATCATTCTGGTTAAGTTTGTGTTGATGTTGTAGTGCCTCATGGTGGCCCATAAAGCAGCATGCCAAACCCTGTCGAATGCCTTCTTGAAATCCACAAAGACGTGGTATAGTTTTTGTTGGTGTTGAGCATATTTCTCACATAGTATCCGGAGGTTTAGGATCTGCTCAGTAGTGCCACGGCCTTGCCTAAAGCCCGCCTGTTCTTCAGCAATGATTCTGTCGGCATATGGTCTTAGTCTGTTCAGTATGACCTTGAGCATGACCTTGCTTGGGTGGCTTATTAGGCTAATGGTGCGATAGTTTTGGCATAGCTGTAGGTTACCTTTCTTGGGGAGGGTGATGATGAGAGATTGGGTCCATGATTTGGGCCATTCCCCTGTTAGCCATATTTTGTTACAAATATTGGTTAGGGCATTTATCATTGTTTCTCCTCCCTGTTTTATTAACTCGGCAGGGATATTATCTACTCCTGCGGCCTTTCCTATTTGGAGTGCTTGGACTGCTGCTTCTACTTCTGCGCGGAGAATGGGGAAGCTTTCATTGTCCGTTGCTGGGGGGACATTAAGGATCTCTGAGTCTATCTTTATATTTTCATTATACAGCTCTGAGCAGTATTCAGTCCATCTTTTTAGGATATCATTTTCCTCGGTCAAACATTTGCCATTTTTATCTTGTATGGTAGTACTACGTCCTTGTTTTGCAGTGGTTAGTTCTTTCACCAACTGGTATGCCTTTTTGCTATTGTTTTTCTTCAAGCAATTTTCAATGTCGTAGCATTGCTCTTCAATCCAGTTCTTCTTTGCCCTTCTCATACCCTTTTTGATGGTTTGGTTAATTTTTCTATATTTATTGGCCCCCTCTGTATCCACCATTTTTGTTTTCTTTAACTGCCTCCGTTTGTCACACAGATCGAGGATGTCAGCTGTCACCCATGGTTTTTGTGTTTGTCGATGTTTACCAAGGATGTCATGGGCTGTGTCCGTCACAGCTGTGTTGAAGTTATCAATCATTGTGTCCATGTCTGAACAGTCGGCATCTATAATGTTAAGCGCTGCAAATTTTCCTCCTATCATTGCTTGGAAGGCTTCTGCTATTTTAGGATCCTTCAGCTTTTCAAGATCGAATTTGATTCTGGTATATCCTTTTTTATTTACCCTCTTTAAGTGCAGCCTAAAGGTCATCATGACTAGATCGTGGTCACTTCCAATGTCAGCTCCTGGGAAGCTGCGAGTCTTTGCAATGTTTATACTAGACCGGAAACGTGTTTGCAGCATGATATAATCAATCTGATTGTGATGTTTCCCATTGGGGCTATGCCATGTGGTTTTTCTGGATATTTTATGTTCACCCAGTGTGTTGGCCAGTATGAGTTCATTGAAGCTGGCGAATTCCAAGAGCCTCAGACCTCTCTCGTTAGAAGTTGCGTTACAGTGGCGTCCACACGTTCCTTTCCAGTTAGGCTTGTACCGAGGCATAAATACTGAAACAGTGTACAAGCAACAGACGTGTACCGGGGCAGAGATACTGGCACAATATACATTCAACATAGACTTGTACCAGGGTAGCAATACTGGCACAATATACAAACAATATAGACGTATACCAAAGCAGGAATACTGGCACAATATACAAACAATATAGACTTGTACCAGGGCAGAAATACTGGCACAATTTACATTCGATTCACCAATGCTTCAAAGAACGATAATTTGCAAACTTTGGTACATGTGTAGGGGACCACTTGAAGTCTTAATATTCATGAGAGATCACTTCCCCCACAACCCCACCCCTTGTCACTCCCTGGCCCAATGTATGTTTGTATACAGGACCTGCAATGCTGCCAAGATTCAAACTAACTGCCCGCACTGGTCCACAAGCCGTCCCCGTGTTTCATGTCTCACTTGACACAATAGTTGATGGGAAAGTGGTTTAAACTCCAATTAAAAATGGCAACAATGATCTGGACAGACATAGATCTAAAACACACCATCTCGCGTTGGGTGGGAATGAGCGCGTACGAACTCGGGGCCGTTATTTGACGCGTAATTAGACAACATGTCAGCTTCTCATCTGTGACACTGATGAGTTTTTTGTTCGATTAGATTGTTTGATAACATTTTTAGATATTCGCAGAGATTTTTAAGTTATAATTGCCAACGGAAACAATGGACCACTTTGCTGTGAAAATTCTCCATGGAACAGTTTAACAATCAACTAATACACAGTGGGCCTCTTTGATGTGACAATTCTCTATGTACCAGTTTAACACACACACACATATATATGTTTTTTCTCGAATTCCTGCCCTTCCTATCTAACCGAACTTCTCACGTTCTATTCACCCCTTCGACAGCTTCGCTCCTCCGCAGACGGGTGTATTCTTTCTGTCCCCAAGACTCGCACAAAAACATACGGTGAACGATCTTTCTCTTTCTGTGCTCCCAAACAATGGAATTCTCTTCCACTCCACATCCGCAATATAAAAATCATCACAGCCTTCAAAACTGCACTCAAAACACATCTCTTTAAACTCTACTATCCTGGCTGATTGCCCCCTCTGACCGATAAACGATGCTGCTGAGTGCCGTCCATGGCTTCACATGTAAACTGTTATGGAATGGTTGGAGCGAATACACATAATTTGTTTTGTTTTATTTAATTAATTTATGTTAATTTTTAAGTTCATGATTATGTTTGTTAAATTGTATGTACAGCGCGGTGAGCCCAGCCTTAGGCTGGGGTACCATGCTATAGAAAAACTACCAATAATAATAATAATACACGGTGGACCTCTTTGATGTGGCTGTTCTCTATGTAACAGTTTAACAATCAACTAATGTCACTAAGCATCAGTTCACAAGATAAAATTTTCGATCTTGCATTTGATGCAATTTTTGTATGAAGCCTGGTCACAACTTTCGAATAACTATTTGATCGAATTTCCATTTCTGTCCAAAAAAAGAAACCACGCACAAAATAGTGCGTTCAAACATACACTTGAAGCGAAATTTGAAGCCAATTTGGTCGTGTGAACTGACGCTAAAGCCTTCACTAAATAAAATTCCCGATTGCCGCGCTAAATGCAATTCTAAAAAAAATACCGCAGGTGCGGTTGGTGCGTACTAATTTCTTTAGTTGTAATGAAATAGTCTCAATTGAAATACATTGTTATAAATCTGCGGTATAAAAGGGGGTGGGACAATTGAACATTAGTACACTTCAAGGGCGTTAAGTGTTATAAAATCTGCGGTATAAAAGGGGGTGGGACTATTGAACATTAGTACACTTCAAGGGCGTCAACAAAGGTTGGGTAGCGAACCTTGAAAAAAAAAGTGTGGGGGGAGGCATTAATTTTGATTCTTATAAAAGTGTTACTTGAATACATGTTTTGTCAAGTAACTTTAGCAGATTTGAAGTTCACGCATTGCCGCCACCGTTGTTTAACTCGCTTAAATCGATATATTTTAGAAAGACGTTCCAAGAGCATCTATTGTCCTAGAGACGTTACAAGAGCATATATTCTCTTAAAGGCGTTCCAAGAGCATGTATTTTCCTAGAAACGTTCCAAGAGCATTTATTCTCCTAAACCCGTTCCAAGAGCATGTATTCTCCTAAACACGTTCCAAGAGCATGTATTCTCCTAAACACGTTCCAAGAACATGTATTCTCCAAAACACGTTCCAAGAGCATGTATTCTCCTAAACACGTTCCAAGAGCATGTATTCTCCTAAACACGTTCCAAGAACATGTATTCTCCTAAACACGTTCCAAGAGCATGTATTCTCCTAAACACGTTCCAAGAGCATGTATTCTCCTAAACACGTTCCAAGAGCATGTATTCTCCTAAACACGTTCCAAGAACATGTATTCTCCTAAACACGTTCCAAGAGCATGTATTCTCCTAAACACGTTCCAAGAACATGTATTCTCCTAGAGACGTTCCAAGAACATGTATTCTCCTAAACACGTTCCAAGAACATGTATTCTCCTAAACACGTTCCAAGAACATGTATTCTCCTAAACACGTTCCAAGAGCATGTATTCTCCTAAACACGTTCCAAGAACATGTATTCTCCTAAACACGTTCCAAGAGCATGTATTCTCCTAAACACGTTCCAAGAACATGTATTCTCCTAGAGACGTTCCAAGAACATGTATTCTCCTAAACACGTTCCAAGAACATGTATTCTCCTAAACACGTTCCAAGAACATGTATTCTCCTAAACACGTTCCAAGAGCATGTATTCTCCTAAACACGTTCCAAGAACATGTATTCTCCTAAACACGTTCCAAGAGCATGTATTCTCCAAGAGACGTTCCAAGAGCATATATTCTCCTCTACTCCTCACCTGCCCGCACTCAAATGTTGCAAGCACGTTGAACGAGTTTGTACCACCCCTTCCCCAAACCTCCCCTCCATCTCCTCCCTCTCCTCCCCCACCTTCCACTCCACCCCTTTACACTCGAAAGCCCGGCTTCAGAATGAGATTTATTAAACAATCGTCCACAATCTAACAGTTATTTATGTATGAAGAAGAAGACGAACACATTCTGAAGCAAGTGGCCCTTGGTCCGGTGTGCGTTGAACGTAATATTTAAAGGTGACATAACGGTTTATGACTTATACACATACAATAATACACCAAACATACACACACACACATATATATATATACTGGCGCATCCAAAAAGCTGAGATAAGACACATAAACAATGAAAATGATTCTACTGAAATAGTGTACTTGGTGCTGGAGTAAAAGACAGTTAATAATAATAATAATAAAGTTCATTTGAAAAATCACGCTTCATCCCCAAATGCTCGAAGCGCGGTACAAAAACAAAGTTGGGAGATAATAACTAGATGGAAAAGATGGTAGACAGCTTCCCCCCAGAAGGTGTTTGCGAAATAGATGAGTTTTTAAATTTGTTTTGAAGGACTCCAGCGTCTGGCTGTTTCTGAGAGCGTCAGAAAGGGTGTTCCAAATGGTTGGGCCAGCAAATGCGAACGTGCGCTTTCCGTAAGTCTCAAGGCGAACACGCGGTATCGAGAGTTTGACACTATCGGATGAGCGGAGTTGTCTAGTGGGTACATAAGGCGTCATGAGAGCTTGGAGATAGGACGGCGCCAGGTCATGCAAGCAGCAGTAGCACAGAGTTGCAATTTTGTACTCTATGCGAGCGCGGACCGGCAGCCAATGCAGTTCTCTCAGAAGAGTTTTAGCATCGTCGAATTTGCGTTTACAAAGAACAATTCGAGCCGCATTATTCTGTGCTTTTTAAATTTTATCCAGGAGCGTAGCTGGAAGACCCACCATGAAAGCAATGCAGTAGTCCATGCGTGATAGCACGAATGCAGACATCAGCCTCTTTGATGCATTTAACGTTAAGAAAGGTCTGATATGACTAATTCTGCGCAGCTCTAGAAAACTCGCCTTGCAAATCATATTAATGTGATTTTCCATAGTTAGTGTTCTGTCTAAGTAGACACCAAATAACTCTTAACTTTGAATAAAAATCGATCACCCATAACATATTGTATTATTTGAGTGTATCGTTTGCTGAGTTTCTCAATTTCTATAATAAAATACTTCCAAACATATTCTGAACTTGAAAAAGAAACAACTGGTGAAGAGATAAATATTATCCAACCCCCAGGCTTAAAATTGTATTTTATGATATAAGGCAGAGTATAAGTGACAAAGACTTTAAGTTAGGTCGGTGATAAAGATGTTAACGATGTAGGGTTATGTTCAAACAGACACGGACGGACTGGGCATTCGACTGGGCATTCGACTGGATATTCAAATAGGCATTCGACTGGATATTCAAATAGGCATTTGGCTGGGCATTCAAATAGGCATTCGGCTGGGCATTAAAATAGGAATTCGACTGGGCATTCGACTGGATATTCAAATAGGCATTCGACTGGGCATTGAAATAGGCATTCGACTGGGCATTCGACTGGATATTCAAATAGGCATTCGACTGGATATTCAAATAGGCATTCGACTGGGCATTCGACTGGATATTCAAATAGGCATTCGACTGGATATTCAAATAGGCATTCGACTGGGCATTCGAATGGGCATTCGGCTGGGCATTCAAATAGGAATTCGACTGGATATTCAAATAGGCATTCGGCTGGGAATTCAAATAGGCATTCGACTGGATATTCAAATAGGCATTTGACTGGATATTCAAATAGGCATTCGGCTGGGCATTCAAATAGGCATTCGACTGGATTTCGAAATAATTAAAATTCAGCTCTATGAATATTTTAATTTTAATTCTTTATTTACAAGTATTAATATTACTATGAGTAAAACAAACAACATGATATCAACACGATATCAACACGATATCAACATGATTTCAACACGATATCAACACGATATCAACACGATATCAACACGATATCAACACGATATCAACATCATATCAACACGATATCAACACGATATCAACAGGATATCAACACAATATCAACACGATATCTCATGATATCATCATGTTATCAACACGATATCAACATGATATCAACATGATATCAACATGATATCAACATGATATCAACATGATTTTAACACGATATCAACACGATATCAACAGATTTCAACATTATATCAACATGATATTAACATGATATCAACATAATATCAACATGATATCAACACGAGCGGTAAGCCTAGAAAGTACTAATAATCTCTTGGTTTTATGTGTAACAAACATACAGATATGGTCAAATTTCTGAGCCAGACATAATTTCATACGGAAAACTTAACGGATTGTTGTACAGCTACACATGAAACGCCGCTTACACTAATGCAGCCTTGACCTCATCTTTACCTGACCTTTCATCCTGGTCTAGACGGAGAGCCGGTGTTTTCACCTGGTGCATTCACTTACATCACACCCCCCCCCCCCCCCCGCCCCCCTTTTTTTTTGATGATAAAGTTTCCATGGCCGAAATATGGAACTTTGAAACTCTCAGTAATTAGACAATAACATGGCGGCCATGACGGGAAGTGACGTTATTAGACAATAACATGGCTGCCATGGCGGGGAAGTGACGTAATTACAATAAATGTCGTGGAAAATAACAACAGATAGGAACGTGATCTCAGATAGAGGGAGAATGGGAACATGGAGACATAGGACTAGGGAACAAACAAAAACAAAAAAGGAAGGGGGGTACGCCTATGGATTAAGGTAAATGTAAAGAGAAATAGGTAAGTGGTAAAAAGTGAGAATGAACGAGAGGGAAAGATGGAAAGAGTTGACGTTAATAAGTTACGTACATGCCAGTCAGTTCATAGAACGGTCAACATCATATACATATCATAACATAGTATCCATTATGATGCCAACAGAAACAGTGCACATCCCCCCTCACATACACACACTGACCTATCAGGTGTATCCCAATTCACACTTGCACACCCAAACACACTCACCGTGTGCGCGCTGCCCCCCTCCCAACCCTTAACCACTGACCATAAAATTCCGGACATCTATGTTTTAAGAAGAAAGTAAGAGTGGGGGCGGTATCACTGAACTACAAGGTGGTGAAGTCAGAGTATATTCTAGATATGAATATCAGTTTAGTTGAGCTGCTGAAATATTTCAAATACAACAAGTCCACTCAAACGCACCCCCACCCCCAAAACCAAATCCTAGAACCGATCAGATACCGCTCCCCTCCCCCACCCACCTGAGCATGAAATGTGTGTTAGGAAGCCAGCAGAGAACCAGATGGCCTTTGGTACTCGTCGTCTGGATCGGTCGTTTATAATAACCCGAACGTGATCTGTATGAGCCACCCAATCACGTGTCTGGAGTCTGGACACATTGGGGGTCATCAGCCAAAACGGAGTCGGAGCTTTAGAGTGATGACGTGGTGGTAATATCTCAGAAAACTAACCACCCTCGGCAAGCAAGTTGTACAGTCAGGCAAGTTGTACAGTCAGGCAAGTTGTACAGTCAGGCAAGTTGTACTGTCAGGAAAGTTGTACTGTCAGGCAAGTTGTACAGTCAGGCAAGTTGTACAGTCAGGCAAGTTGTACTGTCAGGAAAGGTGTACAGTCAGGCAAGTTGTACAGTCAGGCAAGTTGTACAGTCAGGCAAGTTGTACTGTCAGGAAAGTTGTACTGTCAGGCAAGTTGTACAGTCAGGCAAGTTGTACAGTCAGGAAAGTTGTACAGTCAGGAAAGTTGTACAGTCAGGCAAGTTGTACTATCAGGCAAGTTGTACAGTCAGGCAAGTTGTACAGTCAGGCAAGTTGTACAGTCAGGCAAGTTGCACAGTCAGGCAAGTTGTACAGTCAGGAAAGTTGTACTGTCAGGCAAGTTTTACAGTCAGGCAAGTTGTACTGTCAGGAAAGTTGTACAGTCAGGTAAGTTGTACAGTTAGGCAAGTTGTACAGTTAGGCAAGTTGTACTGTCCTGAAAGTTGTACAGTCAGGCAAGTTGTACAGTCAGGCAAGTTGTACAGTCAGGCAAGTTGTACAGTCAGGAAAGTTGTACTGTCAGGCAAGTTGCACTGTCAGGCAAGTTGTACAGTCAGGCAAGTTGTACAGTCAGGAAAGTTGTACTGTCAGGCAAGTTTTATAGTCAGGCAAGTTGTACAGTCAGGAAAGTTGTACTGTCAGGCAAGTTGCACTGTCAGGCAAGTTGTACTTTCAGAGACGAGTCTGAAGTCTGAACATTGGCTTAAGATGTTGTATAAGTCTTGATTGCTACGTATGAAATCTAAAGAATGGCCTGCCACTAGAGCAAGAATCCGAGCATGCCGTCCCTGGCTGTGCTTATATGTATAATGGCCATTGTGTATTCACCAAGACAGAGGAAATAATGACACTTTTAAGCTGACGCAATGTGTCCAACTGCTGTAAATTTAGAATAGGGAAATGAAACCATCAACCTGACCAGTGTGTCCAGCAAGTCTATTTATAAAAAAGGCAACTGAATCAAACTGACCGTAGTTTCTTTAAGACAGTTTCCATTCACGGAAAAACGTTAACTTGAAATATCGATTAATCTCTTATGCTCAGAACGTAGCTTTCGCCAAGTGTATACGTACTGCTTGGGTTCTGTTAACTTTAACTAGCAATATGAATTACAGTATGCTGCATTGAGAAAGTAACATACAAGAATCTAAGAGACAAAATGATTTTAAATCATCTATGGCAGCCATATTCCCTGGCCTGTGTATGCCGATACTACAAAACAAGGGATGTGCGTTGTGGTAACTAGACACAATAACAAAGAAGATATTTAACTTAAATTTTTGGCGATATCTATGTAGCAAACAAAATGATGTGTTCATTGATTGTTTAAGGCAGCGGTTTTCAACATGTGGATCGCGATCCCTTAGGGGGTCGAACGACCCTTACGCAGGGCTCCACTAAGACCATCGGAAAACACATATTTACGAAGTAGCAACAACAATAATTTTATGGTTGAGGGGGGGGGGTCACCACAACAGGAGGAACTGTATTAAAGGGTCGTGGCATTAGGAAAGTTGAGAACCACCGGTTTAAGGGGTCCTCCTGTATATTTCTAAAGCTTCACTACACAACATTAACCGGAATTTGTAACACAATAAATTAAGGGGTCGTCGGGGCTAACAGGGCTCAAGTCAGGAATATCGTGTCAGGATCTAAGGATATCCCCCATGGTCACACAATCAGTTGATGGGTCCGTAACTAGCCAGAGCTGGCCGGTGAGTCCGTACATACGATCTAAACACAATCTCGGTTCAGCAATATCACTCTGTGATCAGACATTAAGTGAATGTTAATGGGAGACCACTTTCATTATAGTACAGGCTACCAGCCTAACATTCTCTGTAGTATCTCCCTTGCAGCACATTCTCTCAATCTATTTCCCTCCTTGTCATTACTTTCTCTCTATCTCTCTCTCCCTTTCAGTATCTTTTCTCCATCTCTCTCTCCCGTTCTGTATTTACTCTGAATCTCTCTCTCCCGTTCAGTAGGTTCTCTCTCGCTCTCTCTCCCTTTCAGCACTTTCTCTCCATCTCTCTCTCCCTTTCAACACATTCCCTCTATCTCTCTCACCTTTCAGTATCTTCTCTCCATCTCCCTCTCTTCCTTTCAGCAAATTTTCTCCATCTCTCTCCCTACTCTCATGATATATCTCTCTTTCTCTTCTCGATATATTCTTACCGCCACTACCCTCCATATCTCTCCCTCTCTCTCGTTTTATCCCTTTATAGTTTATTCCCTTTGCTCTTCATCTCCCCTAGAACCTAAATGTCTCCCCCTTCTTATAACTTATACCAATGTATTCCCTCCATCCTCTCTCTCTCTCTCTCTCTTGTCCTCTCTAAATCTCGAATCCCTAGATCTCATTCCTTCATAGCACCAGTTACGGTGCCCCAACAACTCAACATTTCCCCACTAAACAATCGCATTATTATTCTGCCCTGTCCCATGTGTCAGAGAAAAAATATTTATTTCATCCTCACAAGAGAGAATGTGCTGTCAGCCAGTCAATGGAACAAAACCATTGTACTGTCTGCCAATTTATGGAACAAAACCATTGTACTGTCTCCCAATTTATGGAACATACCATTGTACTGTCTGCAAGTCAATGGCACATACCATTGTAATGTCAGCCAGTCAAGGGAGCATACCAATGTGCTGTCAGCTAATCAGTATAAAGATGCCAATTTTATTCTTCATTTATTCATATCTCTACGTCTGCCAATCCCCCCCCCCCCTATAATTTTCTAATTGATAAAATAAGATCTCTTAATCCAACCAGGCCGTCCATTTTCTCTCTTATGAAACGGTCTCTACGCTCCCCCACAATTAAATAAGTTTCCTATTGTCATCTCAAGAATACACTATCTAGATATCGACGTGCTTTTGATCTGAGACTGTCACATCGAATCTCTAGACACAACAAAAGTTTATGTTCATTGCTTCGTCCCGCCAGAATTGTCCGGTGTACGGGGAGAATGTCGTGTGCAGGACTGTCCTACCCACTCACTGTCTCGATACACTAAAGACGAGTGGACAACGGAGCCCGAACATATTTGAGGACCACTCTTGTCGTGTGTAAAAGAGGAAATGTTTTGGTGTTGTTGTTTTTATTTTACATCCACCGCATGACTTGTCTAGATCAGGGGTCACCAAACATTTTTCTCAGCAGGCCCGATAACTGACAAAATGAGGAGCGCGGGCTGCATACTCATTCTGTACATTTTTATGTACCCTTTTTAATGGCGGAAGTTGCCGATCCTTGGGAAATATTCAATGGACTACGATTAGTCACTTCCTTGTTTTGTCACGTGATACGAGTAAGCCTTCGGTAGCCTATCCTACACATAACAACACATAACAACAGATAACAGCTGATCAGCCATTATCATTAATTTTAAAGCACAATGTTTGTCTCCATCAGCGCTTCCCCAGTGTTATTAACAATTTTACTTTTCAAAATATTCTTGAATATACGTGTTTTTTAAATGACATTCAAAAATGTGACAATAATTATAATTCAGTTATGATTAAAGGAAGAAAGTTGTTTGAAGAAAAATTTGTGAGCGACTAGTGTGTTGCAGACAGCCTACCGGAAGTCTTACTCGTACTTACGCTTATCACGTGACAAAACAATCGACTCATCGTAGTCCACTATTTAGATTAAACTATTTGATAACTTGAATTTGAGAGTGAACTTAGAAGTAATTTCAACAATACTATTTTGAGTTGATATTTAAAAACTCGGTACAGTTTAGTTTATAAACTAGAAAATATGACCCGATTTTATCGGGATAATAATGTTAGGTCCTCTGCGACCATTTCTACCTGCTATTGCAAAGACTCATCACAATCACTGACTTTAAAAAAAAGAAGTATCTATATAATGATATTTACGTTTCTAACATCATCATGTTTTGAGAAGTATTTATTTATCCGCTAGATATTATACGCCAACCATACCCCCGTTCACGCCCCTTAACTAATTTTGTTCCCACTCAAAATTACCTTAAGTTACCAAATTACCAAATCTAAATTATCACTAGTTGTATCATTATTGTCACTAAAGAATTTAATTGAGGGACGATTTCTACGCCACAGAAATACTTTTAATGTCACGTGTTTTTACATTGTTAAATGTTGGACCATTTCGGACCCTTGAACTACAAATGTTTTTTTCTCTCTAAAAATTGCGAAAACACAATCTTAAATGTATAACAAACCTCTATATATGATATGATTATATTTTATATGAACGGAATTTGCTATATTGATATCGTCATTAAAAATTTAAACAAACTTTTGCCTTGTTGTTTTTTTCATTTACACATTCTCGGAAAATCGTAAAACGAAGAATTATTTTATCTAAACAAGAATCTTGAAACCGTTTTTCTACGTCTGTAACAGAATTGAGCGTCTTTATTTTTTTTAAATTGTTAATCTCATTCAAACACACCCACTTTCAGCGGTGTATTGCCAAATTCGTAACAAAAAGTTCGCAGTTAGTATAAATTTTGATTTTTTAAAAATTAGTACTTGATTTTAGGTATATTTATTTTGGAACTAACGGTTCGCACGAACCTGACCGAACCGGTTCCAAACCACCGCTGCCCACTTTACTTATCGCAAAGCAAAAACAAAAATATATTTTTTAATTTTTTGAAAAAAATATATTAAAACATCTCTATTTTTCAAAATTAAATTTTCAAGTGTCTAAAATCATTGGGTTTTGATATTCATGGGTATACTTATGAAAATATACCCACGTTTTGTTAACGCCAATGATTTTTTAAATTGGTAAACATATGTTGATTTGTAAAAAGAGAATGTAGCATCTCTTTCTTTCACAAATGTAACACCAAAGGATTTAAATTTATTGTCATCGACGTAAAAAATGTACACACCCTATTTCCTACCCCCGCTATGCATGTATACCTTTATTAGGAGACGTATCTTGTGCTGCATGGGGTAATATGAAAGTATCGACCAACCCCCAACGCCCCCACCGACAGATTTTAATAATATTAATAAAATCTTCCACCAGATTGTAGTCCCATCCATACGCTATAACACATTTTTTCACTTCATATGGTTCGTTCTAATTTTGATGTGTGATAAGTGCATTAGTGAATACTATTTGGCTACGGAGTTTCGCTGCACTGATTGACTTAAACGGCATTCCGTGCTGTTCTTTTTCTTGCAAGGGCTTCGTTCCGCACATCTTCTGCCTTTTTCACTCATTCGTACACTGCCGTTCGCCAGCTGGAACGTTGTTCGGCAATGATCTCCCATTTGTTGACTTCAATGTTGGCTTCCTTCATGCTCTTTTTGCAAACGTCCATATATCTCAGACGAGGCCGTCCAATAAGTCTTGTCCCTTCTGCCAACTCTCCATACAACAGCATCTTTGGAATACGGCCTTCCTCCATTCTCCTTACATGGCCTAACCAGCGAAGGCGCTTCTTGCTAAGAGCGGAGAATATGCTACACATTTTGGAACGTTCCAAGACCTCTGTGTTAGTCACCTTGTCCTGCCATCGGATGCGTAGAATGCGACGCAGACATCGTTGATGGAAGCTGTTGAGTTTCCGCTCGAGACTGGTATATGTGGTCCACACTTCACTGCCATATAGGAGCGTACTAAGCACGCATGCCAGATAGACACTTAGCTTTGTTTTTTCAGTTAGATTGAGATTATTCCACACCCGCTTTTTCAGTTTAGCCATATTTGCTGCTGCTTTTGCGATCCTGATGTTTATCTCTTCATCAATGGAGAGAGAACTAGAAATATTGGATCCAAGGTATGTGAAATGCTCAACAACCGACATATTATGGCCCTCAATAGTGATAATTGGAGGGGACGGCACTTCTTGCATCATGACACGAGTTTTCTGTAGACTAATTAACAATCCAAACTCTTTACAAGCGTGTGATAGACGGTTAACTAGCCGCTGAAGACCTTCTTCTGTGTGAGATGTTAAGGCGGCATCGTCAGCGAACAGTAGTTCACGAATTAGTACCCTTTTTACTTTGGTCTTTGCACGAAGGCGAGCGATATTGAACAGCCTACCCTCAGATCTGGTATGTATGTACACTCCATCTTCACAGTCCTTGAAAGCAAATTGAAGGAGCATCGAGAAGAAAATGGAGAAGAGAGTTGGTGTCAGTACACAACCCTGTTTTACTCCGCTGCTGACTGGGAATGCCTCAGAGACAGCGCCATTGAATGTGATTGTGCTGTGCATGTTTTTGTGAAAGGATTGTATGATTGTGAGCAGTCGTGGGAGGACAACCTATTCTTTGTAAGATACTGAACAGGCCATTCCGACTTACCAAGTCGAATGCCTTTGTCAGATCTATGAAAGCGATATAAAGAGGCATATGCTGTTCACGACACTTCTCCTGCATTTGGCGTAACGAGAATATCATGTCTATAGTTGAGCGCCCACTCCGGAAGCCACACTGGGACTCTGGATAGATGCGGTTAGCCAGACTCTGCAATCGTTTTAAGGCAACACGGGCAAAGGTCTTTCCAACTAAACCAAGGAGAGGAATTTCTCGGTAGTTATTACAATCACTTCGGTCCCCTTTATTTTTGGAAATAACGCACTTAAAACAACTGATGTTTGGGTTTTCCCGATAAATGTGATTACGGCGTAATTATTTGATCATAATTTTTTTTTCATTATTTTCAAACGCGTATAAAATGCTTAAAATAGTTCCCTAGTTAATACTTTAAATGTATGCGTAACTGATAATAATAATAATACTTTAACTTTTATCAAATAAAAGCGGATATATAATATTTTTTGCACGTTTAAATTTTTTCGATTTCCGTAAAACAATAGCAAATAAAATTTATTGTTTTTAAGAATCCGAACTTATTTAAATCTTAATTGCAGAATATTATTAAAATTATTTAAATTTATAATTAGAACATTTAAGACTGAGGAATAGAGATTTATCTTGACATAAAAGTTGTATAAAATTATCGTATATACAAGAGCTATTGCGCATGACGCGATCGGCGGATTGGGTTCACAAAATGTGGAGGTGCAGACTGCAGACTTTAGTAAACAAATAAAACCAAACGAGCTCACACTTTAACAATTCATCGCTGAAGGTAGAGAGTTGATTCTGGTTTCATTTTTAAAGTAGAAATTTGCTCTGTCTGTCTGTAAAGGTTTTTTTTTTTTTTTTTTTTTAATTCTTTAGATTTATTTACCGATGTACCTAATTGTAAACAAAATATTTAAATTGTTTCACAACGTCTCGTGTTCCATGCGTTTTATCAAGCAAATTCATGTACAATCGCGGGTCGAATCCGGTCCGCGGGCCATAGTTCGGTGACCCCATGATCTAGATGTACAAAAGTATTCAACACACTCGGTAGAGGACAAAAAAATCGACGAACACCCTTGGCATAATGTGGGCGGGTCCCAAACGGCCTGATAAAATGTATTTCATTGTTTCCTCCCGTCCGACCACCTGACCACAGCTCCGGGTGTAAGTTTTCTCACACGGTTTCCGGTCACAAACAACCAAATGTTGTTTAGGGGTGACAACTCGGGTTAAAGTTCCGCGCAGGGCAGTTAGAAACAAGGGCGGACCTTTAGTTCGGAAATGTTGATTGCTAAATAGCATTCGGACCGATAGAAGCAAAGAGGTCTTTACACGCAATATTTGCTTAATTGGTGGAACTCTGCAATAGCACCATTCATCCACATTAATAAATGATTGATCCATTTCACCCACGTTGGTAAATAATTGATCCATTTCATTCACTTTAGTAACATGCCTTAGAAAGATCCTGAGCATCAAATGGCCAAATACCATCACCAACAAAGATCTACCAGAAAGGACTTACCAGGTGGCCATTGACGAAGACATCATAAAGAAAAGATGGAGGTTGATGGGGCATACTCTCCTTGGAAACCCCCAGATAGCAACACAAGACAATCCCTAACATGGAATCCAAAGGGAAAAAGAAAGAGAGGAAGGCCAAAGACTACATTGAGACGCGAGATAGAGGCAGATACTCAAGGTATGGGATACAACTGGAAGCAACTGGAAAGGAAAGCACAGGACCATGATGAATGGAAAATTCTTGTGGACGGCCTATGCCCCAGACGGGGTAAAAAGGCATAAGAAGAAGAAGAGTAACTGACAAATGCATTTCATCCACATTAGCAAATGACTGATCCATTTCATCCACATCAGTAACTGATTGATCCATTTCATGATATGGATGATTCAAACCTGTTTCTAAATCTTAATAATGCACATATGGTTTTATATAAAGTCCGTTAGAGGTGGCGGGTACAATGGTTGGAATGCATGGGACGGACGGGTGTGGCTGTGTGGTCACGTGGACAGTCTAGCAAAGCTAATGAATTTGTTGGGAACATGACCTAGAGCAGCGGTTCTCAACCTTCCTATGGCCGCGACCCTTTAATACGGTTCATCGTGTTGTGGCGACCCCCCAGCCACAAAATTATGTTCGTTTACATTTCATAACTATAGAGCATATGTGTGTTTCAGGTGGTGTTAGGCGACCCCTTAGGTTGAGAACCGCTGACCTAGAGAGTCCATTGGGAGATAATAGAAAAAAAAAACATGTTAAGTCCATAGTATTGTCTCGGTGGAGTTGCGATGATGACGTCATCTTCATCTCACCAGTATCAGGGGTGGAGATATTCGCACCATTCCTCAGCGCTTGCGGTCACCTGACAATGTACGGGTCAGGGATGTAATCCCGTCAAATTTGTGCCCGTTACAGTCACCATTTTGATCCCATTTCTCTGTGCCTCTGATATTGGAATCCAGCAATAAGTTTTCTTTATAATTGACATGGTTTGTTTTATTACCTTGGACCGTTCAGAAAGGTCAGAGTGAGGGCAATGGAAAGAGTGGGGTAATAGAAAGAGGGGGTGAAAAAGAAAGAGTGTGGGTAATGGAAAGAGTGGGTGTACTAGAAAGAGTGGGTATACTAGAATGAGTGGGTGTAATAGAAAGAGAGTTGGTAATGGATTGAGTGAGTGTAATAGAAAGAGTGGGGGTAATAGAATGAATGTGGTAATAGAAAGAGTGGGGGTAATGGAAAGAGTGGTTGTACTAGAAAGAGTGGGTGTAACATAATGAGCATTGTAATAAAATAAAATGTGGGGAAAGAAAGAATGGGTTTGATGGAAAGAGTGGGGGTAATGGAAAGAGTGGGGTAATAGAATGAATGCGGTAATAGAATGAGTGGGGGTAGAAAGCGTGGGGGAAATAGAAAGAGTGGGGGTAATAGAAAGAGTGGGGGTAATAGAAATAGTGGGGGTAATGGAAAGAGTGGGGGTAATGGAAAGAGTGGAGTAATAGAATGAGTGCGGTAATAGAATGAGTGGGGGTAGAAAGCGTGGGGGAAATAGAAAGAGTGGGGGTAATAGAAAGAGTGGGGGTAATGGAAAGAGTGGGGTAATAGAATGAGTGCGGTAATAGAATGAGTGGGGGTAGAAAGCGTGGGGTTAATAGAAAGAGTGGGGGAAATAGAAAGAGTGGGTGTGATAGAAAGATTGGGGTAATAGAAAGAGTGGGGGTAATAGAAAGAGTGGGGTAATAGAAAGAGTGGGGGTAATAGAAAGAGTGGGGGTAATAGAAAGAGTGGGGGTAATAGAAAGAGTGGGGGTAATAGAAAGAGTGGTTGTGATAGAAAGATTGGGGTAATAGAAAGAGTGGGGGTAATAGAAAGAGTGGGGTAATAGAAAGAGTGGGGGTAATAGAAAGAGTGGGGGTAATAGAAAGAGTGGGGTAATAGAAAGAGTGGGGGTAATAGAAAGAGTGGGGGTAATAGAAAGAGTGGTTGTGATAGAAAGAGTGGTTGTGATAGAAAGAGTGGGGGTAATAGAAAGAGTGGGGGTAATAGAAAGAGTGGTTGTGATAGAAAGAGTGGGGGTAATAGAAAGAGTGGGGGTAATAGAAAGAGTGGGGGTAATAGAAAGAGTGGGTGTAATAGAAAGAGTGGGGGTAATAGAAAGAGTGGGGGTAATAGAAAGAGTGGGTGTAATAGAAAGAGTGGGTGTGATAGAAAAAGTGGGGGTAATAGAAAGAGTGGGTGTGATAGAAAAAGTGGGGGTAATAGAAAGAGTGGGTGTAATAGAAAGAGTGGGGGTAATAGAAAGAGTGGGGGTAATAGAAAGAGTGGGGGTAATAGAAAGAGTGGGTGTAATAGAAAGAGGTCGGGTAATAGAAAGAGTGGGGGTAATAGAAAGAGTTGGTGGTAATAGAAAGAGTGGGGGTAATAGAAAGAGTGGGTGTAATAGAAAGAGTGGGTGTAATAGAAAGAGTGGGGGTAATAGAAAGAGTTGGTGTAATAGAAAGAGTGGGTGTGATAGAAAAAGTGGGGGTAATAGAAAGAGTGGGTGTGATAGAAAAAGTGGGGGTAATAGAAAGAGTGGGTGTAATAGAAAGAGTGGGGGTAATAGAAAGAGTGGGGGTAATAGAAAGAGTGGGGGTAATAGAAAGAGTGGGTGTAATAGAAAGAGTGGGTGTAATAGAAAGAGTGGGGGTAATAGAAAGAGTTGGTGTAATAGAAAGAGTGGGGGTAATAGAAAGAGTGGGGGTAATAGAAAGAGTGGGTGTAATAGAAACAGTGGTGGTAATAGAAAGAGTGGAGGTCATGGAAGAAGCATTATGATGAAAAGTGAGGATTTATTGAGCGGTTTCGGGTTAGAGACTGCGTTAATGAGGGAGACTTTTGTCAAAAGATCGTGATAGGGGAGTACTGGGGTGGAAGGAGTACTGTGGTTGAACTGGGTGGAGGAAACGTTTCAAGATATGTTGGTTGTGAGGAGGGAAAGGAAGAAGTTGGACGGAAACTCGGGACCTGGAAACCCAAGGGACGTAATGCAATTCTGACTCTAATCAATGCAACAGTCGCCGGCCCTTTCCCTCCTCATTGCTCTCGGGTAGGTCTAGAGGGGGATCATGTCGGTGGGTGCTGGAATCTTGAACATTTGGGGCGGCTAGGGGCGTGGCAAGCGTGAAACGAGACGTTGGGCTGGGTCTCTTCTTTCATCAAGACCTTGTCTCAAGGTTAGATGGTTTTTAACTGTTCTTTCGAGTGAGAGTGGGAGGATGGGGGTGAATAAGATTTGGTACCTGGGCGAGGTTTCAAATGACACCCCATTAAAAAAAAGTGTTTCCAAAATATTTGAGTTTGGTGGTATGTTTGCAAAGTTGACCACTGCACCAGGCACCAACTGAATACCAGGCTTTACATGTGTAAGCTTCAACAGCGGTGTGAAAAAAATTAATAATCAAATTTACCTATATATATATAGAAAGTGTTTACTTATTTATATGTCTTGTTGAACTGATGAAGGCATGTGCCAAAACGTTTACTTATGAGTATTGTAAAATTATTATTAAAGCTTAAATATTGTTATATTGACAAAGATTGTTCGTGTCTATTTAATCTAGTTTATCTAAAGTTGGTCAACCCAACCATCGTTGTCTCTCTAAATCTGGTCAACCCAACCACCGTAGCCTATCTGAAGCTGATTATTCAACCACCGTAGTCTATCTAAAGCTGGTTACCCAACAATCGTAGTCTGTCTAAAGCTGGTCAACCCAACCATTGTATTCTATCTAAAGCTGGTCAACCCAACCATCGCATTCTATCTAAAGCTGGTCAACCCAACAATCTATTCTATCTAAAGCTGGTCAACCCAACCATTGTAGCCTATCTAAAGCTGGTTAAACCAACCACCGTAGTTTATCTAAAGCTGGTCAACCCAACACTCGTAGTTTATCTGAAGCTGGTCAACCCAACCACCGTAGTTTATCTAAAGCTGGTCAACCCAACCATAGTAGTTTATCTAAAGCTGGTAAACTCAACCATCGTCGTCTATCTAAAGCTGGTCAACCCAACCCTCCACAACAATTTGATCAGCAGCCACAATAATTCATTCGACAGGCCAGCGACAACATCTAAGAAATAAAATACGAGGTTTGGGCAAAATGATCATTGGGAACGGTTCAACGTGTTTGAAAGTAAACAATAGAACTTACAGTAGTCAATGTCTTATGAGGGTACACATTCGATAAAGTACACCATGTCTGTCTGATGTTACAATAGTCATAAAATGGTTTATGCGAAGTCTTGAAATTAGTTACAACAAGAAGGAAAAAAAATTAGTTTACAGCTGCATTAATTAAGTTGATAAGTTAGGGGAAACTTACGCTGTTCTGCATTGTAGTTTAACGCCCCTTGTTAAATTAAACGGAAGTGATGCCGTCATAAGGGGCGTCCAGACCGCGGCGTGCATGCGCCCCCCGGGTCGTTGTGAATGCGGTGCAATCAAAAATCTTAAACTTACAAACTTTATAAACGTGCGGCAACACATAGTATTAACCATTACGCGTCTTATGTCTTACTGCGGTTAACATCGCCGATTACAAAAATTACTTACGTTTACTATACGGATGTAAGATGATTTAGGCGAAGTAATATTTTAAAAAAAAGATTGAATGATTTGCTAAATGAGATTAAGTCGTTTATGGAATCAAAAACAAAACTTCTTGCCAGAACTTGTAGATGAAAACATGCATAAAGATCTGTTATTTTTTTAAATAGAGATTAGAACTGACAGCTCATTTAAATGTGAGTTAAACATTTGTGTTTTCAGGGGTGAAAAAAAAAAACGATCAATACAATGTTTCTAACGTTGAAGAGTGTTTGAAATGAATCTGAAATTACGAAAATTTCAAATTAAGGCAGAAAATGCTAGCTATGCATTTCGACCCGTTCGTGAAACACCGAAACATATACAGCTTTATGGTGCAGCTTTATGATGCAGCTTTATGGTGCAGCTTTATGGTGCAGCTTTGACATTTGATACAGGAATTGAGAACTGGTTTCAAGAGTTCCGAAGAAAAAAATCATCAATGTTTTGGTGTAAATTTGCGAATTCATTTTCAGTTGACATAATCACATAACCTGTGATATGACCTGTTATATGACCAGTCTTATGACCTGTCCATTTTATAATGGGAACATAAAGCTGCAATCTGACATTCAAATTAAAGATAAGTTTGACCAAGGCTCCTCAATGGACATCTGCAATAAATCGTCCCAGAGAACTATATCTTGGTTCGCAATCATGTCTTATTCGTGTCGCCGTTAGCTTAAAGCACATACATTTGTGAGCACCTACAGTTATGAGCACCTACATTTGTCAGCACCTACAGTTATGAGCACCTACATTTGTCAGCACCTACAGTTATGAGCACCTACACTTCTCAGCATATATTTTCTAGGCTTAAGCACACGAAAGAATAAAACTAGAAGCAAACCATCTGATGAGCACCATGAGAACTCGTGGAGAACTGCAACTACTCACCTTCTCCCACTGAGCCGACCATCGAAGCATCGGTGGCCCGGCAATGTCAAACACCTAACTAGTATCATGTCTTATTCTCGTCTTGGTAATTTCGTAATTAAAAGAAGTAAAACATGGATTAACGAAGTCAAACTTAAATTCCTTAGACTAAATAAGTCAACTGTAGATTAATAGTCTATACTTCGTTTTTTCTTCATTTTCTGAAAATCGTTTGTGTGTTTGTACTGTGATAGAATGGGTCTAACACTGTGATGGGATGAGCACGTCTTGTCTTGTTAGACATGAGATGATTCAAGTCAAGAACTGAAGAGAAGTTACGAGTCGTTAGTCCGGGCTGGTAATGAACTGTCTCACCATAACGACAACTAACGGGGTTTGGGGATGCCAATATGACCCCCCTTGGTGGGAGTGGGTGGGGATAATATATTGCAGCCGTTGGACGTCTTGAGGTGTTGGTATCTGAGGTGGTCTTGCGAGGTGTCAGTGGTAATGTGAGATATTGGTGGTAATGTGAGGTATTGGTTTTAATGTGAGTTATTGGTCTCACTGTCACGTACTGGTGGTAATGAGAGGAGTTACCTACACACATTCATCGTATTAAGTCAACAACTTCAGCAGAACAATAGCCCAATTTTTGTTGTTGAAATTTCTTTCGAACAAGTTAAGGGACGACTGCAGTCAAATTAATGACCTCTAAAATCAGGGTTAACCACGTGACTCTATAATGTAGATAACCACGTGACTGTAGAATGGGGATGGCCACTTGATTCTAGAATGAGGATAACCACGTGACTCTAGAATGGGGATAACCACGTGACTCTAGAATGAGGATAACCGCGTGACTCTAGAATGGGGATAACCACGTGACTCTAGAATGGGGATCAATTCATTTAAATATTTTGTCAGATAAATGGTGACCTCTGCACGCCTATATATGAACGATTCAAATGATGATGTATTTCAAGAATGAGTTATCTCTCCACTACCGAGCAGACGATCAAATGGGTAACGTTAATCAGACGTACAACCGATCGGTCCAAGAGTTAGCGTCTCGGGTGTTAAATCGGTCAATGAATGGTGAGTAGACCACTGACACTGAAGGCTTGTAAATCACTTAACACCCCCTCTCCCCCAGAGCGGTGTCAAAAGTCTTGACATCACTGTAACTTAAGAAGTCAAAATGGCGCCACCCCCACCATCACCACCCAACCCCCCGGGGGGCGGGTGTCAGCGCAACCTAGACGAGAGAAATCATTAACAAGATGGAGGACACTGGAGGTGTCAGATGCGTGATGGGGTGGTGGGTTGTTGGGGCGTGATAGGTTGTTGGGGCGTGATAGGGTGTTGGGGCGTGATGGGGTGGTGAAGGGCTTAATGGAAAGTGGGGATGAGATAGGTAAAGGAGAGTGTTACGAGGTGATGGAAGGTGTGACGAGATGTGGGGCAGGTGAAGGGCATGGGTGGTGGTAAGGTATGATGAGGTGGTGGGGCGTGTTGTGCGGAGATGGCTGCTTAGTGAGTTAGTGGGGCTTACCGGGTTGTGCAGGATGTGATCGGTTAGTTGGAGGGTGTGATGGGTTGGTGGAGGATGTGATGGGTTGGTGGAGGGTGTGAAGGGGTAGTGGAGGGTGTGATGGGTTGGTGCCAACCAGTTTCCATTCCCACTTAATCGAAATCCGTCTTTCCTGAAAGGACCCCATCACACCTTATAACCACACAACTTATCACCACACACCTTAGCGCCACACACCTTAACACCACACAACTTAACACCATCCACCTTATCAACACACACCTTAACGCCACACAACTTAACCTCACACACCTTAACAACACACAAATTAACACCACATATATTTTCGTCTCACACCTTAACACTAAACACCACACACTTTTAAGCCACACAACTTATCACCACACACCTTAACGCTACACAAATTAACACCAGACACCTTAACACCACACACCCTAACGCCACACAACTTAACACCACACACCTTTAAGCCACACACCTTAACACCACACACCCTTAAGTCACAAAACTTAACACCACACACCTTTTCGTCACACAACTTAACACTACATACTTTAATGCCACACAACTTAACACCACACACCTTTATGTCACATAACTTAACACCACACACATTTTATGCCCACAATAACACCCACTGTCCCTCACAAATCTAACATGGCTAACCAGCCACAGCATCTATTTATTTAGAAATCTTCCTCTCCTCTCATTGGTGTAGGGAGACTTCGGGAGAAGAAACGGCTCACGGGGGAATGGCTCATCGGCCTGGCCTCATATAACGCCAAATAAAGAGCAGAGAGACGAGGCATCCCATGAAACTCCCATGAGGGATATATTTTTTAGTTAGGCCCATCGGCGCCATCTTGTTTTCCTAATAAAGAATTGCACGGCTCGCTAACGAAGGCCGGTCGTCCCAAGGGGGAAGTAAATGACATTTGCTTCATCTGGCTCCTGGCGCGCTGCTGGCCCCTATTAGCCCAAACTTTGACACACACAAATGTCGCCCTCTAATTATTATAATATTTTTTTTTATGCGTGCTTACTTATTTAATCATTGAGTGCAACTACACGGACTTAAATCTGAATGTCGAAATCCTATTGATGTACTCACTGGTCACCAACATGTACGCAATCCACACGCTGATTACGGTACTCAATGGTCACTCTAATTTAGCCACTGGTCATTCTGATTTAATCACTTCTCACTCCGTTATATGCACTGGTCACTCGGAGTTACCTAATGGCCACCACTCTGTCGTACCCACTCGTCACTGTGGTGTACCAACTGGTCATTCTGGTGTACCCACTGGTCACTCTGGTGTACCCACTGGTCATTCTGATTTACCCACTGGTCACTCTGGTGTACCAACTGGTCATTCTGATTTACCCACTGGTTACTCTGGTGTACCCACTGGTTATTCTGATTTACCCACTGGTTACTCTGGTGTACCCACTGGTTACTCTGGTGTACCCACTGGTTACTCTGGTGTACCCACTGGTTACTCTGGTGTACCCACTGGTCATTCTGATTTACCCACTGGCTACTCTGGTGTACCCACTGGTCATTCTGATTTACCTAATGGCCACCACTCTGGCGTACCCACTCGTTATTGTTATGTACCAACTGGTCATTCTGATTTACCTAATGGTCACTCTGGTGTACCCACTGGTCACTCTGGTGTACCCACTGGTCACTCTGGTGTACCCACTGGTCATTCTGTTGTACGCGAGGACAGTGTTTCTTTCAGAAAATTTCCCGCGATGAGGGGGGGCATTTCAGATTTTCGTGTGGCAGTGCTATTGGCCCGAGGCTGAGGTGGGGGGGGGGGGGGTGGCACCTATGAAATTTTCGGAGCTTAAAGTTGTAAATGCAAGGTTGTGGCCCAATAGAGGCCCTCTAAAAGTCAAGTGACGGCTCTGATTGACCTGGTTGTGTTATACAAATACTGTATGTATTACCAAATATTAATGTGTTTTTTTAAATTTTTATTTACTTAATTTTGGGGGTCAATACATTTCAAATGTTACACGCAAATTTTAAAAACAAAATATTATATTACGCATAATAAACACCTCTCAAAATATTTCCAAGTTTGACCAGAGTCTATACGTCAATAAAAACTTTCTGTTTTGTAGAAAGGTCTCCGTCTAGACATTTTTATTGTTTTTTTAAGCTCGCCCTTTTCATAAATCGTAAATAAACGGCATAATTATGTGAGGAAAATATGAGAATGTTTACAAAAAACATCAGAGATTTAATTAATGTGTGATTTCATCTCAGGTTACATCGTTTATAAATAAAATATAAATTTCCCAATAATCTGGTGATTGAAATGTTTATTTGGAATTTCAAACTACTATAAATAGTCCCATCATACAATTTATAATTAACACCTATCCCTACTTTAAAAGACATGCATTTATGAGGAAATATATTTTGAAAACAGATGACACATGTTTGATACATAGCAAGAACTATGCAAACTGTGGACCATTATATGGATGTAAAGGTGGTTAAACACCGGGTTATTGAATACTTTACAATTGTGAAGTTGCAAAAAATAAGTAAATAAAAAGTCACTATTTATGGGAACAAAGGGAAATAAGACTTCGGCATACAATCAGCAGCGGCACATTTTTTCTTTCTTTTTGTTTTTTTGTAACATTATATTTATAATCGAATAGTGTAAGCCTCTAACAATATTAGACTTTAAATATTTTGGATTATCAAAATATATCGGTCACGACATTTCATATATTCGACTAATTATTTATTGTAAACGGTAAATATCACCAGTTTCTATTCTATATTTTTGTTTTATTGTTGTACACATTTTCTCGGAGTGGAGGGCGGGGGGGGGGGGGGTGCTGCCCCCTCCCCCGTAGCGATGCCTGAAGGAACACTGCGCATGGGTAACATCGATTCAATCAAAGGCAACTAATGTGTTTCCAAGTACTGCTATGAAGTATGCTGGGATCACTAATGTGTTTCCAAATACTGCTATGAAGTATGCTGGGATCACTAATGTATTTCCAAGTACTGCTATGAAGTATGCTGGGATCACTAATGTATTTCCAAATACTGCTTTGAAGTAAGCTGGGATCACTAATGTGTTTCCAAGTACTGCTATGAAGTATGCTGGGATCACTAATGTATTTCCAAGTACTGCTATGAAGTATGCTGGGATCACTAATGTATTTCCAAATACTGCTATGAAGTATGCTGGGATCACTAATGTATTTCCAAGTACTGCTATGAAGTAAGCTGGGATCACTAATGTATTTCCAAATACTGCTATGAAGTATGCTGGGATCACTAATGTATTTCCAAGTACTGCTATGAAGTATGCTGGGATCACTAATGTATTTCCAAGTACCGCTATGAAGTATGCTGGGATCACTTATGTATTTCCAAGTATCGCTTTGAAGTATGCTAGGATCACTAATGTATGTCCAAGTACTGCTATGAAGTATGCTGGGATCACTAATGTATTTCCAAGTACTGCTATGAAGTATGCTGGGATCACTAATGTATTTCCAAGTACCGCTATAAAGTATGCTGGGATCACTAATGTATTTCCAAGTACCGCTATGAAGTACGCTGGGATCAATATTGTATTTCCAAGTACCGCTATGAAGTATGCTGGGATCACTATTGTATTTCCAAGTACTGCTATGAAGTATGCTGGGATCACGTTAAAGCACCCAACGACCACGCTGAGTATTAAATAAGTTTTAAAGAAAATACCAATCGAATTTTTGCTGTCACGAAATATTTTAGACTTTCCTTCACATTCTTTCTTTCTATCGTTAATAAATCAGCATGACATTTTCAACTATAAATACACGCCAATATTTAGTAACGTTTGAGTCCCTACAATCCCCTTAAAGCTGATAATTCCACGCCATTGTGCCGTCTCCCCCCCCCCAGCACCCCTCCATCCCTCAGCCCGGCCCTCCCCCATTATTAACGTCATCATCAGAGAGTGGATAAGCTTTCACCAGGGCGCTGGCACAAATCTGGGATTCGATCCCCTATGTTTCATTTTAGATTACCCGGCCATAACATGATGCCGGATACAGTTCTCATGTACAGCAGGCGGTTCCCGTCTCATAATGATGGAGTGAAGAGTGACCAGACTATAAAATTAAATTCTTTATCATTTCCTCTACTACAGACCCCAGGAATCATTCACAGAGCTCGCGGGGGTAAAAATACACACATTACATTAAATGTCCCCGGAGTAGAGACAGACTGAATGTGATTTTCTGATTTCGACCGAAGCCTAAACCAAACCGAAAGTAAAAAATGACTTTCGGCCGCAACCAAATGATTGAAGAGACTTTCGGTAGAATGGAAAGATTTAGATATTACGAAACTCGTTCGCGCATACGTTCGGCATCCGACGAATTAATTTTTTTTTGGGGGGGTGGGGGAGTAGTGATATTTAGATTCTTTTTAACAAAAATGACAGTATCGTAAATTTTAATCTATGAAATTCTGATGATTACTTTAACCTAACCATATGAATTAAAAAGTTATTAAAAGTTGTTATAAATGTTTTGTAAAGTAGTGTGGTGAGAGAACATTTTGCCTTGTTCTGCCAACCCGTACATTTTCGTTGAAGCACTCGTTCTTAGCGGTCGAAACTTAAGTTGTTCGTTTATCAGCAATTGTCATTTGTCGGCTAAATTTAGATTAGACCCAGATTAAACAAAAGTTGAACGAATGTAAATCTACGCTTAGTATGATACTACAGTAGGCCAACTACATAATTATTACACGCAACAGTTATACGTGCAGACGTGAGTGTAGACTTATGACTGAAATGAAAGGCTATTTCATGCCTAATTTACATTTGTATCGGTCTCACTAGCCACACAAAGAGCTGCAACCAGAGAAGATAAATCTATCGTCTCTTGTAGACGGAAAGATGCCATACATACAATACATTTGTATCCATATATGTGACTAATTTTGTGGAATATTTTTATTTCGTCAATGACAACGTTTTTCGGCATGATAAGGGTGAATTTCAAAAATTAATGAATGGAAAAATCCTAAGTTTCCCTAAATTTTATTGTAAAAAATTTGTAATAAATATAATAATGGAAATGCTTCTATTCTTTAGGAATTATTTCCTCCACAATATTATTCACCTTTGCCTATGACACCATTTATGAGCATGATAATGATAAATCAAAATGAATGTCACAAATGAATGAATTGAATAAACGTTTGAACAAAAACAATAATATAAATTTTACCATTGCCTTATTTTTGTTTAGCGACAAAACTATTGACTTTTGCTTAAGCTTAATTGTAAATAATTTATTTTTGTTTAGCGACAAAACTATTGACTTTTGCCTAAGCTTAATTGTAAATAAATTTATTTTTGTTTAGCGACAAAACTATTGACTTTTGCCTAAGCTTAATTGTAAATAAATTTATTTTTGTTTAGCGACAAAACTATTGACTTTTGCCTAAGCTTAATTGTAAATAAATTTATTTTTGTTTAGCGAAAAAAACTATTGACTTTTGCCTAAGCTTAATTGTAAATAAATTTATTTTTGGAAATATTGAACAAGTAGGTCGTCATACAGCTGCAAGCAGTGTTCGGAGAGGATTAGTCATATACCATACGAGCAGTAATGAGTAATAACCGAAATAATGAATAACTAAAGTTAACTTTTCTGTTTCGGCATAAATCGAAACTGCCCCGAAAGTGTTCAAATGACAACTTGCGGCACCGAAACCAAAATTCGGCCAGCCTCTACAACGAAAGCCATTAAAAAAAATATGAGCGTCCCCTCCATCCCGAGGACAGAACAAATACTAATGTGTCAACATCAAGATCACCGACAGTTCCGTGCAGCCTTTCAAAACCCAAGACACGACGCTTCCATTTAATGTCTTTGTGGATGTGTCATTGAGATAAGTCTATGTGCCAATGAATGTCTTCGTGGATGTGTCGTTGAGATAAGTCTATGTGCCAATGAATGTCTTTGTGGATGTGTCGTTGAGATAAGTCTATGTGCCAATGAATGTCTTTGTGGATGTGTCGTTGAGATAAGTCTATGTGCCAATGAATGTCTTTGTGGATGTGTCGTTGAGATAAGTCTATGTGCCAATGAATGTCTTTGTGGATGTGTCGTTGAGATAAGTCTATGTGCCAATGAATGTCTTTGTGGATGTGTCGTTGAGATAAGTCTATGTGCCAATGAATGTCTTTGTGGATGTGTCGTTGAGATAAGTCTATGTGCCAATGAATGTCTTTGTGGATGTGTCGTTGAGATAAGTCTATGTGCCAATGAATGTCTTTGTGGATGTGTCGTTGAGATAAGTCTATGTGCCAATGAATGTCTTTGTGGATGTGTCGTTGAGATAAGTCTATGTGCCAATGAATGTCTTTGTGGATGTGTCGTTGAGATAAGTCTATGTGCCAATGAATGTCTTTGTGGATGTGTCGTTAAGATAAGTCTATGTGCCAATGAATGTCTTTGTTGATGTGTCGTTGAGATAAGTCTATGTGCCAATGAATGTCTTTGTGGATGTGTCGTTGAGATAAGTCTATGTGCCAATGAATGTCTTTGTGGATGTGTCATTGAGATAAGTCTATGTGCCAATGAATGTCTTTGTGGATGTGTCATTAAGATAAGTCTATGTGCCAATGAATGTCTTTGTGGATGTGTCATTGAGATAAGTCTATGTGCCAATGAATGTCTTTGTGGATGTGTCATTGAGATAAGTCTATGTGCCAATGAATGTCTTGCACGCTCTGGTTATATAACCCTTGATTATACTCATATACTCATCAAGTTTGCTCTATCAAAGGCTTTTGCAGTTGGCATGCTGTCATGAACATCCAGAATTGGAACTCACCGTGACCCAAATGTCATTATGTGTTAACTTGATGATGAAAAGCAAAACCATCCATCCTAACTAATGCTTTTCTTTTCCATGCTTGGATTCCCAGTTGTTGTAGATCTTTTTCCACATCATCCGTCCATCTAAGCCAGGGGTGGGCAAACTACGGCTCGCGGGCCGCATGCGGCCCGACAACTGATATTATGCGGCCCTCTAAGGCATTTATTAATTTTAAAAAACTCTGTTTTTAAGTCATATTGTTGATTTTCACAGAATTTCATGTACCGTTATAATTGTTTTAACATTTTGTATCGACATTTTTCTAATTTTCAATTTTTTTAAAACAGTCCTTGACTTTTGTCTTGTATTTGTAATGCTAAAATGCGATTTTTAATTTAGAGAAATGTTTATCGACACGTAAAAATTGGACATAATATACATGCGTCCCCCAAATAGTTTTAAATATGTCAATGTGGCCCTCAGCACAACAAGTTTGCCCACCCCTGGTCTAAGCCTAGGCCTGCCTTTGAGGCGTTTTCGTTTGGGGCTTTGTTGATTCACCCTCTCCACTCCTCTGTCTTTTGGCATTCTCTCTTAGCGTCCTGCCCAGCGTAGCCTGTCCTTTTTTAAATTTCTGCTACTATCGTGGGATCCTGATATAGACTGTGAAAAGCAAAGCCGCTGACATGGATTTCTTCCCGGTCGTGACAGCTGATTTGCAGCCGCGTCATCAGTCGTCGTTCTCAC
The DNA here is from genome assembly GCA_964017045.1 of Omphiscola glabra. NCBI lineage: Eukaryota > Metazoa > Mollusca > Gastropoda > Lymnaeidae > Omphiscola > Omphiscola glabra. The sequence continues at coordinate 19,214,524 of OZ024797.1, forward strand.
AGACTGAACACATCCCGGCGCCCCTGTCCTACGTTTCCGTAAAGCTGATGATGAGACCAAACTGAGGCTAATCTCTGAAAGCTGCTTAAGACATTTCTCGTACTACAAAACATCAGACGTATTGGCTTCTCAGGTCTCAGAGGAATTACTCGGTGGTTCTAAGGTTTTCACTGGCTGTCTTCCCACGCGTTGTCTTCTCTCGTTTTGTGAAAATGTCAACAGTGCGATGTAAATAGAAAATGGCGCCGCTACTGCCCTTCTGTTACACGGGAAGGCTAAAAATAGAATTTACATAGGAAGTATAACTCCTCCTTATTCAAATATTTGATCACAAGCTGAGATTACACAAACATGTTATCACAAACTGAGATTACACAAACATGTTACCACAATTTGAGATTATACAAACATGTTACCACAAACTGAGATTATACAAACATGTTACCACAAACTGAGATTATACAAACATCTTACCACAAACAAAAACGGATAGATTATACAAACAAATTATTTAGAGTCGCAAAAATAAGTAAAGGAGCCTTAGGTATTGAGCTGAGAATCACCGGCCTTGACGTCTCTGGCCACTGACGTCACCGACGCGGACCAGTCATTAGTAACTACAGAGCTAGTATTCTTACAATCGGTTGGCTACTGGCCAGAGTCAACAGTGGCGCTGTCTTATCAGCCAGTAATTAATGGTTTTGTGCCGTCCGTAAGAAGAAATACTATGCTGTTCGTAGTTTAAAAGTGCGACAAAATAGCTCTACTAAATTATACAACGACAAAGCTATAATTCTAACCGGAAATGAAAAAGAAGCAAAACTGATGTTTGAGCAATTAAGTCTTAAATTGTATTGATTCTCTCAGAAATGAAAATCACTGGTCCACAGAGGACAGACCACGGGTCCACAGAGGACAGACCACAGGTCCACAGAGGACAGACCACAGGTACACTAAGAAATAAAAAGTGCACAGCTGCAGCTTCCAAACCACGGGTACACACGGGGGAACAGACCACAAATACTCTTTTCATAGAGCAAATCACAATGGCACAGAGAACACATCACATGTACACAGAGAACACATCACATGTACACAGAGAACACATCACATGTACACAGAGAACACATCACATGTACACAGAGAACGGGCCATATGTACACAGAGAACAGACCACAGGTCCACAGATAAAAGAACACAGCTACATAGAAAACAGACTACAGGTTACAGAGAGCACATCAGTAGTACACAGAGAACACACCAGCAGTACACAGAGATCACATCAGCAGTACACAGAGAACACACCAGCAGTACACAGAGAACACACCAGCAGTACACAGAGAACACACCAGCAGTACAAAGAGAACACACCAGCAGTACACAGAGAACACACCAGCAGTACACAGAGAACACACCAGTAGTACACAGAGAACACACCAGCAGTACACAGAGAACACACCAGCAGTACACATAGTACACACCAGCAGTACACAGAGTACACACCAGCTGTACACAGAGAACAGACCACATGGAACAAATAAGAAGACCACTGTGACCAAGAAAGGAGACGCAACCGGGACCAAGACACAATAAGGACATCTGTTCTTTACAAACATAAAACTAGCTGTCAATAATTTAAAAACTAGAATTAAAACGGAATAAAATGACCGGACATATGTAGATAGAGGCAGTAAGTCTCTCAAAGCTAATTATTTCAGAACCAATGCAACTTCGGGTGACAGTCATGCAAGGCAAATTCAGGTGACAGTCATGCAAGGCAACTTCAGGTGACAGTCATGCAAGGCAACTTCAGGTGACAGTCATGCAAGGCTAGTGGGAGCATGAATCAGACAAGCAAAGTAACACTTTTAAATGCTGGCTTTAGATTCTAAAACAACAAAATTAAGGATAAAATGTATTTTTTTACAAGGAAGGAGGTGGACAATAGAATGCCTCTGGACTATGTGATGTCTGTGGACTGTGTGATGTCTGTGGACTATGTGATGTCTGTGGACTATGTGATGTCTGTGGACTATGTGATGTCTGTTAACTATGTGATGTCTGTGGACTATGTGATGTCTGTGGACTATGTGATGTCTGTGGACTATGTGATGTCTGTGGACTATGTGATATCTCTGGGCTATGTGATGTCTGTGGACTATGTGATGTCTGTGGACTATGTGATGTCTGTGGACTATGTGATGTCTGTGGACTATGTGATGTCTGTGGACTATGTGATATCTCTGGGCTATGTGATGTCTGTGGACTATGTGATGTCTGTGGACTATGTGATGTCTGTGGACTATGTGATGTCTGTGGACTATGTGATGTCTGTGGACTATGTGATGTCTGTGGACTGTGTGATATCTCTGGGCTATGTGATGTCTGTGGGCTATGTGATGTCTGTGGACTATGTGATGTCTGTGGACTATGTGATGTCTCTGGGCTTTGTGATGTCTCTGGACTATGTGATGTCTGTGGACTATGTGATGTCTCAGGGCTATGTGATGTCTGTGGACTATGTGATGTCTCAGGGCTATGTGATGTCTGTGGACTATGTGATGTCTGTGGACTATGTGATGTCTGTGGACTGTGTGATATCTCTGGGCTATGTGATGTCTGTGGACTATGTGATGTCTGTGGACTATGTGATGTCTCAGGGCTATGTGATGTCTGTGGACTATGTGATGTCTGTGGACTATGTGATGTCTGTGGACTATGTGATGTCTGTGGACTATGTGATATCTCTGGGCTATGTGATGTCTGTGGACTATGTGATGTCTGTGGACTATGTGATGTCTGTGGACTATGTGATGTCTCTGGACTATGTGATGTCTGTGGACTATGTGATGTCTGTGGACTATGTGATGTCTGTGGACTATGTGATGTCTGTGGACTATGTGATGTCTGTGGACTATGTGATGTCTGTGGACTATGTGATGTCTGTGGACTGTGTGATATCTCTGGGCTATGTGATGTCTGTGGGCTATGTGATGTCTGTGGACTATGTGATGTCTGTGGACTATGTGATGTCTGTGGACTATGTGATGTCTGTGGACTATGTGATATCTCTGGGCTATGTGATGTCTGTGGACTGTGTGATGTCTGTGGACTATGTGATGTCTGTGGACTGTGTGATGTCTGTGGACTATGTGATGTCTGTGGACAATGTGATGTCTGTGGACTATGCGATGTCTGTGGACTATGTGATGTCTGTGGACTGTGTGATGTCTGTGGACTATGTGATGTCTGTGGACTATGTGATGTCTGTGGACTATGTGATGTCTGTGGACTATGTGATGTCTGTGGACTATGCGATGTCTGTGGACTGTGTGATGTCTGTGGACTATGTGATGTCTGTGGACTATGTGATGTCTGTGGACTATGTGATGTCTGTGGACTATGTGATGTCTGTGGACTATGTGATGTCTCAGAGCAATGTGATGTCTGTGGACTATGTGATGTCTCAGGGCTATGTGATGTCTGTGGACTATGTGATGTCTGTGGACTATGTGATATCTCTGGGCTATGTGATGTCTGTGGATTATGTGATGTCTGTGGACTATGTGATATCTGTGGACTGTGTGATGTCTGTGGACTATGTGATGTCTCTGGACTATGTGATGTCTCTGGACTATGTGATGTCTGTGGACTATGTGATGTCTCAGGGCTATGTGATGTCTGTGGACTATGTGATGTCTCAGGGCTATGTGATGTCTGTGGACTAAGTGATGTCTGTGGACTATGTGATGTCTCAGGGCTATGTGATGTCTGTGGACTATGTGATGTCTGTGGACTATGTGATATCTGTGGACTGTGTGATGTCTGTGGACTATGTGATGTCTCTGGACTATGTGATGTCTGTGGACTATGTGATGTCTGTGGATTATGTGATGTCTGTGGACTATGTGATGTCTGTGGACTATGTGATGTCTGTGGACTGTGTGATGTCTGTGTCCTATGTGATGTCTGTGGACTATGTGATGTCTGTGGACTATGTGATGTCTGTGGACTATGTGATGTCTGTGGACTATGTGATGTCTGTGGACTATGTGATGTCTGTGGACTATGTGATGTCTGTGGACTGTGTGATGTCTGTGTCCTATGTGATGTCTGTGGACTATGTGATGTCTGTGGACTATGTGATGTCTGTGGACTATGTGATGTCTGTGTCCTATGTGATGTCTGTGGACTATGTGATGTCTGTGGACTATGTGATATCTCTGGGCTATGTGATGTCTGTGGACTGTGTGATGTCTCTGGACTATGTGATGTCTGTGGACTGTGTGATATCTCTGGGCTATGTGATGTCTGTGGACTGTGTGATGTCTCTGGACTATGTGATGTCTGTGGACTGTGTGATATCTCTGGGCTATGTGATGTCTGTGGACTGTGTGATATCTCTGGACTATGTGATGTCTGTAGACTGTGTGATGTCTGTGGACTATGTGATGTCTGTGGACTGTGTGATGTCTGTGGACTATGTGATGTCTGTGGACTGTGTGATATCTCTGGACTATGTGATGTCTGTTGACTGTATGATGTCTGTGGACTGTGTGATATTTCTGGACTATGTGATGTCTGTGGACTGTGTGATATCTCTGGGCTATGTGATGTCTGTGGACTGTGTGATGTCTGTGGACTATGTGATGTCTGTGGACTGTGTGATGTCTGTGGACTATGTGATGTCTGTGGACTGTGTGATGTCTCTGGACTATGTGATGTCTGTGGACTATGTGATGTCTGTGGACTATGTGATGTCTGTGGACTATGTGATGTCTGTTGACTGTGTGATGTCTGTGGACTATGTGATGTCTGTGGACTGTGTGATGTCTGTGGACTATGTGATGTCTGTGGACTATGTGATGTCTGTGGACTGTGTGATGTCTGTGGACTATGTGATGTCTGTGGACTGTGTGATGTCTGTGGACTATGTGATGTCTGTGGACTATGTGATGTCTGTGGACTATGTGATGTCTGTGGACTGTGTGATGTCTGTGGACTATGTGATGTCTGTGGACTATGTGATATCTCTGGACTATGTGATGTCTGTGGACTGTGATGTCTGTGGACTATGTGATGTCTGTGGACTATGTGATGTCTGTGGACTGTGTGATGTCTGTGGACTATGTGATGTCTGTGGACTGTGTGATGTCTGTGGACTATGTGATGTCTGTGGACTATGTGATGTCTGTGGACTGTGTGATGTCTGTGGACTATGTGATGTCTGTGGACTATGTGATGTCTGTGGACTGTGTGATGTCTGTGGACTATGTGATGTCTGTGGACTATGTGATGTCTGTGGACTATGTGATGTCTGTGGACTATGTGATGTCTCTGGGCTATGTGATGTCTGTGGACTGTGTGATGTCTGTGGACTGTGTGATGTCTGTGGACTATGTGATGTCTGTGGACTATGTGATGTCTGTGGACTGTGTGATGTCTGTGGACTATGTGATGTCTGTGGACTATGTGATGTCTGTGGACTATGTGATGTCTGTGGACTATGTGATGTCTGTGGACTATGTGATGTCTGTGGACTATGTGATGTCTGTGGACTATGTGATGTCTCTGGACTATGTGATGTCTGTGGACTGTGTGATGTCTCTGGACTATGTGATGTCTGTGGACTGTGTGATATCTCTGGGCTATGTGATGTCTGTGGACTGTGTGATGTCTGTGGACTATGTGATGTCTGTGGACTGTGTGATGTCTGTGGACTATGTGATGTCTGTGGACTGTGTGATGTCTGTGGACTATGTGATGTCTGTGGACTGTGTGATGTCTCTGGAATATGTGATGTCTGTGGACTGTGTGATGTCTGTGGACTATGTGATGTCTGTGGACTGTGTGATGTCTGTGGACTATGTGATGTCTGTGGACTATGTGATGTCTGTGGACTATGTGATGTCTGTGGACTGTGTGATGTCTCTGGACTATGTGATGTCTGTGGACTATGTGATGTCTGTGGACTGTGTGATGTCTCTGGACTATGTGATGTCTGTGGACTGTGTGATGTCTCTGGACTATGTGATGTCTGTGGACTGTGTGATGTCTCTGGACTATGTGATGTCTGTGGACTGTGTGATGTCTCTGGGCTATGTGATGTCTCTGGGCTATGTGATGTCTCTGGGCTATGTGATGTCTCTGGGCTATGTGATGTCTCTGGACTATGTGATGTCTGTGGACTATGTGATGTCTGTGGACTATGTGATGTCTGTGGACTGTGTGATGTCTCTGGACTATGTGATGTCTCTGGACTATGTGATGTCTGTGGACTATGTGATGTCTGTGGACTGTGTGATGTCTCTGGACTATGTGATGTCTGTGGACTATGTGATGTCTGTGGACTATGTGATGTCTGTGGACTGTGTGATGTCTGTGGACTATGTGATGTATGTGGACTATGTGATGTCTGTGGACTATGTGATGTCTGTGGACTATGTGATGTCTGTGGACTATGTGATGTCTGTGGACTATGTGATGTCTGTGGACTTGTGATGTCTGTGGACTATGTGATGTCTGTGGACTGTGTGATGTCTGTGGACTGTGTGATGTCTCTGGACTATGTGATGTCTGTGGACTATGTGATGTCTGTGGACTATGTGATGTCTGTGGACTATGTGATGTCTGTGGACTATGTGATGTCTGTGGACTATGTGATGTCTGTGGACTATGTGATGTCTGTGGACTATGTGATGTCTGTGGACTATGTGATGTCTGTGGACTATGTGATGTCTGTGGACTATGTGATGTCTCTGGACTATGTGATGTCTGTGGACTGTGTGATGTCTCTGGACTATGTGATGTCTGTGGACTATGTGATGTCTGTGGACTGTGTGATGTCTCTGGACTATGTGATGTCTGTGGACTATGTGATGTCTGTGGACTGTGTGATGTCTCTGGACTATGTGATGTCTGTGGACTATGTGATGTCTGTGGACTATGTGATGTCTCTGGACTATGTGATGTCTGTGGACTATGTGATGTCTGTGGACTATGTGATGTCTGTGGACTATGTGATGTCTGTGGACTATGTGATGTCTGTGGACTATGTGATGTCTGTGGACTGTGTGATGTCTCTGGACTATGTGATGTCTGTGGACTATGTGATGTCTGTGGACTGTGTGATGTCTCTGGACTATGTGATGTCTGTGGACTGTGTGATGTCTCTGGACTATGTGATGTCTGTGGACTGTGTGATGTCTCTGGACTATGTGATGTCTGTGGACTGTGTGATGTCTCTGGACTATGTGATGTCTGTGGACTATGTGATGTCTGTGGACTATGTGATGTCTGTGGACTGTGTGATGTCTCTGGACTATGTGATGTCTGTGGACTGTGTGATGTCTCTGGACTATGTGATGTCTGTGGACTGTGTGATGTCTCTGGACTATGTGATGTCTGTGGACTGTGTGATGTCTCTGGGCTATGTGATGTCTGTGGACTGTGTGATGTCTCTGGACTATGTGATGTCTGTGGACTGTGTGATGTCTCTGGACTATGTGATGTCTGTGGACTATGTGATATCTCTGGGCTATGTGATGTCTCTGGATTATGTGATGTCTGTGGACTATGTGATGTCTGTGGACTATGTGATGTCTGTGGACTGTGTGATGTCTCTGGACTATGTGATGTCTGTGGACTATGTGATATCTCTGGGCTATGTGATGTCTCTGGACTATGTGATGTCTGTGGACTGTGTGATGTATGTGGACTGTGTGATGTCTCTGGACTATGTGATGTCTGTGGACTGTGTGATGTCTGTGGACTGTGTGATGTCTGTGGACTATGTGATGTCTGTGGACTGTGTGATGTCTGTGGACTGTGTGATGTCTGTGGACTATGTGATGTCTGTGGACTATGTGATGTCTGTGGACTATGTGATATCTCTGGGCTATGTGATGTCTCTGGAATATGTCATGTCTCTGGAAGTAGATTCATCGTGTCATTTCCAAAGATAAGACTTTGTTTCACATACATGCTGCAAAAGTCCCAAAACAAAGACGTCAGCTCGTGTCTTCCTGGCTTGTGCTCGTGTCTGCCTGACGTGTACAATGAAGCACGAGAGATTAAATATTAATCAGATTCAAAAGCCCCAATTTCCCAAAGTGTTCCTCTTTCCTCAATGCCCTGGCATGCTGGGAAGCCCTTAATATGGCCTACCCCGGAAACTTCCTTTAAACCTTGATATTAGGACTACAGCACGTGATCTCTTCGAATCTCGTGTGGAGAAATAAACAAACTGCAGAGAGCACAAAAATACGCATCTCATTCACGCCCCTCGTCCCTTCTCCCCTCTACCCCCCCAACACTAAAAATAGAAAGCGGTTGATCAGTGGAGGTATGTATTGACACCTCTAGAGTAAAAAAAATTCGAGGGACACTACTGGAGAAGACGATTGTCGTGTGAGTTCTCCCCCTTGAGTTCCATCAAAACAATTGTTGGAAGTGTAAGATGACGTTAGGGATACGGGATTATATACAAGGCGCCCCCACCCACTTGACGCAAGCTTCGGGGGGGGGGGGGGGGCGGAGGGGGGACATGGGTATTGAGAGGACCACATGTGGTTTTATAGGTGGAATTATCAGGGTTGAGTTTTGTTTTGGGTATACAGAGAAAGGTAAGAACAGGTAGACGGAAAGCGTTGATCCAACAATTTCTGTCACGTGGGCCGTTGCCGTGCACAATGCCTTACAAAAAATAATTAAATAAGAAGCTAAAAATAGAATAGGGAAACGAGTCGAACTAAAATCAGGTGATGTCACATTATGACAATATACAATTTAGAAAACAATCCATTTAACTGATCGCAAGTCCATTGTATTGCTCTGTGAAGATACACATTTTTATTTGTAGCCGTGTGATCATATACTTCACCGGCCATTTGTGTAGTTTTTTTTGTTGTAACCTTTCAACTGTTAGACACTTTTTGTTAATGTAAAGGTCACCTAACCATATCGTGGACACAGTTTCTCTGATGGTACACGGTCTGATGGTACACGGTCTGATGGTACGCGGTCTGATGGTACACGGTCTGATGGTACACGGTCTGATGGTACACGGTCTGATGGTACACGGCTCGTTGAGATTGTTTAGCTCGCCCCTTCTCGTGGAATAAGGCATTTCATAGGGTTTGCCCAAGGATCATAACAGATGACACGAAATTTTCAGAATTCAATCTATATATAGATTATATAAATATCATCGGTTGGTCAAAAGCAGTGTACTGTGGGGATATCACGCATTACTTTTCACGTGACATTGCTCAGAAACCCGAAAAAATCTAGAAGATGGGGTCAATGTTTTGCCACTGGCTGTTGACAAAATGACTTCAAAGGCAATTAATTTCCTTGTCATCTGTGTCACACCTTTACTACGTGACATGTATTGAAGATGCTGCTTGCCATATACAAGCTGTGATAGGTTAGCGTTATATCTGGTGGCACACCCATTACTATGTGTTAGAATTGTATACTTTACTTTACTGCTTAGTCTTCTCTATACAGCTACCCACACTTCATCTTTACTCAACTGCCGAGTCTTCTCTATACAGCTACCCACACTTCATCTTTACTCAACTGCCGAGTCTTCTTTATACAGCTACCCACACTTCATCTTTACTCAACTGCCGAGTTTTCTCTATACAGCTACCCACACTTCATCTTCACTCAACTGGCCAGTCTTCTCTATACAGCTACCCACACTTCATCTTTACTCAACTGCCGAGTCTTCTCTATATATATCTACCCAAATGTGCATCTTTACCCTATTCCCCAAATCGTAAATGAGCACCACGTTCATTCAGTATTTCTATGAGATAAGTCTCAATGGACTACGATTAGTCACTTAATTGTTTTGTCACGTGATAAGAGTAAGCCTTCGGTAGCCTATGCTACAAATAACAACAGATAACAGCTGATCAGCCATTATCATTAATTTTAAAGCAAAATGTTTGTCTCCATCAGCGCTTCCCCAGTGTTAATTAAAAATTGTTAATTTTCAAAATATTCTTGAATACACGTGTTTTTTTAAATGACATTCATAAATGTGACAATAATTATAATTCAGTTATGATTAAAGGAAGAAAGTTGTTTGAAGAAAAATTTGTGAGCGACTAGTGTGTTGCAGACAGCCTACCGGAAGTCTTACTCGTACTTACGCTTATCACGTGACAAAACAATCAACTCATCGTAGTCCATTAAAAATTACCAAATGAGCCACTAAGGCGAATTAAACCTTTTCTATTCTTCTTTTCCCACAATTGTTTTGTTGTCTAATGAATGTTTGTCTGATTGACAACTGTTTTGTTGTCTAATGAATGTTTGTCTCATTGACAATTGTTTTGTTGTCTAATGAATGTTTGTCACATTATTTTTTTAAAGCCTTCGCTTAGTCTTTAAGTATAATCTCCGAACCTGTCATTATAGATTATACCTACATTTTCCTGATCTGAAATCCCCCCCCCCCCACCCTTTACTGTCTAAAAACCCCGCCCCCACCTTTGCTGTCTAAAATCCCCGCCCCGCACCTTTGCTGGTCTAAAATCCCCGCCCCCACCTTTGCTGGTTTAAATCCCCCCACCACCTTTGCTGGTCTAAAATCTCCTTATGTCAAAGTCAAAATTCCGAGGCTTTCCGGGTCTTTTGTTCCCTTGGAGTTGCTGACTCGGCAATTTGCTCTGACCAGACGTGCTTGGAGTGCTTGGGTTTAGACAGTGTGACGCTACAATACGCAGCCAAGAGACAGAACGCCATTCATACAGATTCTGCGAAAACAGTGTGCGGAGGAAGGGGGGCGGGCTGGTTGGCCTTCTACTTTCCATCAGGAGGTTGGGGGGGGGGCGGCCTGGTTGGCCTTCTACTTTCCTTCAGGAGGTTGGGAGGGGCGGGCTGGTTGGCCTTCTACTTTCCATCAGGAGGTTGGGGAAGGGGGCGGGCTGGTTGACCTTCTACTTTCCATCAGGAGGTTGGGAGGGGCGGGCTGGTTGGCCTTCTACTTTCCATCAGGAGGTTGGGAGGGGCGGGCTGGTTGGCCTTCTAATTTCCATCAGGAGGTTGGGGGGCGGGCTGGTCGGCCTTCTACTTTCCATCAGGAGGTTGAGAGGGGCGGGCTGGTTGGCAATTCTACTTTCCATCAGGAGGTTGTGGGGGCGGGCTGGTTGGCCTTCTACTTTCCACCAGGAGGTTACGAGGGGCGGGCTGGTTGGCCTTCTACCTTCCATCAGGAGGTTGGGTAGAAGGTGGCAGTGCTTTCTACAGTTGGTTCTGTCCACAGAGGCAACGACAAACTCACAGCACAGCTAGTTAAACGGATGAGAAGTGTGTGGTTGTGCGTCGGGGTGTGTATGGTTGTGAGTCGGGGTGTGTGTGGTTGTGAGTCGGGGAGTGTGTGGTTGTAAGTCGGGGAATGTGTGGTTGTAAGTCGGGGTGTGTGTGGCTGTGAGTCGGGGTGTGTGTGGTTGTGAGTCGGAGTGAGTACAAGTGTGTGTGGTTGTGGGACAGGGGGTGTGGTTGTGGGTTAAAGGGTGTGTGGTTGTGGCCCTGGAATGTGTGGTTGTGAGGCGGAGTTGTGATTGTGGGCCGGAATTTTGGGGTTGTGGGCCGGGGGTCTGTGATCATGGGCGCAGGCTACGTGGTGCATATATGGATGTGGCTGGCCCAGGGAAGAGTTGGTGGTGTGACTTTAAGTTTGTGTGTGGTAAGAGGGGAATATGGACGGGGTGGCCTAGAGAAGGGGGGTGGAGTGTATTTAAGAGTGAAGGGCAAGGATATGGGTGGCGTTATGTGCTGGTCCTGCAGTTATTTGCAAAGTTATAGTTATTGTTTTTGAAAAAAGGAAAAAAAATCTGATTATTTGATTTGATACAATTTTGTTAAAAAGAAAATCACTCAATGATTGCTCGGTCACGTTCTTCACAGACTTTCATCGATCACTTCAACTAATTGGGGCAATTAAAAAAAAAAGCAAAGATACTATGTATAGTTCTATCAACTAAAATCAATAAATACATTAAAACAAAGGAGTACGCCTACATTACATTACGGGTTTCTTTTAACACATCAAATAATATCTTCTACTGCTCCTGCCAATAATATCTTCTACTGCTTCTGCCAAACTGTTCTTATCGGGATTAGATATTCGTCTGTTGCTCGCGTTGACTTCTGACAAGATTCAAAATGGATGCCATCTGTTTCCACTTCCGCTGGCCCAAATGAATTTTCCCCTAGTCAGATCTCCTCAGTCTCATAAACTAATTTGCTTTCTCCTTTAAGAGAGTTCCGTGCTCTCTTTCCGTTACCTCGTTGACCTTGTTCTTACCTCTTGTTGTTACGGACCTCTCAAGGTCACGATCTACGCGCGGCATCACCTTGATGGGGGCAGTTGTAAAAAAAAAAGAACTGTCTGTAGCTATATTTAGAACACTCTCTGATCCGAACGTTTTCTTTTAAGCTTGTTTGTGGCGGTTGTATTGTTTCCTCTTGGTGTGTGAAAAAATTACAACATTATTACTTTGGAAGGAAAGGTCATGAATTGTGGGGACATGTGAATTGTGGGGACATGTGAATTGTGGGGACATGGGAGTTATAAACATTACCTTTTTATTTAAAACTTTTTTACATCGACCCCTCTGGTCTATCGACCCTTTGACTTGACTATTGGTCTATGCATAATGACATAGCTTGGTTAGTGCCGCCTGGGGCGTTACAAGAATTTTGCCACCCCTTCCACACAAAAAAATGCAATTTGCCCCTCCATATAATGATAAGAGTGTCGCTCCGGGTGGACCACCCCCGACGCACCGCCTTCTTACGCCGCTTTCTATAAAAATCTTTGACTTGACCACTGGTCTATATGCTATCCACTTTGACGCCAGGGGCATCCAGTATTCACCTTGACCTTGACCTTGGCAACGATTGATCTATTTTAATATCAAGGCACTGTGTTTGGTAATTATTTTTGCTCCACGTGCTGCCAGGGCTTGACCAATAGGACTGTCAACGGGTACCGGAGTGGCCTGGCTAACTCCTCGGCAGAGTGGTCTGGCTAACTCCCCAGCAGAGTGGCCTGGCTAACTCCCCGGCAGAGTGGCCTAGCTAACTCCCCGGCAGAGTGGCCTGGCTAACTCCCCGGGCTACACTCGGGTAGCCGATTTGAAGAAAATGATTTTTAAAATTAAAAAAAAAAACGATGACATTTCTGATGACATTTTTGTTAAAATTTTCTTTATTTTGACCCTCTACTGCCATTAGCGTCCACAAATTCTCCCTAGCGCCTGTCAACTGCACATGTCACCGAAATGTGTGGTTGATATAGACAAGGTATTCTTCCCTCACGTCAGATGGATTGTCACGCATGATGCTCGTTCGGGAGCCCAGCAACCAAAGGACCATACATTCGTCTGCTAAAATTTACTGCTGTTCTGGCGAGAATGGCCTTTTGTTATTTAATTATTTTTTTTTAATAATTAAAACCGTCGTGTGCAAACTTTTTTTCGTTACAAAGTTACGAGAGTTCAAAGTTCAGCATGTCTTTCCAATCCCATTGTACACGCAACAACACGATCAGTTTACTGGGACACAAAATTTAGATGACGAAACAATCGAGCAGATCGATGCCGAATTTATTGAAACTGATGTAGAAGGTAATAGCGGTGATCTTTTAGTTAAAGACTGATGTAGAAGGTAATAGTGGTGATCTTTTAACTAAAGACTGATGTAGAAGGTAACAGCGGTGATCCTTTAGCTAATGACTGATGTAGAAGGTAATAGTGGGGATCTTTTAGCTAAACACTGATGTAGAAGGTAATAGTGGGGATCTTTTAGTTAAAGACTGATGTAGAAGGTAATAGTGGGGATCTTTTAGTTAAAGACTGATGTAGATGGTAATAGTGGGGATCTTTTAGCTAAAAACTGATGAAGAAGGTAATAGTGGGGATCTTTTAGTTAAAGACTGATGTAGAAGGTAATAGTGGGGATCTTTTAGCTAAATACTGATGTTAAAGGTAATAGTGGGGATCTTTTAGCGAAAGACTGATGTAGAAGGTAATAGCGGTGATCTTTTAGTTAAAGACTGATGTAGAAGGTAATAGTGGTAATCTTTTAGTTAAAGACTGATGTAGAAGGTAATAGTGGTGATCTTTTAGTTAAAGACTGATGTAGAAGGTAATAGCGGTGATCTTTTAGTTAAAGACTGATGTAGAAGGTAATAGTGGTGATCTTTTAGTTGAAGATATATATCTGAAACAGTCTACAACAATCAATACCGTAAAATCCGTAGATAATGAAACCGTCCCGCAACTGTGAAAATGATGATGGTCGGCAATTGTTACCATGGTGATGGCCAGCAGCTGTGAAAATGGCCGGTGAACTTAATGTCTCCCTATAAAATCGTCTGCTTCGTCGGACGAGTGTTGTTTTTTTCTTCAAATTTTTGACAGCCATATTGGTGAATATTGAAAAATGGCGGCGCTGTGAACCGGAAGCTATAGCACAACGCGTAGGAAAAGATTGACAACAACGGAAGAGTGCATACGGAATGAGAAGGTATTAAGTCTAAATGATACCGGGTTGGGGAAAAAAAATCCTCATCCGTAAAGACAGAGATTTTAGAAGAGCAGTTCTTTTATTCTTTTAAACTACTTTCTATTTCTGAAGAAGGCTTTTAGCCGAAATGTTCTTCTCTTATTGTCCTGTCTTTATATTTCAAGCTTCCACTTACCTTGTTCCACTATTTCCTTCACACAGCTTGAACGCAGTCCTTCATTTGTTATCCTTCGAGTACAACCATAATGATGTTTTAAAAAATCTTTAAAAGTCTTTAACTTCAGATAAGTTCCTAGTACGTGCATTCATTGGTCATCTAGCGTTTCGACATTCATTTGACCACTAATAAAATAGATATTGTTCTCTTCGGGGGGAAACATCCTGTTCTTCAAACGTTTTATCGGATGAGACTAAAAGATTTGCGAGTGGCGCCATCACCTCCCCGACTCCTCACCCGCCCCCTTCCACACCAAACCAAACTGGCCTCTCACTACAACCAACTCTGATTGTGCAATACAATTGTATGAAGGACACGCAAAGTAGAAGGTGCTATTTTCCCCTCCTAAAATAAACATTAGCACTGTTTGTCATTAGCCTACATATTACAGCCAGATATAAAATAAGATAGGCACAGGGGCAGAGCTTACTGGGGGAAACCCAAAAACTAAAGGGCAATAGCTCGAGACACATAATTGAAGAAGGCGCGTTACTTGTGGGAATACCTGGCTGATGTGCTACAGGTAAATATCGGGGAAACAGGAAATAAAGGAACGGTATACTGGTATACAGGTAAGAATGTTTCGGATCAATGCATTCAATACTCAACAGTTTTAACGTCAAAAATATACAAACTCACAAAACAAAGTACGAACATTTCTTCACATATTTGCCAGTAGTTGACAGTTTTTTTTAAAAATTCAGAATCCATTTCTTTCTGGTGAGCTGAGATCTTTGGTCATGTTAGTTCATTGTTTCCCAACATGTGGAAATATCAATTCCATTGTATTTCAACTGTGTCATTCATAAAATGCGACATAGGGTTTGAAAAATGTGGGTGGTAGGGGCGTGTGGAGAGAGAGGGCGGTGGAGGGGGGGGGGAGACCATACATGGAGGTCTTAGCGTTCTCTATATATTTATATTGTTCACGCACTCAGTTGCATGGGTGTGACGGTATGTTGGTGAGAGTGGGTCTCACTGAGTGGGTCTCACAGAGTGGGTCTCACAGAGTGGGTCTCACAGAGTGGGTCTCACAGAGTGAGAGTGTTCTCATAGCACTTTTGAGCCTGTTTTCTGGTTACAGCTAAACTGTTTTTTTAACCACAACACACAGGAAAAAACCAAGTAATTCAATTTACCACAACCACCGACCTAAAAATAATTGCACAGCCACAACCAAGTGACCACACGCACAGACAACCACGGGGTCATAGTTACTAGCCCACAACCACACGACTAAAACCACGCGGCAGATACTACACAACTACAGTCACACACTTCGCGCAGATGCAGCCACAAGACTAAATCGCTCCACCAACCCCACACCTACCCACAACCACACTACTTTAACCACACAGCAGCCCCACATAAGAATCCCCCAAATCTCGCACAGAGAAAGCATCTACTCAAATTGATTCATTGATCAATCGCAGACACAGAATTGAAACGTTGTGGGTCAAGGACACATTAGCAAGGAAACATTTCATTTTGTCGTTTGTCTTTGGTTTTTTGTTGTTTTTTTTAGTTGTTGTTTTTTGGTTGTAATGTTTTGTGATTTTTTTTTGCCAGCTGCCCTATCATTGTCTGGGGTCATATTGATATTAACTGTTGTACGCGAGGACCTGTCACCAAAATGTGTGTGTGATATATGACAACTTATTCTCCCTTCACACCCGCCTCCCCCAAATCACAATCACCGTCAACGGAGTATGGCCTCTGTGGAGGAAAACCGTTGTTTGGGCCGAGCGTTGGAAATAACAGGCCGACACAGTGGCGTAGCGAGCTTAACTCGCTCCCGGGGCACAATACCTTTTTAGCGCCCCCAATACCTTTTTTAGCGCCCCCCCCCCCCATTCGAAAACCATACAATATTATAGTAAAATATACCATTTGGCGCCCCATTGTGAGTAGCGCCCGGGGCATGATGCCCCCTTGCCCCCACCCCTCACTAGCCACTGGCCGACATCACACGTCAACATATCTACAACTTGCACACTGTGCCGTTAACTTGTCCAGCAAACTGAAAGATTTGTTTCAATACACAACCGCTGCTCTCTGTAGTTGGAGTCAGGAGCCGGCGTCGTGGCAACACCACCTACATTTGATCCCCGGCAATCGGCGGGTACACGTGTACTTTTGTTTGGAGCCACGGCCCCGACCCCGCCATGCCTGACCTCCAAGTGACCTGGTCCAGACAACAAGACAATGAAAAACCTGAACAAATCTGTTGGGTGTTTCTTGAAGTTAACTTAAGCGTCCATTCACACGGTCAAATTTTCCTTCAAGCATTTGATGCCATTTGTGTATGAAGGCACTATTTTGTGTGCGGATTTATGGACACAACAGAGAATTTGTTTTTTCACTTTCAAGCATATGTATGATGCGATAACCAATCTAAGAACTTTTTTTTCGTTCACGTGACATTACAGCTGATTTATCAAAATGGCAGCGATTCAAGCAAAGTGACTAGCCGAGTGCTACAGTTACAGGGAATTCGCTTTATAATTAAAATGCCTATTTAAATAATAAGTTTCAAATATATCATGCCCTACGCCCATTTATGTCCTAATTTTTCTAGTTTACGTATTTTCTAATTTTTCTATTATATCTTTTTTCTAACTTAAATAAATAATTATTATTTGTAGGCTGTTGTTGTTTCGATAACTTAGCTTAGTCAATGTAAACACGACCTAGATTGACGAACCTTTTTTTTTAGTGTTTGTTCACGTGATATGGAGGTTGCGCAATAATACTAACATAAATTGCATGCCATCGAAATTTGATCAAATGATAATTTGAAAGTTGTGACAAGGCTTCATACCCGAATTGCATCAAATGCTTGAAGGAAAATTTGATCGTGTGAACCGACCCTAAGTCTTACACATACCAGATGGCATTCTTTGCTTTGGCGAATCTTACTTTCTTTGGCGTATCTTACTTTCTTCCCCTCCGTAGTGGCAAAACCTATTTTTTCCCCCCAATAGGTTCTCAAGCGTCCAGCTAGTTTACAACAGTTGGTGCCATCACTTTAACAAACTTATAGTTATTTGAACAGACGTCCATCTGACTAAATAGGCATACAGCTGACTCTTTTGAATAAAGACTTCTTTATACATCAAGTGGCCTCACACCGTGGCCTCACACAGTGGCCTCACACTGTGGCCTCACACCGTGGCCTCACACCGTGGCCTCACACCGTGGCCTCACACCGTGGGCATCATTTAACAATCCTAGTCCGTTCACACGATCAAATTTCGCGTCAAATTGTTGCATGAACGCACTATTTTGTGCGTGGTTTCTTTTGGGGGGGAATTTGATCAAATAGTAATTTGAAAGCTGTGACAATGCTTCATTCACGAATTGCATCAAATGCTTGAAGGAAAATTTGATCGTGTGAACCGACCCTAAGCATGGCGTAAAACGGACTGAGACAATATAACTAATGGTCTGTCCATGAAAGCGGAGAAGGTGATTTTTGGCTAAAAAGCCATTGCGCGTTTTTTACTTGACTGCATTTTTATGCTGACGTATTTTATTAATTTATTGATTATTTTATTTTGCATGACATAGCAATAAACTGTATTGTTTTTCAGAATCTCTCTCACAAAGTATAATGTCATTCCAATATTGAGATAGTGGATGTAAGTAGAAAATTGACGAATTCCAACACAAGTTTATTTCTCTCGTGGTTCAAGAGTTACGGGGAATTTCGTAGTTTATCAGTCGCAATCTATTTCAGTTTGACTTAGCAATCTATCTTAGTTTGACTTAGCAATCTATCTTAGTTTGACTTAGCAATCTATCTTAGTTTGACTTAGCAATCTATCTTAGTTTGACTTAGCAATCTATCTTAGTTTGACTTAGCAATCTATCTTAGTTTGACTTAGCAATCTATCTTAGTTTGACTTAGCAATCTATCTTAGTTTGACTTAGCAATCTATCATAGTTTGACTTAGCCCAAGGCCTTAGCTTTCACTTCGGAACTTGTAAGTAAATTATATCGTTACGCTGCACATATCACGTATTTAACTCTGACAATTTTATTGTCACACTGCAAGTATCTCAACAATTTAAAGATATCTCGTATTAAACTCAGATTAGCAAAGAAACAAAAATCG
The DNA here is from genome assembly GCA_964017045.1 of Omphiscola glabra. Classification (NCBI taxonomy): domain Eukaryota; kingdom Metazoa; phylum Mollusca; class Gastropoda; family Lymnaeidae; genus Omphiscola; species Omphiscola glabra. Next base: position 19,233,406 of record OZ024797.1, read on the forward strand.
CCTGGCTCACGCTATGAGAATATTGATTGACATAATTCAATTGACTTTTTTTTATTCACTAACAAGTTAACAAGCATTTTTAAATCCAGTTCGTAACCCGTTGTTGCAGCGGGGGATATAGAACTGATCGGCCAACTTGACAAAGTAAGATCAAGAAACTTGACAAAGCAAGATCAACAAACATGACAAAGTATGATCAGCAAACGTGACAAAGTAGGATCAGCAAAGTAAGATCAGCAAACGTGACAAAGTAAGATCAGCAAACGTGACAAAATAAGATCAGCAAACGTGACAAAGTAGGATCAGCAAACGTGACAAAGTAGGATCAGCAAAGTAAGATCAGCAAACGTGACAAAGTAAGATCAGCAAACGTGACAAAATAAGATCAGCAAACGTGACAAAGTAAGATCAGCAAACGTGACAAAGTAAGATCAGCAAACGTGACAAAGTAGGATCAGCAAAGTAAGATCAGCAAACGTGACAAAGTAGGATCAGCAAAGTAAGATCAGCAAACGTGACAAAGTAAGATCAGCAAACGTGACAAAGTAAGATCAGCAAACGTGACAAAGTAAGATCAGCAAACGTGACAAAGTAAGATCAGGAAACGTGACAAAGTAAGATCTGCAAACGTGACAAAGTAAGATCAGCAAACGTGACAAAGTAAGATCAGCAAACTTGACAAAGTAAGATGGACGATCCATCCCATGGCTATAGTTACTTACGTCCCCAAACGTCCCGACTTCCGTCCTATTGATCAATGACACGGTTTAAACGACCGTACGCTAACCATGGAAGGAGTAGTTAATTGAACGTATCTGAGGTTGTTTTTAAATGGTTTCTGAAGTTAATGGTTTGCATTTACACTGAGGGTTCTCAAACTACAGAACTACCTAAAGGACTGCAACAGAATACATGTATTTAGATGACGCCAGGGCCGCAAAAAAAAAATTATTATTAAAAACAGGTCAATAAATATGTTATTTTTTTAAAATGTACAAACACAAGACGGAGCGCAAGTTAAAAATAGAAGTAGAAGGGACGTAAGATTAAAACATACAAGACGGGGCGAAAGTTAAAACTAGAAGGGACGTAAGTTTAAAACACACAAGACGGGGCGCAAGTTAAAACAAGAAGGGACGTAAGTTTAAAACACACAAGACGGAGCGCAAGTTAAAACTAGAAGGGACGTAAGTTTAAATCCTGGTGACTCTCGTCTGTGCTGTAGCTCACATGATTTTGACTGTTATAATATATTTACTGTTAATATATAGTAATTTGTATATATACTTGTAGTTGATTATGCGGTCAGTTCACAATACAGGGAACAATATATGCTCGAGGCTAACCGTTGGTAAGACTGCAGCTAACAGCAAAAGTAGATATATTAGTGGCAAGCCAGTAGTTCAAAGGAAGGGCAAGCCATTCGTTATAATAAGGGGCAAGCCATTATTTAAAATAAGGGGCAAGCAATTATTTATAATAGGAACACGAGAGTTGACAAGGGAATGAAAGAGACGCCTTTTGATGACGTCAGGGCAGGCAGTGAGTTAGCCCTCCCTTAATGTCACGTGTTAGAGACTTAATTAGAACCACATTGCTACCATTGCATCAACAATTGTCTCCCCTGGGTTTGAGTTATTGTTCCTGTCACTTTTCATTTTCACAAGAATTGTCCTGCGGCGGAGTTGTCTCCCGCTTGTCGACAAATTGCCTTTTTTTTTTTTTACAGTTATTTTTCTTGGACTCCGCGGTCATTAATATAAGATGAAAATGTGGGCCATCTGCAGGACTACGATCAGATAGATACATAGAGTGGTAGTCACAGTCCGGGTGACACCCGTCTGTGCTGTAGCTCACAGGATGCGCGCATTGATATTGGTGTCTTAAAACACAAATAATAATTCTCTAGGTGTGCATATATTTATGACTGTAAATTGTTGGACAATTTTTGGATCTGAACGCTTCTTGGACTGTTCAGAAGCTGAACTTTTTCACACATAACAAACACAGACTTGTTGCAGTGTGTAATGTCTTGACCAGAATGTGGAACAGTTTTTTTCTGGCCTACAGGAGCCAGAATGATCAATACTCTGATCGTGGGGCCCTTAATATATAGAAGAAGGAGCTGTGTTCAATAAGCGCACAGATATTTTAATGGGTAATTGAACGCTATTGGTACCGCGTTTTTTTAACATGGCCGCCATCTTGGTTGACACGACCCGTAAAATTAAGAATAAAACGTTTAAAAATAATGAAACAATTTCCTAAATCTATCCCTCGCCCTAACCTGAACCATAAATGTATCCCTCACCCTAACCTGAACCCTAAATGTATCCGTCACCCTAACCTGAACCCTAAATCTATCCCTCGCCCTAACCTGAACCCTAAATCTACCCCTCACCCTAACCTGAAACCTAAATCTATCCCTCACCCTAACCTGAACCATAAATGTATCCCTCACCCTAACCTGAACCCTAAATGTATCCCTCACCCTAACCTGAACCCTAAATGTATCCCTCACCCTAACCTGAACCCTAAATCTATCCCTCGCCCTAACCTGAACCCTAAATCTATCCCTCACCCTAACCTGAACCCTAAATCTATCCCTCACCCTAACCTGAACCCTAAATCTATCATACCTAACCTAATGAAATGAGGTACCACAGATGAGCATTAGCCTTTTAATGTACAATACCACATTACGGTTAATGAGCCAGATTGAAAAGGGTACATCCTGATCATGCTCGGAAAAGGCTCTCTCCGCGAATAAAAGATAACGATTGGTGGACTGCATTCAAGTTGTGTAAATGAAATAGCAGAACAAGGTATGTTAAACTTGAATTAATAGACAGTACAATACGATTTGAACGTTTCGGCTTAGAGCCTTCTTCAGCAAACAAGACAAATAGAAGTAACAGAGCACATTAAAAAAAATTGGATAGCTCCTTTGTTGTTGCCGTAAGTAGGATTACAGGAAGTGAAAGAATATAAATATTGGTACTGTGTAAAATAAGGCAGAGAATGTTAACGTTCCAAAATATTTAAGGATACTTCAAATCTAAGGAATACGAAAAAAAAGAAGAAATACTGGGAAATTGAGAAACATTAGTAGGAGTGTTATAAGGGATGACGTATTTTAAGACGCTTTGCCCGCCTTCCACGTGCATGACCTCTTTCAAGTCGGTCCTGTGTTGGGGCGGCTAGAAAAAAATATCCTTTTGTTGATACTTTTGTTTACTATCGTCCGTTTCTGTGGAACAGGATCGAACGATCTGGAGAATGCGAGAAGCAGTAAGACTGCGTATTCCTTTTTCCAGAATGATCATCTGAAACTGAGTATAAAAGGGATAAGAATAAATGACGGGAGAGATTTTCCTTTCCTTGATTACGAGGCATGCTGTGTGTCATTATACTTTGTTGTGTGTAGAGATTTTCATTTCCTCGTACAATTTTGTGCTCATTGTATTTTTATATACAGTACCGGTACCAGCAAATCTGTAAGTTTATAATTTTAATTATATTTCTCTTGCTGTTATTATGTAATTGAAGTTCACAAATTAAAACGTTATTGATTGTAATTAGCTCTGGCCTTAATTGTCGTTTTATTTGTTATTATTTTTAACCTTTGGTATCGTCCTTTATTATGGACTGTTTTTAGAACGAGCCCTAGACAAAACAACAGAGATTAAATTCTCCATCTATAACGGTCCGTAATAAGGAGGGTATTTGATTAATACCATGCTTGGAAAAAAGCTCACTCCGTGACCACGGTCAATGTCAGGTCGCTAACCTTCCATCCGAAATCGTATATTAAAACTAACCACACGTGACCCACAGTAAGCTTTGATGACTTTTCATTAACATAATTTATTTTTTTACGATGTTTGGAAACCAGTTTGACACGATCAAAGGGAAGTTTTCACGAACACTATAAATTCAGAAGAACGCCCAACCATAGATTCAGCCAGATCAACAGCCATATGCAGCCATGATAATTCCCAGGCGTAAAATGAAATTGCGCAGTTTATATCCGACATATCGATTGAGTGAGGGGTAGGAACGCCACAGAAACTGGACTCATGGCATCATGTGATCCCAGACTTCTAGGCTGGCCACTGGGGCAGACGTCAACAAAAAGAAGAAGAAAAGGTGGCATGGTGCATACGTAATGATGGAAAAGATAAGAAATAAACTGAAAACTTAGAAAAATATGGGAAGATGTTCAAGTGAAAAATTCATTATCCTGCATTCAGGAGTAGTAAAAGGGATGGTTCTAAAAATATACTTTGACACAGAAGTTCAAATAGTTCTTAAAATATACACAGACACTGCAGTTCAAATAGTTCTTAAAATATACACAGACACTGCAGTTCAAATAGTTCTTAAAATATACTTTGATACTGCAGTTCAAATAGTTCTTAAAATATACACAGACACTGCCTTTCAAACAGTTCTTAAAATATACTTTGATACTGCAGTTCAAATAGTTCTTAAAATATACGTAGACACTGCAGTTCAAATAGTTCTTAAAATATACGAAGACACTGCAGTTCAAATAGTTCTTAAAATATTGTGTCAGACCTGATAGAGAGAGGGTAAAACGGTTTATGTTCAGGTTTAAAAAAATGTGATCGAAAAGGTTGACTTTCATTGTACACATGGGGTGAGGCAATGAGTGATGTTGCCACTTGAGATACAATTAAAGTTATATATAAGAACGACTTGGCCAATCAGTGAGCATTAAACGTAGCATATTAAATGAAGTGAGTGACGGGAAGACATTGTATTTGTACAGACAATACCAGCCATGGCCTGTGTTCAGGGAACACATTGTGTTTGTACAGACAGTACTTGCCACGGCATGTGTTCAGGGAACACGTTGTGTTTGTAAAGTCAGTACCAGCCATGGCCTGTGTTCAGGGAACACGTTGTGTTTGTAAATACATTACTTAATATGGCCTGTGTTCAGGGAACACATTGTATTAGTAAAGTCAGTACCAGCTATGGCCTGTGTTCGGGGAACACGTTGTGTTTGTAAAGACATTACCAGCCATGGCCTGTGTTCGGGGAACACGTTGTGTTTGTAAAGACATTACCAGCCATGGCCAGTGTTCGGGGAACACGTTGTGTTTGTAAAGACATTACCAGCCATGGCCTGTGTTCGGGGAACACGTTGTGTTTGTAAAGACATTTCCAGCCATGGCCTGTGTTCAAAGTCAAGTCAAACTGTGTACTGTCCCCCCAGAAAGCTCTTCTTGTTGTAGATGGCTTGTCTGGGTTTGAAAGAGTACTATTCTCCATGCACTGCTTTTAATCTCTATTCTGAAAATTTTTCTTACATTTCTTCCTTTAAGTAATGATTATAATGTTCTTAAGTCAATATTAAGTCAACATACTTGTGTGGAGTTTTGAGAAGCCTTCCGACAAAATGATGAGATCACAGAGAAACAATGCGATATAAGAGAAAAACAAGTTTTCCAAGAAAAGGTTACTCTATTTTAACAAAATTTAAACGCAAGGCACACTTTCATATTGTTCAGACTTAAAGGGCGGAGTGGTTCTCAAAGTATACGGTATCAAAGAGTATCTGAAATTGTTCTAAATACTTTGTCCACCAGAGGTTAGTGAGATGTAGCTTTTATTTTAAATATACGTCTAAAGATGGGCTGGTGAAAGACGTGTGCACGAAACTGCACGTATTTTTAATTCTTGTATATGAACTTTGCTTTTGTTCGTGGCTGGCTGACTGACAGGCTGGGTGGAATGATATTCAGACGGCTAATTAACCCACTTCCCGTAAAGCTATCGAGCTGAAACGTGGCACATATACTCGTTGCCGATGACAACACATTCTTTCAAATTTTCAGCCCAAATAAAAAATTTAAAAAACCACAATTTTCACAAATTTGTCTGTCCTGTTTTTTAACGGGAAGATCAAATAAAGTTCCCGATAATGGCGCTAAATGAGATTCATTTTTTTAAAATATCTCAAGTGCGTTTGATGCGTAATATTTTCTTTGCTTTTTCTAAAATTGTTGTTGAAATAAATCTGCGGTGTAAAAACGGGTGGGAATTAAAATATTAATATAGTTCAGGGGCGTGAAGAAAATTCGCGGGTGCGAGCCCTGAGGGGGGTGGGGGGGGCACTAATGGGGATTTTTTATAATGTGCGTTACTTGTATGCATGTTTTGTTAAATTTTCAGCGCCGCCCCCCTCCCCCCCCCCCCCCCTTACCCCAAATTGCTGATATTACATTTTATGAAAGATTTATACGAACAAACGTTGTTTGTCAGGCTTGCTTCATTGAATTTCTTTTCTTTTTAAACATATTTTTATATTACAAGAAAAGATAGCAGCGACTCAAATATAAGACAAAGAAGTGAATAGTTCTCACCGAGTCAGATGTAATTGTCCGTAGTGAAAAATAACCCACATACCGAGATGGCACCATTACGGTTGTAGCCCTTGAAAGTAAGCACGTTTTGGGTAAACTAGTCAGGAAAATCATTTCCCTCGGTCAGAAGATTGGTCAGATAACACCCAACAGACCAGATACACAGGGGTGGGTCACTGTGTGGCATCGCGCCCATGTATTAACGTTGGGGGGGGGGGGGGGGCTACGGTACGTGGGGAAAAAATCCCCATTAAACCTTTCACAAAACGACTGAGTTGATGGCCAAAGATTGACGCATTGTGTTATCACATCAAAGTGATCAGTACATTAACGGGCAGGATTATTACATCACATTTCTCAGTGTGATAGTGCATGTAGCAGGAACCGTGAAGGTAAACAGGGTGGCGATATATATGGTACCCTGCAGGAGCTGAAGACAACTTAGGGGATACAAATGAAACTAAATGTATAAAATTTAGTGTTTTGTTATCTAAATGACTCATGTATATAAATCAATAAATCAATATACTGATGAATAAAACAAACAAATGGCACATAAATCACTGCTGATATATAAATAAAATACTGGTAAATAAATGAAACTACTGGTATATAAATCAATCTACACTTTAATTTCCTGCCATCTGTATAATTACGTCTAGTTATTTCGGCAGAAATGGATGAGAGGCGTGGATTTCAATTGACTCATTACTGGGCCTTATGTCAAAGTTGATCGATACAAATCTATTGAATGTTTGTTTCAGAGGCGAGCTCCGAGATTAGTTCAGTGATACAAAAAAAAATGTATCGCTGGGAGGCATCTCACGTTTGGAGACCTTCTTCAGCAACATCATCTCTACTGAGTCATTATTTTTTCTTTTGCTGATTTTAAGAAGGAACGTGGAGCTATTGTCAACACTACACTATATATATATATTAATATAATCTCCAGGAATTCAAGCCAATCACCCTTTACAACCTTTTACCACGCTTCTACCTCAGTCAATCTATGCTATAACTGAAAGTCAGAAGTGCCCGAGTCGACAGAAATAGCATGATTGTCCACACTCGCACGTATCTGACTTAAATTAAGTTAAATACCTTTGCACACTTCCACGCATACTCACGCAAATACACACATAATCATGAACACACTAACACATACAAATATGCACACACATTCACATAATCACACGCGCGCACACATCAGCAAACACTCACACTAAGCGCACGTTATTACTGTCCAACCCTATGTTCTTATCAGCCCATTCAATCTCTCATCTGTGATAAACCCACAAGAGCACCCAACCCCACGGTTGAGTCTGGGTGCCCCCATAATCCCATGAGCCACATAACAACTTCCAGAAAGGGCGTCTATTCCGTGACAGCAGGAGCACCTCCACTGCCATGTCAGTGTACATCCATCCTGAGGCGTAGGACACTGTTAGGGCGATAACACACATTACTGTCTCCGCTTCAATATAATTTCATGAATGATGTTATTCGCTGTGTGATATGAAAGCTCGGTCATACACACAGGTTTTTTTTTTGCGTGTAAATTCAGTAGTTAATTCCTTCGAAATTAAGATATCGGAGTTCAGAGGTCAAACATAGTTGACATTAGACAAAGTAAAAAAAAATGATCACGGAAAAACAGTAAATTTGGTATGCTTTCAATTCCTATGACGTTCTCATTTGGGTTTCATGCTCTCTCTCTCTCTCTCTCTCTCTCTCTCTCTCCCTCTCTCTCTCTCTCTCTCTCTCTGTCTCTGACTGTCTGTCTGTATCTCTCTCTCTTTTTCTGTCTCTCTTTCTATCACCAAATTTTTCTCACATGTTCTCTTCCTATCTTTCTCGTTCTCTCTCTCGCATGCTCTCTCTCTCTGCCTGTCTGTCTGTATCTCTCTCTCTTTTTCTGTCTCTCTTTCTATCGCCAAATTTTTCTCACATGTTCTCTTCCTATCTTTCTCGTTCTCTCTCTCGCATGCTCTCTCTCTCTCTCTGTCTCTGTCTGTCTGTCTGTATCTCTCTCTCTTTTTCTGTCGCTCTTTCTATCGCCAAATTTTTCTCACATGTTCTCTTCCTATCTTTCTCGTTCTCTCTCTCGCATGCTCTCTCTCTCGCATGCTCTCTCTCTCTCTCTCTCTCTGTCTGACTGTCTGTATCTCTCTCTCTCTCTCTCTGTCTGTCAGTCTGTCTGTATCTCTCTCTCTTTTTATCTCTCTCTTTCTATCGCCCTACTTTTCTCACATGTTCTCTTCCTAAATCTCTTGTTCTCTCTGCCATTTATCCTGCATGTTGTCAACTTTGTGTTTGGTAGTGAACGTTCCCCCTGTACCACTTGTGCCAACCACACGCCCCACCTGTACCACGTGTGCCAACCACACGTCCCACCTGTACTATGTGTGCCTACCACACGTCCCACCTGTACTATGTGTGCCTACCGCACGTCCTTTACTTCAATATCTCCGCCGCTGTACAGACGCCAGTGTGAGGGAGCTGAACACGCCGCCATGTAACACGCCTAGAACTGGACCAACAGTGTAATACGCCTAGAACTTGGACCAACAGACACAAATACTGTAGACTTGGCGCGTGGGCCATAAATGTTCGCACCAAAATGCCAGCGATGCTGGGGGCCCTCGATACGGTAATTCCCGTTGACGTGAAGAAGTCTTGATCTCGGCCTCTTTAAGCCGCCTCCGCCGCGCCTTGTTCACGGCTTTAATCCAATCGAAATGGGATCACATTATGAGCCGGTCATGCTAATGGTGTAGCCTAAGTGGCCCCTGGTGATTTGACACGAAAACGGCCCAGGCCAGATGACCGTTGACCTTTCAACGTTCCTTCGGATTTGAGATTGTGTTGTGGTATTGTAGGGGGAACTACAACTATTTTCCATTCATTAAAACTTGGGCCTGGGTAGTGGTTTCCTAGGTTATAATATGCAGTGACAAGCTTCGATTGTGGCCGTTTGAGGTACCCAGTACCCAAAATTTTAAAACTCATTATTTAACATCAATGTTTTTATATTCCATTTAAGATACTTTGTGATATTGTAATTTTGTCCTGTTAAAGAGACACATCTCTGATATAGAAATGAAGGTAAACAGTCAGTTATGTAGAGAAAACGTGGTGATTAAGAATAGTATGTGAACTTTAGTAACTAGGATTCAGTGCACTCGCGAATTCACCAATCTTAACTGCAAGATAACAGACAGCACAGCAAGATAACAGACAGCACAGCAAGATAACAGACAGCGCAGCAAGATAACAGCCAGCACGGCAAGATAACAGGCAGCACTGCAAGATAACAGACAGCACTGCAAGATAACAGACAGCACTGCAAAACGTTCTACATATAGTTCAACACCACCGTGTAAAAAGTGTGGTAAATCCTACGTAGGGGAGACGGGTCTTCGCCTTTGAGACCGTTTCAAAGAAAACCTGTACAACATACATTTAAAAAAAAAAACTTTGTTCCGCTTCGAAACCTGTCAATAGTGCTAACAACAATGCAATATTGCTACTGGTATATTGTATGAGAGTAAAATGTCTGGTAGAATTTGATTAAAGAAACAAATTAGTCAAAAAGGTCGGTGAGTTGACTCTATACGATATTATCAAATTCGCAATTCTCACAGCTGCAATGTCGCAATGCCTTTTATTGTTGTGCACTTCCACCCACTTTCGTTCCGTTCTTCCGATCTTTGTTTTGGTGGAGGGACTTGTGCCCATTCTTATTGTTTTTTGTATTTTAATTTTAAATTGTAAATAGACGGGATATAAATTAAATATGTTTATGTAAAATTTTCATTACTTAAATTCTATTTGCTGCATTGGTGAAGGCATTAGGCCGACACGCTGTATGTTGTCTTATGATAATTAAAGCTTACTTATACTGTTTTAGTTAAACCAATAGTTTCTGTCTCATTGCTCTGCCTAAAAACTGTATCGCGAGGTCCAACTCTCTTTTAAATTAGTTAACACAATCATTAGTGGAACATGATTTACTTTACTCACACACGCACACACACACGCACACACACACACACACATGTAAAAATATCACCCAAAAACTACTGAAGAAAACACAAAATACAAGATGTCATAAACAGAATGCATCTACACACAAGATGTCATAAACAGAATGCATCTACACACAAGATGTCATAAACAGAATACATCTACACACAAGATGTCATAAACAGAATGCATCTACACACAAGACATCCAACCGTCTACTTACTCAGCTTGGTCATTCTCAAACAGCACCGCTCCGGAAGTGACCTCATAATCTTTCCCCTGCTTAGCCGTCCCGTCCAGAGCTTGGTAGGGCACGCTGACACGGCCCCTGGCTCCCGATGACCTGACGACCTTGACCAGAACCTCTCCCTGATTTTCCGTGACCGTCATCTCCCCTTCCTCGAAGTGGAAGATACCCGGATGGTCATCGTCGAGAATCATCACGGTTGCCATGAAAGGTGTGGTCAGTCGGATCACCTGGTCACCGGTTAGAATCTCCCCCATGGAGTTGCTGAGCCTGGGATTGGTCAGCTGGACGTAGAAGTGCTCGTCCTCCTCGAATACGTCATCGTCCAGCACGGTGATCTCAAACTGTTTGTGCTTCTCGTAAGGTTGGAATACTAGCGTTCCGCGGACGCCCACGTAGTCATTTCCGGCGTTGGCCGTGCCGTCCTCCGTGTAATAATCCACGTAGCAGGAACAGCTCATGTCTCCGCCTTCTCTTGTCACGGTGACGTTAAAGGTGCCCACATTCTCCATGACGGTGTAGTGGCCCGGGTCGAAGAACACCTGCGCGTAGTTGGCCGGCTCTTCCTCAACCTGTTCCATGCTTTCCGATTCACTGACCAGCTTTTCGATCTTTGCTTTCTTGATGACCTTCCCGCCACCCGTTAATAATCGGGTGGCCTGGATCCTGTAAAAAGCCCGAGACTTGGGACCTTTGTTGACGGCTTCGTACTCCGCCATTTCCTCCAATGTCTTTGAGTCGACGTTGGGGTGCTTCTTCCTCAGCTCTCGAATGATTTCAATAAAGTCCTTACGGTGTTCTTCGAACTCTTGAATTGCCGGTCTGCTATTGATATCGTTCGGTATAATCAAACCCGCCGCCTTGCCGTCGGCCACCTCCGCCTCGTGTGCGTCCACCCCTATGGTCATCGTGGTGCTCTTCGTGGTGGCCGAGTACTTTGAGGTCAGGTATTTGTAAACCAGCAGTTTCCGGTCCGCGATGTAAGCCGTCAGGACGGTCAGGGGAAAAAACAGAAAGGTCAACACGGCCTCCCAAATGTCCACCACCCCCGGGGAGATCACCGCTAGTATAAAGTACAGCCATAGGTAGGCGAAGACGCTCCACGTCGCCGTGATAAAGAAGACACGTAGATGCTTGATGCGCCGCACTTCTTTGTCTGGTACGACGTAGACGCAAATGGCGATGATGATGAATAGGTTGAACGCTGCGCTACCGACGATGGTGCCCGGGCCCAGCTCACCGGCGTCAAAGTTGTTCCCGCAAACTTCAATGATAGAGAGCAGGATCTCTGGTGCCGAGGAGCCCAGGGCCATCAGGGTTAAATTCGAGACCGTCTCGTTCCAAATTCGGACGTTTAAGACCTGCGTCGTCCCGTCTTTGCGTTTTACAATAACCTCCTTCTCCTTCGACGTGATGACCTCAATGGCCGCCATGAATCGGTCAGCGATGATGGACACGCCCAGGAACAGATAAAACATCGTGACCATATACACAGTCGCGCGAGCCGTCTTGTCGCCGGCACTGAGTCGTCCTTGGGGCGTCCACATCGGAAGCAGGAGTCCCTCTTTGCACGGCGACGCCTCTGTACTGCAGTTCTTCGTCACAGCTAAATCGTCTTCAGCTAGGCCAGTACTGTTTTGTCCGTCCACTAAATGTATCCCGTCTAGTACTGCCATCACCACCAAAACGGGGATCGCCAGAAGGAGCATTTTTTGACAGCGTTGAAGTGAGTTCGTCAGGTGGGTGACGACACTTCCGAGCGCACTCATTTTCGTGTGGTCAGTGTGCGCGTGTCACATCTGTCAAGTATGGGGGCAGTAGACCTGGAAGCTCTGCCATATGCCTGTACTATCCCGTGCTGTTGCGCAGTCCAAACGAATCTGCTGACAGAAAAAAAATCATATAACGTCTAAATATTCAAGAAATTAAAAGCAGCAGAAAATATAATATAGTGTGGCATTGTTCAACGGGGGTTTTCATGGTAAGAGTAAATGACAAAAATGTTCTATTGTAAGTGTATCAACGCTTAAGGCAGAGGAAGACAGAGAAAAAGATGAGAAGATAACATAAAGAGTGGACGGGATTAAAACTAGGCGATGCTGTGCGTAGTGCAGAAGACCGAGAGGAATGGAGAAGGATAGTTTTCATGTCATCTGTGGCGCCCCAACGGTCCAAGGACTAAGGGACATGATGATGATGAGGATGATGTTGATGATGATGATTAACGCTAGATTCCTACTTAAGCTTCTTTCTTCTTTAGCTTCATTGCCTTTGGGTACATTATCACTTCACGCCTTTCATTATTGTTAGAAATTGTGGTATTCAAGAGATTACAATATGAAATAATTTAATGAGAGGAAATACAAGTGCTCAGGTACTTCTAAAATGTATTTGTCTTATGTCCATGTACTTTTAAAAGGACAAAAATGTACTTTAAATCTAAGTCTAATACAAAACAATCGCCCCGTGAAAGCTCCAGTGTGTAAACATGACGTCAATATCTATAGGAAACTTTCTTGGATGATACAAACCTCTTGATGACAGGTCTCATCTTCGTATTAAGGGTGTTATTTCTGTTCAACGTTTATTCACAATGTCCGTAGACTCTCACTGCACTGACTCACACGACGCTCACAGCGGCGTCTTTCAACGCGTGTATTGCCATGTGGCCAAGTTGGTAAGTTCTGGTACCATTTGCTGGATCTGTCTCATACTCCAAAGAAATATGCTTTTCTGAAATGTTTGTGACTTATTGAAAACTTTCTATGTCGTGCATTTCCAAAAAGCCCCAGCGACTCCCGACTCTGAATGGTTAATGTAGATATACGGATATAATCCTAGCAAAGTCCAGCGAACAAGACGTTCGAGATGTCCAGCTTGAAGCCGTGCACGCTTATCAACAGCCCAGCTTAAAACGTTGCCAATCCGTAAATTATGGCGATCTAAACCACTGAACAACGGGATTTAGTTTATTTTTGTCAAAGGAAAAGAACATCCTGTCAAAGTCCAGAGCAATGTATACTGCGACTATTGTCTCTGTTACCTCGTACAATCGAGAAACTTATTAAAGAGCCATTTATTATTTTCATCTCCACCCATTCCTTCACTTAACAGCCATATGTGTGCCTCCCCACCGCCCCATCCATAAAAGTCAATAGCACATTTCCACCCCCCCCCCCCTATGCTTGACAATACCCCGCCTTGGCCTATTGTGGAAGGATTTTTTCCCTTCAATATATCTAGGACGCATTCTTTGGGTGAAGAGTTATCTGCATCGATTTATGAAACATGTTGACTTCCACCAGCTTCTCTTTATTTTTCTTTCCTTTTCTATCTTATTTCTCTCTCTTTCTCTCACTCTCTGTTTCTCTCACTCTCTCTTTCTCTCACTCTCTCCTTCTCTCACTCTCTCTTTCTCTCACTCTCTCCTTCTCTCACTGTCTCTTTCTCCCACTCTCTCTTTGTCTCTCTCTCACACACACACGCATTCTCTCTCTCTCATTCTTACCCCCTTATCTCCTTTTCTCATGCATCTCTGTAGTTTCTCCCTCAGTGTTTATCTTCGTCGCTCACCATTGTTCTCTACTGTTCACAAGTAGCTGGCACTCTCTTCACACACTCTATTTCTCTACATTTCCCCTCTCTACTAGCTGGTACTCTCTACCCACATCCTATTTCTCAACTTTTTTCCTTTAAATGCTGAAAAAAACGTATCCATCTTCAACATTTTGATTAAATGCAACACAGCAATCCAAGGCAATGCTTTACAAATGTCTGCACCACGTGACATTACTTATAATTTCCTCTCTCCACTACAGTTATATACACTATCTACAATTCGAATATATATATTATAGTTCAACCGCATGTATTACTTCTTTAACAGTGTTCCAATATCTCTATCTTTTTACTTATTTTCTCCGTATAATTCTTTATGGCTCAGCTCAATAATTGCACGTAATTTTAGCGTGTTCCTTATTCCAGTGTCCCCCAAGCCTCCCGGCCCGCCACGCCCCGCCGCCCTCACCCCCCACCAATCGCTGCACGCGTGACTGTAAAGTGTTGCAGTATTGCTGGATTTCTTCATCCCACCAGGTACAACAATGCATCCACTAGCGCCACCTAACTAGGGCATTTATCGATTAGAAATACCCAGGAGGCCGGCTAAGAATCCATTTTAGAGTGCATTCTGAAACTTTGATAATTTTCTATAAATACGCCAACACTATTTAAACACTTACTTTTTTAAAGTTTAATTTCAGATGCTGAGAATGGGTCGCCATATGAGACAAATTTTCAGACGATTAGTCAATATACCGAGAGTCACGTGTTCAGTTCTAGTGTTAGGCTTCTTAATCAGGTCCCGTGAGGGGAAGACGACTTCCGGAATAATGTTTAGGTCTCTGACTCGGCAGTCATTACATTTAAAATATCTCGTGGCCCGTTGGGTTAGACACAAATCAAATTCAAACTGAGGTCTATATCAGTGTTGCCGAAACGTTTAAGTTTGGCGGACCTTTGGGTGAGTTTCCCTTGTCACCAGGGTTCAGTGCCAGAAGAATACTTATTTTTATCTGTTAATTTGACCTTAGAGATATCATAAACCATTTTATTGTCTCTCATCAGCAAACGCGAAAGAACTCTGTTAACATATTTAATGCCGTTAAACGTTTTTTTAGGTTAATGGTTTAACTTTTATTTAATTTCTATCAAGGAACTTGACTCATGTTGGCAACATATGGCTCGCAGACCGGCAACATAAGGCTCGCAGACCTGCAACATATGGCTCGCAGACCGACAACATAAGGCTCGCAGAACAGCAACATATGGCTCGCAGACCGGCAACATATGGCTCGCAGACCGGTAACATATGGTTAGTGGACCGGTGCTGGTCGCGGGACCGCCATTTTTGGGAAACACTGGCCTAACTAACATGATGGTGACAATATAATGTGGTTCAAAATGACGTCTTAGTTTCAGGTAGCATTAGCCAAAATACATGAAAATCCGTTTAGTGTATGATAGGTCTATGTTGTTTAGCAGAGTAATTCAACACATATCTGAGTTTATAATAGGTCTATGTTGTTTAGCAGAGTAATTCAACACATATCTGAGTTTATGATAGATCTATGTTGTTTAGCAGAGTAACTTAACACATATCTGAGGGAAAAAAATATGTTTTGTGAAGCTTTTCTGCTTGTCAGTGAAAGTTATATTAATTCATTTAAATGAATACATCTG
Organism: Omphiscola glabra; assembly: GCA_964017045.1. Classification (NCBI taxonomy): domain Eukaryota; kingdom Metazoa; phylum Mollusca; class Gastropoda; family Lymnaeidae; genus Omphiscola; species Omphiscola glabra. The sequence goes on from OZ024797.1 coordinate 19,249,315, forward strand.
GTAAGAAACCATGAGTCAATGTTATGATTAAAATAATAACTTAATTACTCTTGCACCTTGAGCAAATGGCGGGTTGCCCCTAGCGCAGAGGTCGAGAACCCGCGGATCTTTTGATATTTCTCAAGTTGCTCTTGGATACTAATATTTGGCTCTTTGTTATTACTAGTTACTAGATCAAAATGTAGTAGATGGCTGTTCGCTGTGAAAAGGTTCTCGACCCCTGCCCTACAGAGATCCTAACACTTTTTATCCATCACAATGCAAAATGCCCCACACTCAATCCATTTAAGTCCCATTTAACACAACCCAGGTGTCCATCTTCTGTTTCCACGGAGGCCCACGGATGAATAATTCATGGACAAAAGCCAGCCATCTTTTTTGGCTCTCCTAAGCATCCTTTTGACAGCGCTGTCCAGATGTACGCTTTCTGACAACTGTAAGAGGATCTGGGGACGATGGGGCAAACGTCCCAGCTAATACATGAAATATTACAACGGCTTCACGCGTTGGACACCAGTCATTGTTTTAGGTAAATATGTTGATCCACGTAACTTTTACATCAGTTGAAAATGTTTAACTTATTCATCGGTTGAAATTTTTCACTCATCCATCAGTTGAAATGTTCTAACTCATGGAGCCGTTGAAATTTTTAACTCATGCATCCGATAACATGTTTAACTGATACATTGGTTGAAATGACCAAGTCTTACCTCGAACCGTTCTGTGTAACTTAATTGCAGCACAATTCAAAATGTTTCGATTGACTCGAAAGTCAAATAATGTCTACCCATGAATGGCTACACCGAAGACCTTCCAAACTGGTGTCGCGACGCAGTATTGTGTCGCCCGCCGTGTCCTCTGTAACTAAGCCATATACAGAAATTATCTCACTTTTTAAGCATAACAAACGAACCCTAAAAGCAGAGTTTTTCTTATAAATCTGTTGAGTGCATTTTTGTTAGCATCTATGTCATTGTACGTCACTGATCGTCTACGTCATTGTACGTCACTGATCGTCTACGTCATTGTACGTCACTGATCGTCTACGTCATTGTACGTCACTGGTCGTCTATGTCATTGTACGTCACTGGTCGTCTATGTCATTGTACGTCACTGGTCGTCTATGTCATTGTACGTCATTGATCGTCTGTGTCATTGTACGTCATTGATCGTCTACGTCATTGTACGTCATTGATCGTCTACGTCATTGTACGTCATTGATCGTCTACGTCATTGTACGTCACTGATCGTCTACGTCATTGTACGTCACTGATCGTCTACGTCATTGTACGTCATTGATCGTCTACGTCATTGTACGTCACTGATCGTCTACGTCATTGTACGTCACTGATCGTCTACGTCATTGTACGTCACTGATCGTCTACGTCATTGTACGTCATTGATCGTCTACGTCATTGTACGTCATTGATCGTCTACGTCATTGTACGTCACTGATCGTCTACGTCATTGTACGTCATTGATCGTCTGTGTCATTGTACGTCACTGATCGTCTATGTCATTGTACGTCACTGATCGTCTGTGTCATTGTACGTCACTGATCGTCTATGTCATTGTACGTCACTGATCGTCTATGTCATTGTACGTCACTGATCGTCTGTGTCATTGTACGTCACTGATCGTCTGTGTCATTGTACGTCACTGATCGTCTATGTCATTGTACGTCACTGATCGTCTATGTCATTGTACGTCATTGATCGTCTACGTCATTGTACGTCATTGATCGTCTATGTCATTGTACGTCACTGATCATCTATGTCATTGTACGTCATTGATCGTCTATGTCATTGTACGTCACTGATCATCTATGTCATTGTACGTCACTGATCATCTATGTCATTGTACGTCACTGATCTTCTATGTCATTGTACGTCACTGATCATCTATGTCATTGTACGTCACTGATCATCTATGTCATTGTAAGTCACTGATCTTCTATGTCATTGTAAGTCACTGATCTTCTATGTCATTGTAAGTCACTGATCATCTATGTCATTGTACGTCACTGATCATCTATGTCATTGTACGTCACTGATCATCTATGTCATTGTACGTCACTGATCATCTATGTCATTGTAAGTCACTGATCTTCTATGTCATTGTACATTATTCATCATTTATTAACAAGCGGTTGTGTGAATGGTTAAACTTCTTGAGAAAACAGCTTCAAACGTCCTTAATTTTACCCTTTAAAATAAGTTTATTTATACTGCATACCCAAATGCGTCACAAATACAAGCACATGGCAACAGCTACACATTCTGTTTTCATTCATCGTCCCCTTGAAAAAAAAAAAACAGGAAAAAAATGACTTCTGGGAATGGGGTGGGGCTGAAAATTTGAAAGAATGTATTGTCATCGACCACGAGTCTATGTGTCGAGTTTCAGTTCGATACGAAGACGCGGAAGTGGGTCAATTTGCCGACCGAAGATTTTGCCATAAACACACGCACAAAAACGAAGTTAATATGGTAAAAAAAAATCTTTAAATCGTACAGCCGAAATTATTCTGCGTTTTTCCTTTTTTTGTGTGTGTGTACTGTCTTTTGTTTTTGTTTTTCATTATTAAAACGTTGCCACCTAGCGTCTGTCTCCCTGGGTTCTCTGTGTTTTCAGCTAGGGATTATGTATCTTTCCTGTAGAGCTCATACGTTGATTTTCATGTTTAGTAATTGCTAAAACATTTTTTTTTAAATTCGCAGTTTATTCATAAAATTTGTTTTTAATTATTCTCAAAATAATTAACCAATACATACACACACACAAAACAACAAAACAAAAAAACAAAAACAGCGGTAGATGAAAAAAAAATATTTTAAAAACGGTTTGCTATGTGAGTTTTAAAAAAAATGTAAGTTAATGTGATAAAGGAAGTGTAAAGAAAAAAAAATTCATTTATTTTCCAAACTGAAAAAACTGTCGAAAAAGTATAAAAATCAAATCTTGGTGTTTGAAGAAGGTGACTCCGTTTCGACTTACAAACATCCAAGCCAATGTTTATAAAATTCGTTAATAATAAAATCTGTTGTTTGCTAAGATATACCGTTTTTTCAATTATTATTTTCGACATATGCCAAAATAGGTCTTCAGATGGCTTAGATTAACACTCGGTTTACTAATAAAACTGAATGATCGTGTGACTAAACGATTCATATCTAAAACGTATGTCCCTGGCATGAACAGTTTAGAAAGCACTGCTTTAGCGTTAACACATTTCGGTTCTAAAAAATTTCCTTTTGACGGTGATTTAGTACGTCAGTCATTAAATTTATTGTGAGTTATAGAAATAATAATATAATTTAGAATGAAGGTTTTGAAATGTGGCATTTACTTTAGAATGGAAAGGACTGTAAGATGGCATTTACTTTAGAATGGAAAGGACTGTAAGATGGCATTTACTTTAGAATGGAAATGACTGTAAGATGGCATTTACTTTAGAATGGAAATGACTGTAAGATTGCATTTACTTTAGAATGGAAATGAATGTAAGATCGCATTTACTTTAGAATGGAAATGAATGTAAGATCGCATTTACTTTAGAATGGAAATAACTGTAAGATGACATTTACTTTAGAATGGAAATGACTGTAAGATGACATTTACCTTTAAATGACGTTGCTGAAAGACGGATTTTAAATTTAAACTGACAATACTGCGAAAGATGTCATTTATCGGAAATGACGTTTATGACATATGACATGTACTTCTAATGTCGTGGCTGACAGATGACATTTGTGTAAATGACGTTAGATCATTTATTAGATCCCCGACGCACACCAATATATCATCATTTATGCGTTATGATTCCCCCCCCCCCCCAAGCAGCCTTATCCCCCAGGCGTGGCACTGTCCTGTGACACAAAATATCCGCTACTGCCCGCGGACACAGACTGGGGACCACTGAACACCTTCAAATCCACTCAGCCACCCCGTTGATCCGCATTCGGCGAGGCAAAGACCTGAACTCAATCCAATGGACACAAAGACTCCGCTAATGGTCGCTTACACTCTGACATTTGTGGGTGGCCCCCATGCCTCTCAGGGAGGTGTAAAGATAATTGAATGCACCTTTCAAGACATGACGCTCTGACTGAGCGGGCGACCAGGCTTCGGTCTTTTATTAGGTGACAGTTTCAAATCAATAAATTAGTATTAGCCAGATCAATATCGTTAATGATACAAACCCTTCCTCGGAAAGTGATTTGATAAAATCACCGATTTTATATATTTATAGGATAAGAATGTAAGTTCAAGGACAAGCACACGTTTAATATAATAAAATGCATGTCTTATAAAACATAAATGACCGCATCATATTTCATGACCGTGTTCTTCGCGTGATTTAACAACTCTGGGGCACAGTGTCAACTTTGGAGCACAGTGTCAACTCTGGGGCACAGTGTCAACTTTGGGGCACAGTGTCAACTCTGGGGCCCAGTGTCCAATTTCTATTAGTCTCTTTTATAGTTAGATGTAAGTGTTCTTTTAGTTCCAGTCAGGTTACCTTAACCCACAAATAACTTGTATTCGATTTAAATGGTTGCTTTATTTCATCTCACAAATAACTTGTATTAGATTTAAATGGTTGTCTTATTTCATCTCACAAATAACTTGTATTAGATTTAAATGGTTGTCTTATTTCATCTCACAAATAACTTGTATTAGATTTAAATGGTTGTCTTATTTCATCTCTTCAGGAACGATTTTTCGTCCGATCCTTTGCTCTAATATTTAAATATTAGACATCCGCTTACATTTATCAAATACAATTACTTCAACTTCAACTAAGTGTGTATTACTTCCACGAATTGACTTCCAATTTTCTTAAAATCAATATCTTGCATCAAATTCTCGTGAATCTGGTTCATCATCTTATACAAATAGAACTCTATCTTTTCAATAGTGAAATCTTTTATTTTTGGTTTGGGGAAAGTACATCATACAAGTTGATGCGAGGGAAGACTGGAAAAGAGGCGCCACTCTTGAACAGAATAATGTTGCCTACAATTTCAGATTCAGAATTTACCACCACATTACCCACCCCACCCACTTTTCTCTTCATTTTTTTTTCCGTGCCACATACCCACTCCTGCCATCCAGAAACAAATATTTGACTTCTCGTCTGTCCCTGTATAAACGAGATTCTCGTTGGTCATTGGAAACAAACACAAATGGCCATGCTGCGCCATCGATTACTTGTTAATTACTGGAAGCCTTGGACGAAACCGTTGGCCTTAAAATAACACAGATTTGGGGGCGCGCAAAGTCATAGATCCGATTTATCGGGGGCGGCGGGGGGGGGGGGGTTTAGAACGACAAAGTCTATTTATAACACGAGCAACGAGGCACATGTAGAGTCCTCTGGTGAGTCATTTAGTACTGGAAGATATGACCCGTAGTTACAGCGGTAATAATGGAAGGCATATTGCACTACATTCCAGCTGCTAATATGGAGTCTAATCATCTGAAAATCTTATTTGTACGTATGCAACTGAATTGGGTTTCATATATTGTATCCTTTAAACAGATAATACGACTATTTTCAACACCCTTGAAATATTTATATAGAAAATGGTAAATCGTTATTTACACAGAAGTATACATTTATTATGTTACGATTTTAACATCATTTGGGTTTTGAGATTTTACTCCTTCTATAATATAGTATTAATCCCCCTCTTTTCACGCCCCTGAAATACAAAGAAAACACATCTTCTAAAAAATTGTAAAAACATGTATTATTTTAAATATCTGTAGTATTATCAGATTTTGGTGTATTGATATCCTCATTAAAATTCACTATTTACCCAACCCCAGCCTCGCTTTTGAACGATATTATCGGAAACCGTAAACAGAGTAGTTATATTCTTTTTAATAACCCATGTTCACGCCTGTAGCAGACTATAAGTCGGGTATTCAAAACTTTCGGTCGGTGATGATTTTACGCTCACACTAGAGCTCTGTAGATTTTTAATTGATCAATGCTAGACTACAGGAAGTCCATTTATGACATCTCTTCTATAATATTCAAATCGTATTGTCAGATAAATAGATGGAATCGACAGACAGACAATATGATACCGTATGGACATTCCTAACTAGAAGTATGAAACCCCTGAATGGCATCCTGAAAGGTCGTGTATTTAATAAATAAGTTTATCTCAACCGAGATGGCTGTGGAAACGATCAATTTCCGATAAGCCAAAAAAAGTGAAATCGTGTAAACCTTTACAACATTGTAAACGTTCTGGTGAACTTTCGTATCGCTGACCTCTAGCGATGTTATGGATACAAAATATGTCCATGGATAGCCTCACTGACATGTGATTTGACAGATATAAATGATTCAGTCTCTGATATCAGCCCAAATGGAATGAGTCTTGGTGAAACGTATATGGATTATTAGCCTGGATGAATTTTTGATGTGATGGGTGTAAAACATTTTCATGGAAAAACCTGTGGGGAAAAATAAAATTAAGGCCATTTTCGAGCATTTTATCTTTAGACTGACCCCAAAGTCTAAAACCACCAAAGACATAAACGGTTGTGTCGCTATCGGCTGATACAACAAAAATGGGGTCCATTAGATTGTCTATCCACTTGAAGGTTGAAGATGTAAAGTCGGCATTAGTAAAACTTTCAAAAATGTGGAATCTGTTTAACGACTTTTTGGTGTGCAAATCCGAACTCAAACCCACCCAAAATATTAACACATTATGTACATGTCTGTAGAAGTCTCGTCATGCTTCTTGGAGAAGTCTCGTCATGCTTCATGGAGAAGTCTCGTCATGCTTCACAGAGAAGTCTCGTCATGCTTCACGGAGAAGTCTCGTCATGCTTCACAGAGAAGTCTCGTCATGCTTCACGGAGAAGTCTCGTCATGCTTCTTGGAGAAGTCTCGTCATGCTTCTTGGAGAAGTCTGGTCATGCTTCACGGAGAAGTCTCGTCATGCTTCACGGAGAAGTCTCGTCATGCTTCTTGGAGAAGTCTCGTCATGCTTCTTGGAGAAGTCTCGTCATGCTTTATGTAAATGTCCCGCTGTTCTTCATGTAAAAGTCCCGCCGTTCTTCATGTAAATGTCCCGCCATTCTTCATTTTTAAAAACTTTTGATTGGGGGAATACGGGTTTTTCCTGTTTACCATATCAATTATTTAATAATGCGCTCACGAATCAGTTCCCAGAAATTAAAACGTGTCTTCAAAGTATTGCAGATATTGCAAGTGTTGCAATGATTGCACGTATTCCAGTTATTTCAGGTATTGCTTGTGCTTCATCGAGAGTGCGACATTCACGACATTGTAGAGGTAGACATGAATCCATTGATTTTACCAATACATCGTACAGACGCTACTTTTTTAAGCACAATTTAACCAACAGCAAAATGTTTGCACTGGGATATGATTATGTGTGGCAGATGACATAGCTGGACGCTAAATCGACCAGTTTGTGATATTTTCACGGCAATTTCTTTCGACTTTTGACGTGCCATGCTGCAAAATGCTGACCTACGGTGGTGTATTATTGATTGGGACCGGCAATTGTCACTTGTACAAATGTCTGGATGTGTGTGCAAGGGCACATAAATAATGAGACCTTTAGGCTTATTATTCCACCGGGCACTGTCCCCCTACCAAAAGTGCTTGTTAACTTACAGTGGAACGTGAGCATGCAAGCAGTCAACGTGCACAACTGACAGAGTAAGGATGTCATCGTGCACCACTATAGCTTATTACAATAATGTACTTGAAACATTGTCTAATTGGTACATTTAGTCCACATTTTGACCCCAGTGATAGTACTTTCAGGTTAACAATTTTCATTCGTCAGAGACCACGATAGATATTAAGCGCTAGAGTTTATCATTAGAAAATTGAGAATGGAAGGCACAGATGAAAGGATGCATGTAAAACAGACAGGTTGATACAGGACAAGCGTTGGAACCAATGGACGGTCGGCACAGATGAAAGGATGCATGTAAAACAGACAGGTTGATACAGGACAAGCGTTGGAACCAATGGACGGCCGGCACAGATGAAAGGATGCATGTAAAACAGACATGTTGATACAGGACAAGTGTTGGAACCAATGGACGGCCGGCACAGATGAAAGGATGCATGTAAAACAGACAAGTTGATACAGGACAAGCGTTGGAACCAATGGACGGCCGGCACAGATGAAAGGATGCATGTAAAACAGACATGTTGATACAAGACAAGCGTTGGAACCAATGGACGGCCGGCACAGATGAAAGGATGCATGTAAAACAGACATGTTGATACAGGACAAGCGTTGGAACCAATGGACGGCCGGCACAGATGAAAGGATGCATGTAAAACAGACATGTTGATACAAGACAAGCGTTGGAACCAATGGACGGCCGGCACAGATGAAAGGATGCATGTAAAACAGACATGTTGATACAGGACAAGCGTTGGAACCAATGGACGGCCGGCACAGATGAAAGGATGCATGTAAAACAGACAGGTTGATACAGGACAAGCGTTGGAACCAATGGACGGCCGGCACAGATGAAAGGATGCATGTAAAACAGACATGTTGATACAGGACAAGCGTTGGAACCAATGGACGGCCGGCACAATTAAAGGGATGCATGTACAATAGGCTGATACAAGAAAAGCGTTGGAACCAATGGATGACCGGCACAGTTGAAAGGATGCATGTACAATAGGCTGATACAAGACAAGCGTTGGAACCAATGGATGACCGGCACAGTTAAAAGGATGCATGTACAATAGGCTGATACAAGAAAAGCGTTGGAACCAATGGATGACCGGCACAGTTAAATGGATGCATGTACAATAGGCTGATACAAGACAAACGTTGGAACCAATGGATGGACTTAGGTCATAAAGTGACTCGAGTAAAAAGCTCATCATATACCTAACTAGCTTAGCCACTAAGACACGAGGGTGAAGGGGCAAGACAGGGCCAGACAGGCAAGACAGGGCAAGACGGGGCAAGGCGGGGCAAGACAGGGCAAGACAGGGCAAGAAGGGGCAAGACATGGCAAGACGAGGCAAGACGGGACAAGACGGGGCAAGACAGGGCAAGACGAGGCAAGACAGGGCAAGATAGGGCGGACACATTTCCCCCGTCACGTGATTGTGCAAACGTACACAGGCACTAAACAAGGAAATGTACCCATTATGATTAATGCGCTCGATTATTCGCCAAATTGTGATAGAATTTAACGCCACCTAAAACTTGATGTTTATCACGCTTGACTGTGTCCTAAAAGTGCCCGCAACCTGTCTTCACACATGGCTGAATTCATGTCAAGTAACTCGCATCTGATTGTCTGTTGTCAGGCCTAATCCTAAATGAGCCATGACATGAAAAATTGAGTCAACAAGTGCACAAATTCTTTGGCCTGCGATGAAACTATTCCCAGTTTTGTCATTATCAATACTTTATTCCCAACCAGTCCCCACCTCTCATTCCCCCTTTCAGCATTTCTTCCCGTCTAAATGTCTCCATGATTTGCAGTTCCCCAGAGGCAATACATCACAAGCTGTCATCAGGGGGGTGCAACTGATGTGGGGTTAAAGTTCAAGGAAGTGTAATGATGACAATATCTGGATGATTCTCGAAGAAACATTTTTTTTTTTTTTTTTTTTTAAACGCAAGTCTCAGAAAAGGATGTACTTTGTAACCAATAAGGAAATAGACTTTACCAACAGTCCCCCCACAACCCCCCCCCCCCCAAAACCACACATTTGTTTTAAAGGGAATATGTTTAAACATGTTTTGATACAACAATCACCCCTCATACAGACTCACAGACAGACACGCAGACATACAAAGAGTTGGAGACGTTAACATCGTCTGAAACATCGACTCGGGGTGAAACCTGTCTGTATTTCTGGTCAGTGTTTAAAACACATTCATCTACGATCAAAACACTGTTGATCTGGAACAAATGTTGTACCACAATACAAACCACTGAATTAGTCTTCCTTTCCCACCATTATAGGTCGACTGTATTCAACTAGACATCAATGGGGGCTGCATACTATGCAAACAACACCTTATATATGCATGTTGTATGTGGTATTATGCCACCCGAGACTTACAGTTTCCGTTTGAAAAGCACCCATAAAGTTGACTCCCTCCACCCCCAACCCCCATCTTTCACTCACTCACACACACACAACACCGGTACATGTATTTGATTGGCTCCCGGTGCACCGGGTATCGCTTTAACGACATCACAACTGCGGACGTTAATGAGAGACAAGGGGCAAGGGCAGGCAAGCTGTCGTAGTAAAGGAAACAGTCGGAGCAGTTCTCACGAGTTGTCCCCCCGTTGCGACTGGCACAGGGCGTCAATGAATGCCACAAGGCGGCCATCTCGGCCCAGTGTTGAATGTGAGGCCTTTGTCACATAAAAATAGTAATGTCATATTTATAGCAAGGGTTCGGGATTTTTTCTCTGATCCCTCTCCCACCCACACTTGAAACTCGTCATCCATTTTCTATTACAAGGTTTACTTGTCTGCAGCTTGAGGTAAACGACGCGAATAACTTAAGCCTTGCCGAACTAACTGACAATCAACCAACAGACCTTACACAGAGATATTTACTTTGTACCCGATATCCCCAGAGTAAATAGATATAGATAATTATTTTGTACCAGATATCCCCTGAGTAGACAGACAGAGATACATGTATTTTATACCATATATATTTCCTGAGTAATCAGACATACATGTATTTTGTACCAGATATCACCTGAGTAATCAGACAGACATGCATGTATTTTGTATCAGATATCACCTGAGTAATCAGACAGACATACATGTATTTTGTATCAGATATCACCTGAGTAATCAGACAGACATACATGTATTTTGTATCAGATATCACCTGAGTAATCAGACAGACATACATGTATTTTGTATCAGATATCACCTGAGTAATCAGACAGACATACATGTATTTTGTATCAGATATCCTTTCAGTATCCTGATGAAGCCTATAGAAGCCGTTGGTTAGAAAACTATGTTCATGTACGATATAGAGGCAAAGTATTGGCTAAACTCATCTCACGGAGTCAATCCAATCTCACCAGAGATCTTTGGAGCAGACTCAATCCAATCTCACCAGAGATCTTTGGAGCAGACTCAATCCAATCTCACCAGAGATCTTTGGAGCAGACTCAACCCTATCTCACCAGAGATCTTTGGAGCAGACTCAATCCAATCCCACCAGAGATCTTTGGAGCAGACTCAATTCAGAGTTCCAAATATTCTGAGCCGCTAGTGCCTAAGTGGTTAGAGGGAGATACAAGTTTTAACCCTTTTTAACACATTTTCTCCCCGGCCACAAACACCTTTGTAAACATAAAGTGTGTAGATATGTCCTAAGTCGCTGTTAAACGGTTCCCACGCCCCCATAAAACATACACACACACACAAACAAACACACACAGCATTGGCCGAAAATCACTTTTTGGAGTCAGTTCTACTAAGGCCAGGATACTGTGTGGTCTGTGCTACTCAGGCCAGGATATTGTGTGGTCTGTGCTACTCAGGCCAGGATACTGTGTGGTCTGTGCTACTCAGGCCAATATATTGTGTGGTCTGTGCTACTCAGGCCAGGATACTGTGTGGTCTGTGCTACTCATGCCAGGATATTGTGTGGTCTGTGCTACTCAGGCCAGGATATTGTGTGGTCTGTGCTACTCAAGCCAGGATATTGTGTGGTCTGTGCTACTCAAGCCAGGATATTGTGTGGTCTGTGCTACTCAGGCCAGGATATTGTGTGGTCTGTGCAACTCAGGCAAATGTTTTGAGCGATGTTGTCTAAATTAAGAAAAACATCTTTGTTAAAAATAAAACTTTTTTCAGAAATAAATAGTAATAAAACGGATCAAATTATCTTTTCTACAAACAGATTTCTTGAAATACACCTCTTCATGAAGCCGATAAGATATTTTTAGAAGCAAACTTGAGGAACAAAATGGACCAATCAGGAGCTTCGTCTCTTACACGTCACAGTAATTATTATTGCTATCACAAATGTTTGCCACTCACCCGTGTGTCTTTAATTACATCTATTCACTGGTGCGGAACGATTGCATAATTGCAGTGCTGTGCGATCAGCTCGTATTGATTATATTTGTACCGTCTGCATGATAGACCACTACACAAGCTGCATATGTATACCGACGGCAGACGTTCTCACCAGTATAGACACAGATAGCGGGTGATCACATATACATATGTATACCGACGGCAGATATTCTCATCAGCATAGAAACAGATAGCGGGTGTTCACATATACATATGTATACCGACGGCAGATATTCTCATCAGCATAGACACAGATAGCGGGCGTTCACATATTAATATCGATACTGGCAGAGATTTTCTTATGTAGACATTCGTCGCTCGATGTATAATATCGATACTATTTATTGATTAGCCGTCAATTAACAATGTCGAAGTAATATTGCTGTAAAAATTCTGAAATAACTCTAAAAGTTCAGAAGACGGATTATAACTACAGATATCGACAAGAACCATTTGAAAGGAAAAAAAAGGGGGGGTGGTGGGGGGGTAGAAAAAAGGAATACAGTAATGTTATTTCTTGAGGCATCAAAACACAAATGGCTTGCTAATGTTGTCTGTGTAACTTTGGCTAGTGACAACAAAATCTGGTATATCCGCTTTTAATGATACACACAGTCTCAATCAATAGTAGGGCTTCAGATCTATCCAGAGATCGTAAAACATCTGGTCAGACTGGCAAATGATGGTATATGCCAGCACAAGACTAATGATGGTATATGCCAGCACAGGACTAATGATGGTATATGCTAGCACAAGACTAATGATGGTATATGCTAGCACAAGACTAATGATGGTATATGCCAGCACAGGACTAATGATGGTATATGCTAGCACAAGACTAATGATGGTATATGCTAGCACAAGACTAATGATGGTATATGCTAGCACAAGACTAATGATGGTATATGATAGCACAAGACTATTGATGGTATATGCTAGCACAAGACTATTGATGGTATATGCTAGCACAAGACTAATGATGGTATATGCTAGCACAAGACTATTGATGGTATATGCTAGCACAAGACTAATGATGGTATATGCTAGCACAAGACTATTGATGGTATATGCTAGCACAAGACTAATGATAGTATATGTCGGCACACGACTATTGATGGTATATGCCAGCACAAGACTATTGATGGTATATGCCAGTACAGGACTATTTATGGTATATGCCAGTACAGGACTAATGATGGTATATGCCAGTACAGGACTAATGATGGTATATGCCAGTACAGGACTATTGATAGTTTGTGGGTAAATATTGTTCTATAAAATAAGACTTTCTCCATTCTTCAGAAGCATGAATCCGCCTCTGAAGATTAAGTTAATAATTTGGTAAAGTCAAGAACCGGAAGCGCTATTATGACGTCATCGTCTCGAGTGTCAGGTTTACGACACGAAGAGGGAGGAGTCTAAAGGGGAGATAGACACTTTCTGTGTTGGATCATTTGATAACTTTCCCTTAAACCCAATGTGTTTATACATGTCCAGCTCTTATCTGTTCTGGCCAGCATCAACCTAACGGCGTCAGCTCGCGGACTGGGAGAAAATGACGTCAGGCAGTTCACGACCCCTGACGCCATGTGGGGCCACATGCTGACCTACTACAGCTTAAAAATAATGACATTAAAAATAAAATCTTGGCATAAAAGTGTAACATATTGACATTGACGTAATGATATTGAAGGAGCAGCACGGGACATCCTCACGGCACTATCTGAGGAAACCTTCGGCTGAGGAAGAAGCACTAACGTTAATTAAGTGGAGGCGGTGTCGGGCCCAACAGCGTGTAGCCGAGTGGAAAGATTGCATCATGGGCCTCATAAAAAACTTGACGGGTGTCCAAGTTTATTGATCAAATTGTGCAAGAATAAACGATGGGGACAGCGGGTCGCTTCAGTAGATCGAAACATTGATTCGGTGTTCGAACTCAGCCAGGATTATTGGCTGATTTAGACAACTGGTATAGACACAAATACTAACAGGCGCTGGAGTAATAGCTACATTACTTACAGACACTGGCCCAATAATGACAGAACATGTACTTACAGATATTGGCCAAATATTGACAGAACTTACACATACTGACCCAATATTGATAGAACTTACACATACTGGCCCAATATGGACAGAATCTACACATACTTGCCCAATATTGACAGAATCTACACATATTGGCCCAATATTGACAGAATCTACACATACTGATCCATTATTGACAGAAATTACAGATATTGGCCCAATTTTGACAGAATCTACACATATTGGCCCAATATTGACAGAATCTACACATACTGACCCATTATTGACAGAAATTACATAGATTGGCCCAATATTGACATAACTTAGACATATTGGACCCAAAAAAAAACAGAACAAATAATACTGGTTCAATAATGTTCGTACTAACAACTTCTGCCCAAACCGACCATCTATAAAAGGGTGGCAATCAGGAACAATCAATAGACTCAAATGTTGAAGAGGTTTCGGCTTGTAGTTGCCTGTTGATAAAGGGAGCAGTCGGCTTCTTGATATGGTTGCTGTGGAGGGTGGGGATAGTAGTTGGGACCGTTGCTTTGGTCACTCTGGAGAAATGAAGTGTCTTAAGATTGCTGGCCAGGGGTACAGCAGGGTCGGATCATGGGTGGGTGACTATTGATTGTTATTGAGGGTGTTTTCTGGCGATGTTGTAGTTGTTTTGGTGCGCTCACCAGAAAACCCATATAGAAAGGTGACAGCATTTTCACATATAAACACTAAACAACAAGGCAGATCATATAAGGAACCCTGTACATGTCATACAACGCGAAAGGGGTATGGGGTGGTGTTTCATTTGTTATATTGTGTTGTATTGGGTGGGAGTAGATAGCAATATTATGTAACAATTATTTATATTTTGTTTGTTCTTTTTAATTATTACTTTTGCAAAAAATAATTTAAATTTCTGGCCTACAATAATTAGCAAATAAGTGTAAAAGATATTTTCTGGCTTTTTGCTTGAGATTTGCAAATTTCGACTTGTTTTGTTTAAACTTTATTTGGTTTTATCTGGTTGGGGGTGGTTGCTAGAAATGTTGTACAATATTGGGGGTGGGGGGTTTCAATGAAAATTTTATATGACATTCTTAACAGCAGGGCTGAGTAAAAAATGTCATCTTTTTTGTGTTAAAAATACGTGTAGGGACACTAAGGAAATATATAAAATATAGTCAGTCATCACTAGTACGTCCTGTCACACTAGATTTGTATGAGTATATAAAATATAGTTTGGTATCACTTAAACGTCTTGTGAATCTAGATTTGCATCAACACGGTATATTAAAAAAAATATAGCAGAGTAACATCAACAGAGGTCAGCGGTCGGACGACATGTTCGGATTCCACAATTCAAATAAAACTCACGCGATTCGCGTGCGTGGGAATCGATATTTGCACAATCCATTTACTTTTAAGGTCGATGTTCCCTGAGTCGGGGGTGTAACTGAAATCAATGGACGACAGCTTTTATTGGCCCCGCGGGGTGTACTTGCCTGGATGGGGCCACGCGGGATGGAGATATTGGATGGACTTAACTACGATTGGCCTTCCTTGATGGTTCAATTGAATGGGTCCGTGGTGGCCACGGTGAAACCGGATGAGACTAGAATTGATTGGTGATGTTAGCCCACCGAACATATCTCGGAATTCGTAGGTGATGTTTGTCAAGCCATCATAGCTTCACTGCCCACCTCATCAAAGATGCCGACCATGGTATGAAAACGTTCGAATCTATTAGCATCCCTACTGAGCGAAAACAACATCTATTTCTGGATGATGTATGCTCTATTCATACCTGGATCTCTCATACTGACGGTCTCTTAGATTTACAATCCTTTTTGTCAAGAGTACACCCCCATCCAGCGGCCTAACAACGGCTTGGCATTGGGGCAGTTGCCAAGGGCGCCCGCCTGCGCCAGTTCAAAAGTGCGCCGCTAAATCTCTCATTTTAAATTTTTATTATTTAAAAAATGAATTAGCCGAGGGCGCCAAAAACCCAGTTACGCCTCTGACCCCATCCATCTATACCTACCAACACTCTCCTCCGCTTGGCTGAACATATAATCAACCTCTATTATTCGTTTGAGTTTGACGGCCAACTCTTCAACCAAATCAGCGGTGTTGCCATGGGGACTAAAAATGGGACCCAGCTACGCATGTTTGTTCATGGGACATTTCGAACACATGAGGGAGAGAGATTACACTGGAGGACTCCCCGACGATGGTATTGGGGTCACCAGTATGGAGAGGAGCGAACTTGACCTATTTATAAAAATGTTAGGCTCTTATCGCCCCTCTATCAAAATACGCAGATATAAAAACTATATTAACTGACAGAACAGCAAGGGAAAAAGTATAATCCTCGAAAGATACACATATTAATACACACACAAAGAGTAACATTTTGTAAGGCTCCTATTAGTCAATTAACTCTCATAAATGTATGTATGTAATCTAGACAAAATCTCTTTCACTGCCGGCTGGGAAAAGCTGTTGGCTTATTTATAAGGAGGGAGTTAGATCCCCCCCCCCCCCCCCCCAAGAAATTCTAGAAATTTCATCATACGTCAGTACATTATATTCTTTTTTTTTTAAATAGAAGTAAACACCATTTTCCCAATCAAGGATGGGATGGGTAATGGTAGAGCGCTGTGCAATTAATCGGTAACGTCAATATTAAAACAAACAGGGGGCAAAGAAGTGCTGGACGTTTTAGCGCTATGTTGTAAGAGAATAAGGTCCCCAAACAGGCTTAACAGTCAACCTTCACAAAGAGCAACCTACATAACCCCGCCTACTGACAGCCATAACTACTTACTCTACCCCGCCTACTCTAAACCTACTGACAGCCACATCTATTTAATCTACCCCCCCTTACTCTAAACCTACTGACAGCCACAGTGATTTACTCTACCCCCCTACTCTAAACCTACTGACAGCCACATCTATTTACTCTACCCCGCCTACTCTAAACCTACTGACAGCCACATCTATTTACTCTACCTGCCTACTCTAAACCTACTGACAGCCACAGCGATTTACTCTACCCCCCTACTCTAAACCTACTGACAGCCACATCTATTTACTCTGCCCCGCCTACTCTAAACCTACTGACAGCCACTGCTATTTACTCTACCCCCCTACTCTAAACCTACTGACAGCCACAGCTATTTACTCTACCCCCTACTCTAAACCTACTGACAGCCACAGCTATTTACTCTACCCCCTACTCTAAATCTACTGACAGCCACAGCTATTTACTCTACCCCCTACTCTAAACCTACTGACAGCCACAGCTATTTACTCTACCCCGCCTACACTAAACCTACTGACAGCCACAGCTCATTACTCTTCTATTCTTTCCATCCTAAAGCCTGTAAAGACGCTAGTCTCTTTTCTCAAAGATTCGTCTCCGTCGACATCGCAAGTCTGAGGATGACTTTTGGGAAATGGAACATGAGATTATCGATTATATCCGGTGTAGGTTCTACCCGGAAACAGTACTTTCTTCAGCACTTCAAATAGTTTTTTTCTAAAAATAACTCGTGTTGATGCCTTCAGGTCTCGTCCGAGTGACAATGGCGACTGGACCAAACTTATGAGTGAATATCATCCGCAGTTTCTTAGCCAAGCTTGTTTTCTTTTCAAAAACGTGTTATTCTCCTCGGCGACCCTGAAATCCACAACATATTCTAAACCCCGTCTCTCATTGTGTTGGGAAGAGTTCAGAATCCAGGAGAGGTCCTTGCTCGTAGCCACCTTCCTGCTACCCTTTCCAAATTTGGGAGACAGTCATGTAGACGCAGCAGTTTGTAAAACTTGCCATTTAGTCACCCAGAATAAACACATTCCCTTCCACTACGGGTGTTTTCAGTTAAGGGAGGTCCCATTTGCGCGAGCCGCAACGCTATCACCGCCATTGTTCGTACCCGCTACCACAAGGCTTATCTGGGCATGACGGTGCGGCGCCTTTTGA
This sequence comes from Omphiscola glabra, assembly GCA_964017045.1. Taxonomy (NCBI): domain Eukaryota; kingdom Metazoa; phylum Mollusca; class Gastropoda; family Lymnaeidae; genus Omphiscola; species Omphiscola glabra. The sequence goes on from OZ024797.1 coordinate 19,267,449, forward strand.
ACAGATGTATAGAGCCACTACGAAACTTTGCGAAAGATACATAATGTCCTATCTCAATAAACTTAGTTGCGACCATAAAGGCTCAAGAGCTTTAACAATAACCGCTAATGTTTCCGGTACCACCACGCCCGCCAGGGTGATCTTAGAACAAACTGATACACACCTCTGAGACATCAACACGATATGGCATGAATGTCCTCATCCTTCACTTGTCAATTCTTCTCTCCGACCCCTCCTATTTACATCCAATCGCCGTGGGCTTAATTTTCCTCTCTTCCTTCCCCTATTGCCTTTTATACTAATGAGTTACTACATTCCTCTTGCTGTCCTCGCGGATAAAAAATTTGATCCAAGTTTATTTTTTATAATTGTGTTAGTCTTTGTTAGCCGAAAAAGACTTGTCCTTTTCCAGGTCTTCCCATACCATGTGTCACATATATTTACTTCTACCTAAATCTGATTGCAGACCCCCCACCCCCCCTTTTTTTTTTTTCCTTATTATGTTGGTGATGTTGAGAGTTTTGGACTAGATGGGAATAATCTTGGTGATGTTGATAGTTTTAGGATGGATGGGACTAACGTTGGTGATGTTGAGAGTTTTTGACTGGATCAAACTAGTGTGTTGAGAGTTTTGGACTGGGTCGAATTAGTGTGTTGAGAGTTTTGGACTGGATCAAACTAGTGTGTTGAGAGTTTTGGACTGGATTGAACTAGTGTGTTGAGAGCTTTGATGTGTCGCAGTTGAATGGGTGGCTGTTCAAAGGCGTGGTGAATATAATCTGTTTGGTGAATGTACCGTTTGACATTTTGGGTTGGTCCAATTATCCGTGTTTGTTGGGACGATAGAGTGTCAGGTTTGGTTAATGAGAGACTTTTGGTAAGAGTGTGATTAGATCTATAGCTGTATGTGTAACGTGAGTGTTGTGAGTCGGGAGGAGTTAGGTCTAATAATAGCTTTCGGCACTGACAAAAATGTCAAAAGTTAGCACAAAGATATACATGTAGAACTATATTTGACTCAATCACTTTATAACCACGTTACCCAGAGTAGGTCTTTAGGCAGGCTTGGCAGAATTTTTTTTTTTAATGGACTCATTGCTTGCTCTCCCAAATTAAGTTTAATTGTGTTAATTGTGGCCTTCCGTGCTGTTCTTTTTGTTGCAAGGGCTTCGTTCCGCACATCTTCTGCCTTTTTCACTCCTTCGTACACTGCCGTTCGCCAGCTGGAACGTTGTTCGGCAATGATCTCCCATTTGTTGACTTCAATGTTGGCTTCCTTCATGTTCTTTTTGCAAACGTCCATATATCTCAGGCGAGGCCGTCCAATAAGAGACAGAGTATCTCTTAATAGCCCGATATATCAACCTTAACACCAGCTTCTGCTCGAGAAAACAGCCATGATGTCACGACTCAACGAAATACATTTACTGTTGACTCAGCCAGATGTAACGGGCGTTATTCCTTGGCTCACACACACATCTAACAATAGTTAAGTATAAGAGGCCAATAGAATAAGTTATAATTAAGTACGCTATACAGCATCGTGCTTGGTGCCAGGCATGAATATCGATGGAATGGATAGGAGCCTACAGGGATTCCCTCCCCCTTATATTTACATACATAACTTTATTTGGCTGTGTTAATGCTGGGGATGGAGGGTTTTTTCTATCGGTGATGGGAGAAAAAGAGTTCAAATGAATGTCAATGTTTCGAATATAAACGTACAACTATACAACATAACAAAGATCACTCCAGTAATTTCAACATAAAATCATCACTCCAGTAATATCAACGTAACAATCATCGCCCTAGTAAACAGAGGCGTAACTAAGAGTGTTTGGCGCCCGGGGACAAGACTCAACCCTGAAACCCATTGTTTCCATACATCCCTGCTGTGCTACAGCCCATTAGGGCTTTTTCTTGCCTCATCACTTCCTTCCACTCAGACCATCCATCCCTGTGGTGTTAAAGCCCATGTAGGGCTTTTTCCTGCCTCATCACTTCCTTCCACTCAGACCATCCATCCCTGTGGTGTTACAGCCCATGTGGGGCTTTTTCCTGCCTCATCACTTCCTTCCACTCAGACCATCCATCCCTGTGGTGTTACAGCCCATGTAGGGCTTTTTACCTGCCTCATCACTTCCTTCGACTCAGACCATCCATCCCTGTGGTGTTACAGCCCATGTAGGGCTTTTTCCTGCCTCATCACTTCCTTCCACTCAGACCATCCATCCCTGTGGTGTTACAGCCCATGTAGGGCTTTTTCCCTGCCTCATCACTTCCTTCCACTCAGACCATCCATCCCTGTGGTGTTACAGCCCATGTAGGGCTTTTTCCCTGCCTCACCACTTCCTTCCACTCAGACCATCCATCCCTGTGGTGTTACAGCCCATGTAGGGCTTTTTCTTGCCTCATCACTTCCGTCCACTCAGACCATCCATCCCTGTGGTGTTACAGCCAATGTGGGGCTTTTTCCTGCCTCATCACTTCCTTCCACTCAGACCATCCATCCCTGTGGTGTTACAGCCCATGTAGGGCTTTTCCCTGCCTCACCACTTCCTTCCACTCAGACCTATATAACTGATGCTTTCCTTTTCCATTCTTCGTTTCCCGGCTGCTGAAGATATTTTTCCACATCACTCATCCATCTAAGCCTAGTCTGACTTTGAGCCGTTTTTCGCTGGGGCTTTGGTGGTGTACCATCTCCACTCCTCTGTCATATGGCATTCTTTCTAAGTGTCCTGCCCAGCGTAGCCTGTCCCTTTTTTATTTCTGCCACCAGCGTGGGCTCCTGACATATACTATATAAATCTTGGTTGATTCGTATTCTCCGCCGTTTGTATCAATTAAATACCATTTTGAGGTCTACCGTTAATCTTGCGTCCGGGTAAATCTGCCCCCCCCCCCGTGCCACGCCCACCCCCGCCATTTTTAGCTTTGCCTCTGCCAGTAATATCGACATAATCTCCATGCCAAAAAACAAAGAGACTTACCAAAGAAAGCCCGGAGACGAAACTTGGAGGCTGACACAAACAAGGTGAAACGGAAGTGAGGCCAGTTGGAGAAACGAGTACGTGATCGAGATGCCTGGGTGGGGCTGCCAGATGGTATCCAAACGGAGGACGTGTTCTTCTTTTTTTAGCTAAAAATGTCCTCCTTTAACCTTAAAAGTATCCTACTTTATACAAATGTATGTGCAGTGTAAAAATAAAAGTATTATTTTCACTGCAAGTAAACACAACGGATTTCAGGCCCAACTTGAACAAGAACAAAACTGAGTACTGGACATTATGAACATCTTAGAATCAATATTACGGTTTCTGTGAAACTGAATTGAAGGAATACATATTTTTCCCCTTAAACGTGAAAGCTACAGACGTTTATCAACTCATGTCTCAGAATGATTCTACGAATCCGCTGGCCCAACGTCATCACCAACGGGGATCTCTGGCGGCGCACACAACAAGAACCAGTGGAAGTGTTAGTCTGCCAGCGCAGATGGAGATGGATTGGTCACACCCTCAGAATATCCACATCAAGTATCACGAGACAAGCCCTCACTTAGAACCCCCAGGGCAAGAAAAAAAAAAGAGGTCGACCCAAAATGACTTGGAGAAGGAAACTGGAGGCAGACACCAAAAAGAGGGACAACTGGGGACAGCTGGAGAGACTTGCCCAAGACCGGAATGCCTGGAGAGCCTTTTTTATGGCCTATGCCCCAGTCGGGACGACAGGCGATGATGATGATGAAGAAAATCAGGACTGCTATATTACAAATTTCAACACGTTTATACAGTATCTCTTGAATACCTTGAAAAATGGATCCAACAATTGTGAGATTTGTGTGTTCGATGGCTGTTTTACTTAAAAGACACAAATTTAAAGATATTTGATCACCTGTTGTGAGTTGTTACAAACAGTTGTTATCATTGATGATGTGGAACTGTATGAGTCATTGTGTGACCTGATGTTCCGCTCATATCTGACAAATCGGGTTCAATCAGTTATCACAAACGGCTTGACCTCCAAGAAATCCATTATTGAATTCGGAGTACCCCAAGGCTCGGTCTTAGGCCCGGTGCTTTTCACTATGTACGTTCAGCCCCTGGGGGCAGTGATCAAGCAGTTTGACATGGTATATCACATGTTCGCGGATGATACCCAACTTCAGAAATCCGTGATCCCCTCTCAGCTCCCTCAGCTTCTTAATATGACACAGAAGACAGTGGAGTCAGTTAAGCACTGGATGACAATAAACAAGCTCAAATTGAATGATGAAAAGACTGAGGTGCTCCCCATTGCTACCGCTCAAAAATTAAAATCTTTAAAAGATACACCATCCTTTACTCTCTAAGGCGTGCAGATTGAGTTTGCTCAAACAGTGCGAAACCTGGGTGTCTACTTAGACAGAACACTAACTATGGAAAACCACATTAACATGATTTGCAAGGCGATTTTTCTAGAGCTGCGCAGAATTAGTCATATCAGACCCTTCTTAACGTTGGATACATCAAAGAGGCTGATGTCTGCATTCGTGCTATCACGCATGGACTACTGCAATGCTCTCATGGTGGGTCTTCCAGCTACGCTCCTTGATAAAATTCAAAAAGCACAGAATAATGCGGCTCGACTTGTTCTTCGTAAACGCAAATTCGACCATGCTAAAACTCTTCTGATAGAATTGCATTGGCTGCCGGTCCGCGCTCGTATAGAGTATAAAATCGCAACTCTGTGCTACCGCTGCTTGTATGACCTGGCGCCGTCCTATCTCCAAGCGCTCATGACGCCTTATGTACCCACTAGACAACTCCGCTCATCCGATAGTGGCAAACTCTCGATACTGCGTGTTCGCCTTGAAACTTACGGAAAGCGCACGTTCGCATTTGCTGGCCCAACCATTTGGAACACCCTTCCTGACGCTCTCAAAAACAGCCAGACGCTGGAGTCCTTCAAAACAAATTTAAAAACTCATCTATTTCGCAAACACCTGCTGGAATGATGATGTCTACAATCTTTTCCAGCTTGTTATTATCTCCCAGCTTAGTTTTTGTACCGCGCTTCGAGCCTTTGGGGATGAAGCGTGATTTTTCAAATGAACTTTATTATTATTATTATTATTATGTCATTCGGCAAATCTTAAGAGAAAAACGTTAAGTTCTATGAAGACACTGGGTTCACGAACAATGGACGGTATTTTTCAGATCCTGCTCCAGTATTGATTTTTTACAGAATAAGTAAAAACTTTGAGAATTTTGTTTTTTTTTGCACTCCAGCTCTCAATGCCAGTGTTAATAGTGTTTTTTCACTGATGAATTCTCCATGACACAGGAGTGGAATAAACTTTATGTGCAGTCAGTGAAAGTGATCATAATCACACGGTACGATTTCAAGAATATGCCGTGACAGGATTGTTATAGTTACCTCTTAAGAAATCAATAACTGTGGTCAAATATAACCAGCTCTGAGAAACATTTTTAGATAACCAGCTCTGAGAAATATGTTTTAATAGCCAGCTCTGAGAAATATGTTTACAGGGCCGACCCTAACAATTGCGGGGCCCTATGCGAAACAGATTGCCCGGGGCCCTTTCTGGGTAGGAATAAGGATAATAAGTGAAAATTAAGATTTTGTATTAGAAATTAAATTCGGGGCGGGGCCTATGAAAGTGCGGGGCCCATTGCGGCCGCATAGGTTGCAATGGCCTAAGGCCGGCCCTGTATGTTTAAATAACCATCTCTGAGAAACATGTTTAAATAGCCAGCTCTGAGAAACATGTTTAAATGCCTAATTAGTGTCACAAGTATGTCAAACGTATATGATTGTTGCAGTTATTTGTTTATTTGAGAATAAATGTCTATATTTTAGATTTGCGTTAATTTTGAAACGTCTTTCTTACTAAATAAAATGTACGCCTTTTCTGAACCTTTTCAAGATGAAATGTCTTCATTTTCAAAATGAAATGTCTTTCTTTTCAATATGAAATGTCTTCCTTTTCCATTTTTGCATCTGGCACCCTTATGCCTAGGAATCTCTTTTTGGTAGCCTATGCGTCTCAGGTGAGGTGACAGGCAGACATGACATGGGATGTGTCCAAGGTTATTCACACGAGCTGTATTCGACATTACTGCATAACTACAGCCGCAAGCTATACACCCTCACCACTTAAAACTCAACATGTCCATTTCTGTCTGAAAGATATCACCAACTAACACGACAGGAGTTAGCCTTCTATGTCCGACGTTAGGCTGATCGGACCGGAAGTAAGACGTAACCGCCAAAGGCGGCTAAAAACAGCATTCCAATTACAACATTGACTAGTCCTGTTATCCACCCCCACCCCACCAACCAGTACGGGGATGGGAGCCACAGTTGTGTCGAAGGGAGAGTAACCAGTGCGTCGTATCGGATTTTCAGCTAACTTTACGTGTAAACGTAATGGAATCTTACATTGTTCGGTTAATATAATAGACTCGCCTTAAGGGAGATCTTCTAAGAAGTGATTGGATTTCTATTCTGCGTTAAAAATGTGAGGGTGGGGGGGGGGGGTTGGCTGACGATATATTACAATATTACATTTGAAATTGGAATCGATTTTGTTTACCTCAACATAGACTTTTCTTTTCTTTATATTAACTCCCATTGTTATTAACTCCCCTTTCGTCTCCATCCATGCTTTGGTTAATACCCAAGGAATTTTCTGGATCCAAATGGCAATTGTTCAACTAAGGATGCCAAAACTGGGCAACTCTTGGGAATCTTTCCTTTAGTTGTGTCCCTTTTTTTTTGTGTGTTGAAAATCAACAAAACTCATTGTTGCTTTCTGGTTACATTATGGTTACAAATTGTTACAATCTCGCTGCATTCTGGTTACAAATTGCAACATTCTTGTTACATTCTAGTTAGATTCTGGTTACAAACTGTTATACTGCGGTTACATTGTGGTTACATTCGCTACGAATTGTTAAATTCTGGTAACAAATTGTTACATTCTTGTTACATTTAGTTGCATTCTGGTTACATTATGGTTATATCCTGGTTACAAAATGTTAAACTGTGGTTATATTCTGGTTATATTCTGGTTATATTCTGGTTACAATCTATTCTTAAATTGTTACAAAATAATGACTAGTCCCCTTTCATTGTTTTATCGTTTAGGAAAATATACAATTTTGATTTCTTCTTTTCAAGATCTAAAATAAAAATGTCAATAATAATAATATCCACATTTAGTTTAATAGTTCACCTGCGTTCCACTAGTGGGAAGGGGGTGTTCTAGCTCCAGTTAAACTGACAAGGTCATTATCATGATATGGTCAATTTTAAATAGTGCTTACGGGGGACTAAAGACTAGACGGGGGACTCACTGCTTGACAGGGGGCGCACTGCTAAACGGGGGACTCACTTCTAGACGGGGGACTCACTGCTAGACTGGGGACTCACTGCTAGACGGGGGACTCACTGCTAGGCGGGGCACTCACTGCTAGACGGGGGACTCACTGCTAGACGGGGGACTCACGGGGGACTCACTGCTAGACGTGGCACTCACAGCTAGACGGGGGACTCACTGCTAGACTGCGGACTCACAGCTAGACGGGGGACTCACTGCTAGACGGGGGATTCATTGCTAGATTGGGGACTCACTGTTAGACTGGGGACTCACTGTTAGACTGGGGACTCACTGTTAGACGGGGGACTCACTGCTAGACTGGGGACTCACTGCTTGACGGGGGACTCACTGCTAGACGGGGGACTCACTGCTAGACTGAGGACTCACTGCTAGACGGGGGACTCACTGCTAGACTGGGGACCCACTGCTAGACGGGGGACTCACTGCTAGACTGGGGACTCACTGTTAGACGGGGGACTCACTGCTGGACTGGGGACTCACTGCTAGACGGGGGACTCACTGCTAGACGGGGGACTCACTGCTAGACGGGGGACTCATGGGGGACTCACTGCTATATGTGGGACTCGCTGCTAGACGGGGGACTCACTTCTAGACGGGGGACTCACTTCTAGACGGGGGACTCACGGGGGACACACTGTTAGACGGGGACTCACTGCTAGACGGAGGACTCACGGGAGACTCACTTTTTGACGGGGTACTCACAGCTAGACGGGGGACTCACGGCTAGACGGTACATCAGCACCTCGTTCACATAATAAGATGGTGTTATTTCAATGTTTATCAAACTTCGCCAACGTCTTACTTAACAACGAGACACTGGCCACGGTGTAAGGAACTGAATGCATTAAAATTTCAAGAAATCGTTTGCTCACTACAATAATTACAACCTTCTAATAATCAAGTTTCTGCTATCAAATTGTTTGTCCCGGGCGCATGTGCATTCACTATGACTTGATGCACATAAAAGGAGAAGAAGACTTGAAATACTAGTCTCTAATGGATTTCCTCCCCTTAACAATATAGGATTGATCAGTGTCGGAAGAAAATCTCAGGAACTAAGTGAATAAAACGGGCTCTCATGTTTTTGTTGTCCTGTCTCATTAGGTCGAACAGAGTATGTGTCCGTATTTGCCTTACCTTGTTGTCCTTTAATTAATACTCGACACAATTTTTTTTTTTAAATTCTGAGATAAAAATGAAATTGAAGTCCACCACCCTTTCCACAACTGCTAATGTAATGGACGGACTATTATTTATTGTAAAAAAACTGTTTAGAGATTGTCAAAACGATTGATAAATATATTTCTAGTTTTAAATTGGACTTTTAAAAAAACTTAGAAATAAGGCTAACTACATTTGTTTTAACCTGTGTGTTGACCTAACTGGCACATAGACTAGTGGTCGATGACAAAACATTCCTTCAAATTTTCAACCCATCTCCAACCCCCGAACTCATTTTTTCCTGTTTTTCAAGGGGACGATGAATGAAATATGTTTTGGTGTGGAGATTTACTGTGTAACTGAAATCCAACTACTTCATCCTCTGATCTTTTCATAGCTTTTTTTATCCTATAATATCACTATTCAATTAAGTTCTTTTCCATTTTTATTCCCCCCTGCGATGCTTCTAGCTGTTCTTCTAGTTGTGCTTCTAGTTGTGCTTCTAGTTGTGCTTCTAGTTGTGCTTCTAGTTGTGCTTATAGCTGTTCTTCTAGTTGTTCTTCTAGTTGTGCTTCTAGTTGTTCTTCTAGTTGTGCTTCTAGTTGTTCTTCTAGCTGTTCTTCTAGTTGTGCTACTAGTTGTGCTTCTAGTTGTGCTTCTAGTTGTTCTTCTAGTTGTGCTTCTAGTTGTGCTTCTAGTTGTGCTTCTAGTTGTGCTTCTAGTTGTGCTTCTAGTTGTTCTTCTAGCTGTTCTTCTAGTTGTGCTACTAGTTGTGCTTCTAGTTGTGCTTCTAGTTGTGCTTCTAGTTGTTCTTCTAGTTGTGCTTCTAGTTGTGCTTCTAGTTGTGCTTCTAGTTGTTCTTCTAGTTGTTCTTCTAGTTGTGCTTCTAGTTGTGCTTCTAGTTGTGCTTCTAGCTGTTCTTCTAGTTGTGCTTCTAGTTGTGCTTCTAGTTGTGCTTCTAGTTGTGCTTCTAGTTGTGCTACTAGTTGTGCTTCTAGTTGTGCTTCTAGCTGTTCTTCTAGTTGTTCTTCTAGTTGTGCTTCTAGTTGTGCTTCTAGTTGTTCTTCTAGTTGTGCTTCTAGTTGTGCTTCTAGCTGTGCTTCTAGTTGTGCTTCTAGTTGTGCTTCTAGTTGTGCTTCTAGTTGTGCTTCTAGTTGTGCTTCTAGTTGTTCTTCTAGTTGTGCTTCTAGTTGTGCTTCTAGCTGTGCTTCTAGTTGTGCTTCTAGTTGTGCTTCTAGCTGTTCTTCTAGTTGTGCTTCTAGTTGTGCTTCTAGTTGTGCTTCTAGTTGTTCTTCTAGTTGTGCTTCTAGTTGTGCTTCTAGTTGTGCTTCTAGTTGTGCTTCTAGTTGTTCTTCTAGTTGTTCTTCTAGTTGTGCTTCTAGTTGTGCTTCTAGTTGTGCTTCTAGCTGTTCTTCTAGTTGTGCTTCTAGTTGTGCTTCTAGTTGTGCTTCTAGTTGTTCTTCTAGTTGTGCTTCTAGTTGTGCTTCTAGTTGTGCTTCTAGCTGTTCTTCTAGTTGTGCTTCTAGTTGTTCTTCTAGTTGTGCTTCTAGTTGTGCTTCTAGCTGTTCTTCTAGTTGTGCTTCTATCTGTTCTTCTAGTTGTGCTTCTAGTTGTGCTTCTAGTTGTGCTTCTAGCTGTTCTTCTAGTTGTGCTTCTAGTTGTGCTTCTAGTTGTGCTTCTAGCTGTTCTTCTAGTTGTTCTTCTAGTTGTTCTTCTAGTTGTGCTTCTAGCTGTTCTTCTACTTGTGCTTCTAGCTGTTCTTCTAGTTGTGCTTCTAGCTGTTCTTCTAGTTGTGCTTCTAGCTGTTCTTCTAGTTGTGCTTCTAGCTGTTCTTCTAGTTGTGCTTCTAGTTGTGCTTCTACTTGTGCTACTAGTTGTGCTTCTAGTCGTGCTTCTAGTTGTGCTTCTAGTTGTGCTATTAGTTGTACTTCTAGTTGTGCTACTAGTTGTGCTTCTAGTTGTGCTACTAGTTGTGCTTCTAGTTGTGCTTCTAGTTGTGCTTCTAGTTGTGCTTCTAGTTGTGCTTCTAGTTGTGCTACTAGTTGTGCTTCTAGTCGTACTTCAACTTCATTTTGGTAAGCTTCTGTGATTAGTGGGGGGGGGGGTGTTGTAAGTTTCTGGTAATCATATTGCTTTTCTCTTTGATTTCGACCAATGTGACGTATGCTAATTATTTGCTTATATTGAACCCTTATAAGTAGGTGGTCAAAGTCTGCATCTGCTTTCGATAGTGTCTTACGTCTAGTACGGCGGTTCTCAACCTGTGGGTCGCGACCCCTTTGGGGGTCGCCTAAGACCATCTGAAAACACATATAATATACAATTATGAAGTAAAACAAAAATACTTTTATGGCTTGGGGTCGCCACAACATCAGGGACTGTATTAAAGGGTCGCGGCAGTATGAAGGTTGAGAACCACTGAGTCTAGTATGTCTGATCCGTGCCTCCGATCGATTAGAACTTGGTCACTTTGGTTGTGAAAGATTCCCTCTGGTGAAGTCCAAGTAACTTTATGTACATTTTTGAGTGGACACTCGGTGTTGATAACTGTCATCCCTTTTCCTTAAACAAAGTCTATGAGTCGGATCACAATTTCAATGGATTCTTCATGCGGACTCTCCAATATTTGCCATGCACACTTTTTCTTTCCCTATTTTGTAAATGAAGTCACCAATCGCTATTTTAATATCATGCTATATTAAACATTTTTTTTACTCGCACATGTAAAGAACACACTATTTCATTCTCTGGTTTAAACCCATGACTGCACTGACGGTTTCTTTCTTCACAGCAAATCTTGTTCCAAGAGTGTTAGTGTTGTTGCCAGTATAAAATATGGTGTCATCTTTTGTCCTGGGGATGTCTGCGTTTTTCCATCGATTTCCATGCAGTGCAGCAACATATATTTTATGCTTAATTAATCGCTACATTAGGTTGGCCGAGGCCCCTGCTCTAATCAGGCTTAGAACATTCCAAGTCGCATTACAAAAATCATGTCCATATCCAGACATAGGTCATAGGTCAATGTTCATCAGAAACAGTCCGGGTTTTATTTCTTTGTTTGGCTTTCGCGTCGTTTATTTATTTTCTTACATGGCCGGATTGTTAACCCTGCGAACAACCGTCTGAAAGACTGCCCATTACAGCTGTCTAGGTAGCTGCCTTAATTTTTGGGTAAAGTTCCCTAGCCTTTCTGGAACTCTCCACTTCCCATAAGGCAGCAGGTTCTGATTTTGGTCCACCCAGGGTATTTTATTTCCCCGGTATCCGCCTTATCTGGTGGGCTTTCTCCTATCCGCCACCCGGGGGAGGGGGGGGGTGGCGCTAGATGTAAGATCAGTATCTACGCACGTTCATATAACGGTACGGTACACAAAAATGAAGGAAGTCATTGGTTTCGGTGCTGAAATTATCCTGGGAACTGATGTGGCATCACAACGATATCAAACAATTGAGAGAGAAAATTTTACTCCATGAACTAAAAATGCTGGCTCCAATATGGCGCACAGACTAATCACATGACCCTAATTACGACATTGAAATCGGACGCCACATTAGACGGTTGTCATGACTACGCACTTGATCGTGTTTTCTTTAATTGGTTGTCTGTTGAGATTTCTGGGGTAAAAGTTTCTAGGGCAGACGGTGTGTAGATATCAGGTATATGCAGAGGCTAGTTTTTTGGTTTCAAAATTAAATCCTTTTAATGGCTATAAAAACAAAAGCAAAAACAAGTTGGCTCCGTCAAGTTTTACATATCAATACAGAATTTGGCGCTACTACGGGCACGCTGTTCAATGTAACATGGCTGAAGTTGCTGACGTAATTCCGGGAGGTGTTATAAACAGCGGGACTCGTCTGGACAGTTTAAAACTGCCGCCTTGGCCTGCATGAAGCTTGAATTTAACAGGGCCTTTCTGGAAGCTTTCACTGAATACAATGATTTGTCAAGAGAATATTAACACACTACATTCAACTGTCCGTACACAGCAAACAGCTGCAACAGTGAATTCATGGGGCAGGGGTGGTGATAGGACTCCCACTCCCCCTCACCCCAGGCATGTGTAATCTTACATATATTTATAGCACCCCACAAAACCACTTTTAAACAAATCTTTTACTACCACCAAACGCAATCATAGTCCATCTTCCTCGCTAACTCAGTTCGACCAACTACAAGTAACAATAGCGCCACGATCATTAGCTCAGTGGTTCTCAACCTTCCTAATGGCGTGACCCTTTAATACAGTTACTCAAGTTGTGGCGCCCCCAACCACACAATTATTTTCGTGGCTACTTCATTACTTTAGAGTATATGTGTTTTCCGATGATCTTAGACGACCCCTGTTAAAGGGTCGTTCGCGACCCACAATTTGAGAGCCACTGCAACAGCAGAGAGTGCCAACATTCATGTAATGCTATGTGCTCAGTAGAGACTATTAACATAACAGTTGAGACGCTTCCTGTGCTCAAAGACAAATCCACTTAGTCTACAAGGGACGATATCTCTTTTGCCGTAAAGACCAGACGGAGCGCAGTCCAGAAAATTGCATTAACGGATCTTCTCTGAATCTAACGAACGAGGCGAAGATGACGTCATTACTGGAAGTTCCTGGGGGATATGTATGCGCCTTTTAATAAGTCGTCTTTTAATCAGTCATCTTTTAATCAGTCATCTTTTAATAAGTCATCTTTTAATAAGCCATCTTTCTTTTTTTTTTTTCTTTTTTTTTTCAAATTTAAAATTGTTATGGTTTTATTGTTTATAATCCTAACTGGAAAAACCGTTGCTCAATAACGGTCAGGGACAGGCTACAGCCAGGGACAGGCTACAGCCAGGGACAGGCTACAGCCAGGGACAGGCTACAGCCAGGGACAGGCTACAGCCAGGGACAGGCTACAGCCAGGGACAGGCTACAGCCAGGGACAGGCTACAGCCAGGGACAGGCTACAGCCAGGGACAGGCTACAGCCAGGGACAGGCTACAGCCAGGGACAGGCTACAGCCAGGGACAGGCTACAGCCAGGGACAGGCTACAGCCAGGGACAGGCTACAGCCAGGGATAGGCTACAGCCAGGGACAGGCTACAGCCAGGGACTGGCTACAGTCAGGGACAGGCTACAGCCAGGGACAGGCTACAGCCAGGGACAGGCTACAGCCAGGGACTGGCTACAGCCAGGGACAGGCTACAGCCAGGGACAGGCTACAGCCAGGGATAGGCTACAGTCAGGGACAGGCTACAGCCAGGGACTGGCTACAGCCAGGGACAGGCTACAGCCAGGGACAGGCTACAGCCAGGGATAGGCTACAGCCAGGGACAGGCTACAGCCAGGGACTGGCTACAGCCAGGGACAGGCTACAGCAAGGGACAGGCTACAGCCAGGGATAGGCTACAGTCAGGGACAGGCTACAGCCAGGGACTGGCTACAGCCAGGGACAGGCTACAGCAAGGGACAGGCTACAGCCAGGGACAGGCTACAGCCAGGGACAGGCTACAGCCAGGGACAGGCTACAGCCAGGGACAAGCTACAGCCAATGACAGGCTACAGCCAGGGCAAGCTACAGCCAATGACAGGCTACAGCCAGGGACAAGCTACATTCAATGACAGGCTACAGCCAGGGACAAGCTACAGCCAATGACAGGCTGCAGCCAGGGACAAGCTACAGCCAATGACAGGCTACAGCCAGGGACAAGCTACAGCCAATGACAGGCTACAGCCAGGGACAAGCTACAGTCAATGACAGGCTACAGCCAATGACAGGCAAAAGCCAGGGACAAGCTACAGCCAATGACAGGCTACAGCCAGGGACAAGCTACAGCTAATGACAGGCTACATCCAGTGCTTAAATGACAACGTAGTGACGAGCGCTCTTTTTCAAGCAAATGTTTTTAAGTGCACAAAGTTCATTGTAATTTCTCTGGCTGGGTGATCACTGCACGACAGTCAGAAGACCTCGCCAACAGCCTCGAGAGATAACAGTCATTGTTTGTTGTTGATGTTGTTTTAATCAAACTGACAAATAGCGTTTATTGATATAATTTACGCGAGAAGAACGTTCGCCTCACATAAATTTAGAGATTTCCAATAAATTATAAGCAATAAAGAATCGTCCAATAGGAACAAAAGTAATGATGTGCTGAAGCCGGTTAGTTCCCGTTCCAGTGAACCGATTGTTACATTTAGACTATTCTACAAATGCGGTGAACCGATTGTTACAGTTAGACTATTCTACAGATGCGGTGAACCGATTGTTACATTTAGACTATTCTACAGATGCGGTTGTTAAAAATGTCCAAACAGTAAAACCAAATAAAATTTAAAAAAACATCGACATTTTCTATGACCGACAAGTAAGCGAACAACTTTATGATCAATTGAAAGCCCGCCGCTGAACATGAGAAAAACGTTGGTCGGTATTCTTAGAGTTGAGTAAATTACACTAATTTTATTACCTAATTCAAAGAAGGATATTATAAATTAAACTAATTTTATTACCTAATTCAATGAAGGATATTATAAATTACACTAATTTTATTACCTAATTCAATGAAGGATATTATAAATTACACTAATTTTATTACCTAATTCAATGAAGGATATTATAAATTACACTAATTTTATTACCTAATTCAATGAAGGATATTATAAATTACACTAATTTTATTACCTAATTCAATGAAGGATATTATAAATTACACTAATTTTATTACCTAATTCAATGAAGGATATTATAAATTACACTAATTTTATTATCTAATTCAATGAAGGATATTTCGGGTGTGTTTGTTTTCTGATCAGGTTTATCCCCCCAAGTTTAGTCAACAATGGTTGCTAGGCAACAGTAAACAAGAAAACATCGCTAATCACTTATATTGAAAATGAAACGGCAAGGACAGCGTTCGAAGCCACGTTCTTCCATTCATTAGCACAATGACATGGCGTCCTCTTCATCAAAACTTTGCAAATGATATTCAAATTTGGATTCAAACTGAATTCCTCTTACCCAGACGACCACGTTGATTCAACGCAAATCAAGACAATTGAACTAAATACAATTCGGAACTGTTCAACAAAGGATCTGCCTGGTATGCATCACAAGACTAAGCCGCTAACTCAATTTGATCTCTCTTAACTACTCTCTAGACGGGCGGTTAGATGACTATTTTATTTGACAACGCACAAAATCTAAAGGGACCAAACTTTAAAGCACTACTTTCAAGTTTCAGTGAGTAATTAATGACCTAAAAACAATTGTGTTGTTGGCACACTGGTGAATATGACATTCTACTGTATCACAATTTTACCAAAAAGTTTTCCGACACCCTCCACTTGCACAACATTTGGCCCAAACATCTGCTTGTGTCTTCACGCGCTTTGGTTTTAGCCAAGCCCACATCCCTTAGCAGCTACTCGGCGAATTATTTTTAAGTAGGAAAGAAAGTGACACGCGTGTCAAGTTAACACAACTGGTTAAACGCGGTGCCAATGTCAAACGGTCAATGTCAATAAACAAGCTTATTTACTACAGAAAATAAGAATTCAAAATTGACTGTGTTAAATGAGCTATAAAAACAAATAAATGTTGAACAAAACGGAAAAGACATACCCGAAAATGTCCACACGAGACCCGAAAATGTCCGCATGAAATAAATCCGCAAACATAGAACGTCAATGTGGCAAAGACGAAATTACAAGAATTCTAAGCTGATATGTGATTTCCTATACGGCCAAATCCAAGTTTTAAGATCAAGACGGCGGAAGGCTTATATATATATATATATATATATATATATATATATATATCTCAATGCGTCTATTTACCCGTACGTCTCTGTTCATATTTTATTTACAACCACGTCAAGGATTAGGCTCAGGTCTCGTGCAGTTTGCGCCGTCCAACCGAGGCTTGACGTCACAAGCGGTTATTATCGCAGAGTTTAAATTTAAGCCACTTGGTCCGAGTGTTACCAAAATGAGGTTTTATGGAACCACAAGAAAACACTATTTTTACATCTACCTGTTATTAGGCGCGGGCAATAAAGTGTCGAAAGCTGATCATAAATAAAGATGTGTTACCTTATGACAAGGGAGAAATCTATTTCTCGTTCTTCTTCCATCAGAAGCAGAGCAAACAAAACATACTCAGACAATTAAACCATTTCTGATGTTTATTTTCATTCAATTTTATCATTAAAATAAAACAATATGATATTTTTTTAGGATACCTATGACTATGAAAATATTGAATTTATATTTAAGTATTTGGAGGCAAATGGGGGGGGGGGGGAGATCCCATCGATGCCCACTCCCCACCCCCACCCCTCAGACTTATCTGTCACCATTGCTTATGTTAGCCAGACTTATCTGTCACCATTGCTTATGTTAGCCAGACTTATCTGTCACCATTGCTTATGTTAGCCAGACTTATCTGTCACCATTGCATATGTTAGCCAGACTTGCATGAGATATTCCGGTGTCAACTTGCCAGTAGCCCCCCTAAATTAGTCTACTTATTTGTACATCCTTTTTTTTCACTTGTATTAATAATTTTGATCTACAGCAATGATTCCCAACCCCTACGAACTTAGGTCTCTTTTTTAAAAAAACAACATCTATAAAACAATCACACACACAGACACATTTAAAAAAAAAATTTTAATGTATAAAGAGTTCGGATAAATTCAGAATAAATGAAGAAAAGCGATCTAACGTACTGGTTGAGAACCGCTGGTCGGGAGTGACGTCGTAATACCGTCCACCGTTCCTCCTATAAAGCTTGTGATTAAAGCATCTCACCTTCAAAAGTTCCTTGAGATGTTCTTCCACTCTTGATTTTCGATCGATTTGTTTCAAGACATCGCCACGGCGAGACTTACAAACTAAGGAGGCGGTGCCTCGACAGTGTGACGTCACAGCCAGGGCTCCTTCCGGTGGCGTACTTAGGGGTTTTCGCCACCCCCCTTCCATGGAAAAAAAACCCACCTATGTAGTTGACCGAAAATGCCTCCACTCGATATAAAGCAACAAATCCCGCCCGGGGCTGACCGTCCGTCCCATTATTAAGTCTCTGATTTCTTTTGATCCGCCAGACTCAAAAGTTTGACTCACTCAGTTATTATTGCACGTAATGAAAGGAAACGTGGAGACCACTGTTTAAAACATTTTGCTTCATTAATAGATGGCGCTCTCCTTTGAGGGGGGGAAAAACCCACTAATTAAACAGTGGCCAAAATAAACTCTACACAGAGGGTTGACACCATGTGGGGTGTGTTCTCATGCCATTTGACTGATAGGTCTTTAAAATATTTGAGGGGTTTCACGCAAAAGAGCTGTGTGCTACTGAAAAACAAAGTGGGTGGGAGTCACATGGAAGATAGGAAAGCTGCATGACGTGTGCTGACAGTAAGTCGCACACTTAGAAGCTGCATGACCTATGCAGACATTAAATCTTACACCACGAAGCTGCATGACTTATGCAGACAGTAGGTCTTACAGTAAGACGCTGCATGACCTATGCAGACATTAAATCTTACACCACGAAGCTGCATGACTTATGCAGACTGTAAGTCTTACACTAAGAAGCTGAATATCACGCATGCAGACAGAGTCAAAGATGAACATTATTATTACGGACCGTTATAACTGGAGAATTTAATCTCTTAATTTTAGACTATGGCTCGTTCTAGAAACAGTCCATAATAAAGGACGATACCAACGTTTAAAAAAAAAACCAAATAAAACGACAATTAAGGTCAGAGCTAATTGCAATTAATAACTTTTTAATTTGTGAACTTCAATTAGTACTAACAGCAAGAGAAATATGATTGAAATTATAAACTTACAGATTTGCTGGTACCGGTACTGTATATAAAAATACAATGAGCACAAAATTGTACAAGGAAATAAAAATCTCTACACACAACAAATTATAATGACACACAGCATGCCGCGTAATCAAGGAAAGGAAAATCTCTCCCCCGTCATTTATTCTTATCCCTTTTATACCCAGTTTCAGATGATCATTCTGGAAATGGAATACGCAGTCTAACTGCTTCCCGCATTCTCTAGATCGTTCTATCATGTTCGACAGAAACGGACGATATTAAACAAATGTATCAACAAAGGGATATTTTTTCTAGCCGCCCCAACACGGGACCGACTTGAAAGAGGTCATGCACGTGGAAGGCGGGCAAAGCGTGTCTCAAAATACGTCATCCCTCATAACAATTATACTCCATACGTCCTATTTGTAACCACAAACAGCTTGGCAATCAGCACGTTGGTGTAGTAAACAATTGCACGTTGTGCAATCCATAAGTCTCTATTATTCAGCTAATGGATGGCACAGCATGTTGTATTAACACTAATGAATAAGTTAATTAAATAACACTGCTCATGTTACTAGGGGGGGGGGCGGGGGGGGCAAGAGTGGCAGTAGTAATACAATTGCGGGTTATTGTTAATAAAGTATTTATCATTCTTTAAAAAGAACAGTCACATTTTTTTGACATATTTAGTCCCCTTTCCACTGTCACGAGGACGCAATAAGTGGTTAGTTTTGTTTAATTCGATTCGAGGAGTGCACCATGGAACTGCTGTAGTCTGACTTGACATTACCGTGACTCCAACTAGGGATACACTTATTTGTAGATTCTCGCATTGATCAACACAATAACAGAGCGCCTCACAGTGGCAAGGGAAAAAAAAAGACGACGTAAAAACATGAGTAAGACACGGAGAACGCAGAAAATGATGACGTCATAAAATATGTAAGCCACGGAGAAGGCAGAAAAGGATGACGTACTTCATTTTGACGAAGCGAGACATTGTACCATCTTGCCTTACTTATTTCCCCCCCCCCCCCCCCCACGTACTCATCGTCATGAGGACTTAAGTGTCCCCAGACAAGTCAATTCATCCAAAGCATGGAGAAGACACAAATAAAATGAGACCGTGTTCGCCAGGAGAGATACCAGGGAGAAACTGGGGCGAGCATGAAGGGGGTGGGGGGGAATTCATTGTTTGAGATTTGTTAATGAAGGGGACGTGAGCAGGTACAACGGGGGGAAGGGTGAGGGGGTAAAGGCTGATACTTGATACATGGTGCCAGCAAAGGTGGGCGAAAGATTCAATGTGAGAGAGGAACCGCAAACATAATTAGGTGCAATGTACGCGCATGTACGTTAGGAAACAGTAACAGTTGATGGTAGAAAACATATGGTGGGAGGTGGAGACTAGGGCATTAGTGATCTAAGTGGCGTTATAGCTTATGACTTGATCAGAACTAGGGAAAGTTGTGTTGGAAATAGTGATCTAAATAGCTTTATAGCTTATGACTAGATCAGAACTAGGGAAAGTTGAGTAGGGAATAGTGATCTAAGTAGCTTTATAGCTTATGACTATATAAGAACTAGGGAAAGTTGTGTATGGAATTGTGATCTAAACAGCGTCACTCCGATTTGTGAATAGGCTTACATGAAGAATCAAGTTTTTAGTAATGTTTTATATCTGTCTTAGAAGTCATTACAAAAGTATTCACATGAAATAACATTGTGTCCCTTTTCCCCACCTTAAAGAAAAAAGTACCACCAATATCTCTCCCTAAAGGACGCTTAACGATCACTATCTCCTAAAACTCCCTGACCAATATCTCCCTCTAAAAACACACTTAACGATCACTATCTCATAAAACTCCCTGACCAATATCTCCCACTAAAAAGACACTTAACGATCACTATCTCCTAAAATTCCCTGACCAATATCTCCCACTAAAAACACACTTAACGATCACTATCTCCTAAAACTCCCTGGCCAATATCTCTCTCTAAAAACACACTTAACGATCACTATCTCCTAAAACTCCCTGACCAATATCTCCCTCTAAAAACACACTTAACGATCACTATCTCCTAAAACTCCCTGACCAATATCTCCCTCAAAAATATCTGAACACATATCTCTCCAGAAACACCTTGAACAATTTATCTCTTCAAAAAAAACTTAAATATCATCAAAAACACCCTGAACAACATCTCTCTATAAAAACACCCTGAACAACATCTCTCTATAAAAACACCCTGAACAACATCTCTCTATAAAAACACCCTAAACAACATCTCTCTATAAAAACACCCTGAACAACATCTCTCTATAAAAACACCCTGAACAACATCTCTCTATAAAAACACCCTGAACAACATCTCTCTATAAAAACACCCTGAACAACATCTCTCTATAAAAACACCCTGAACAACATCTCTCTATAAAAACACCCTGAACAACATCTCTCTATAAAAACACCCTGAACAACATCTCTCTATAAAAACACCCTGAACAACATGCAATATTTCTCTCTGAAACACCATGAAAACAAACTTATCCGAAAACACCCCAACACTATGTCTAAAATCCTAGATCTACTCCCTTCACACACACCTTTGTTTCATTGAGCACCACCTCACCCCCACCTCTAAACACATCAGAGACAGCCGAGACATCAGACTAACCTAAATAATTCTGTCTCGAGACTTTGATGAGCAAACAAACGTCTGTTTGTTTGGTCTTTTGTTTTGTTTTTTGGTTTTTTTGGTGGTTTTTTGTTTTGGAAAGGTCAGGAGAGCTTGCTCTGGGATCCTTCTCCCTGTCAGAGCCTCAAGAGCCGAGACCGCTACACGTGCCACCTTGCGACGGCTATTTATGGATAAATAACATCAACAATAAAAGGCAGTCAGCAATCTGCTATTTTTAGACAAAGGTCATAAATAACATGTTCTATTTTAGTCATCTGGCCCGGTGATAACATAATACCGAGGCGTCTCGCGTGTTTAAAAAGGTCGTCGAGTAAGTGGGAGACAATGGAGGCAAGCATCAAAGCTGTCACCAAAGCTGGCTTACAGGTTTTAGCTTACAGTCCACTAAGATATTATGGTACTTTCCCCCTATTTTTCAAATATCCCCATTGCCCTGTCTTCTAATTGTTTTGTGTTCCATCTTCCCATGGTCACATTTTCTATTGTACCACCTTCCCGTTGTCCTATCTTCCCATCGTCACATCGCCAAACCGTCACTTATACCCATTGTATCATATGATACCATTTAAAACTTGACTGACAAATTTCTCTTAATCTTTGTGAATTCATGATCTCTTTATATATTTCTTTAATCCGTTATGTTTTTAGTAGTAACATTTTACTTGTTTAAAAAATGCCGTTATTTCTTTGCTTAAGCCATTACGTATATATAACATGCACGTCCCGTGATACCATGTAGGAATTGACCCACACATCCTCATTTAATGGTTTTAAAATCCCAACCAGGAAGAACAGTGACCAACAAGAAAATTAAGAATGACCTTTTTACACCACAGCGACCAAAAATAGCTTGTAGCTAAGCGTTAAGCCAGGTTTGACCGCGCAATGCATTAACCTAATGGCGTTTT
This sequence comes from Omphiscola glabra, assembly GCA_964017045.1. Taxonomy (NCBI): domain Eukaryota; kingdom Metazoa; phylum Mollusca; class Gastropoda; family Lymnaeidae; genus Omphiscola; species Omphiscola glabra. The sequence goes on from OZ024797.1 coordinate 19,289,458, forward strand.
ACATCGGAGACCTGTTCAAACCACTCCGCCAGACAAAAAAACCCTGCTCTCCGGCGACACCAAATCCCGCTCTCCACACCAGCACGTCTCATTGGTTCTGCCCTGTACAAGTGTCTAACTACTGTGCGGCCTGTCCCTGGGCTTACCCGAGGGAATGTTTTAAAAGTGCTAGATTACAAATCACTTCTCGGGCCTAGGCCGCGTGGGGAGGAAAATGAGACATCGCTTTGGCGGGCTGAATTCAGACTCGCTTAACATAGGAGATGACGTAGACGCGTAGATGGGTGTATTCAATAAGACGTCAAATTTGGGTGCTGTTTTAACGAGACGAAAAAGGACCACAAACGTCTGCGTGGCTGTGCGCAATCTCGAGTCTGTGGACACCTTGTGAATGCAATAAGTAATATGACAACAAACCAAAAAACAGTTGAAGTTATCACACTTCCACCAGTACATTTACCTGTTCACAGGTGTCAGGCTGGAGAATACATACCCGACGATCAGCTTGTAAATAAAATCTTTAAACGCAGCGGACATCACTGCTTCGTTATTAAATATTGAATGACTGATCACTGTCAATACTTTCTTCAGACACAAATTCAATGAGACATACGAATGCATATACCTGCTTTAATTATTTATATGAATATGTATTTCAAAGCCATTGGCATTAGCTGGCGTCTGCACCACGCTAGTCTACCTGTTAGGTGGTCATTTAATTTTGACATTTTAATGGCATGCACTTTGAAAAGGGGAAATATTTGACAGGTGAAAAGGATTTTGAAAGTACATTTAACGTTAATGTTTCGCATTCTGATAGTTTCAACATCAAGAATAATTATTTGATTAGTCCTGCATATTACAAGCAAACCCTTCATTTTGGGTCGGTGGTACATAAAGGTCAAAGATGCGACAAGGGAAACAATTCATGTTTTTTTTAAATGAAACATGCCAATTGATTTATAATAGAATCTTTATGTTTAAAAATAAATATATAAATATAAAGCTAAACATTAAGATAAAATGAAATATAAAGCTAAAAATTGAGATGCCATGTTATCTTTCCGTTCAATGCATTCGGTCTCAGAAACTCTATTTTTTAAATCAAATTTTCCGCTCGAGTAAGGCTGTGGCTACCTACAGTTACTTAAATAATATCGGCTCAATATGTCAGCACACAAAATTGGTTAGGACTGTGAACAAAACTTGAGTAGATTAAAAGACTCTATGAGAGAGAGAGCAATTAACAAAAGGGAGATGAACGTTTAGGACATGAACGTTTGAGGGGCACGCATTCGTTTAGGGTGGCTACTACTGGCAAGGATAGCCTGACATAAGCTACTTTTGACAGTGTCCAAGTATGTACTCAATCCTCCCACTACTTTTGATAGTGTCCAAGTATGTACTCAACCATCCCACTACTTTTGATAGTGTCCAAGTATGTACTCAATCATATTACTACTTTTGATAGTGCCCATGTTCTCAATCTTCTCACTACTTTTGATAGTGTCCAAGTATGTTCTCAATCTTCCCAATACTTTTGATAGTGTCCAAGTATGTACTCAATCATCCCGCTACCTTTGATAGTGTCCATGTTCTCAATCTTCCCACTACTTTTGACAGTGTCCAACTATGTCCTCAATCATCCCACTACTTTTGATAGTGTCCATGTTCTCAATATTCCCACTACTTTTGATAGTGTCCAAGTATGTTCTCAATCTTCCCAATACTTTTGATAGTGTCCAAGTATGTTCTCAATCTTCCCACTAGGGTCAGCACATCGCCTTCAGACACATACACTTTCTCAGTGACGGAAAGTCGGCGTATAGTATAAGCTCCTTATATACAGCGTACAGTTCAAACTCCCTATATACAGCGTCCAATACAGTGTACAGACCAAACTCCCTATGTACAGTGTACAGTCCAAACTCCTTATATGCAGCGTACAGTCCAAATTCCCTATATACAGCGTCCAATACAGTGTATAGACCAAACTCCCTATGTACAGTGTACAGTCCAAACTCCTTATATGCAGCGTACAGTCCAAATTCCCTGAATACAGCGTACAGTCTAAACTCCCTATATGTATAGCTTTCAGTAAAAACCCTACATACAGCCATATCCCATCCAGTAAATCAATCACACATAATACGTTTAAGCAGGTCAGATTGGTGAGTTTATGAAACGTTACGATCGCCACAATATTTTTGTTCCAAAACTCGATCTAGCCCAAAGTCTGACATTGACACTAGTGACGAATAAAATGCTACTGCCCCATTTAAACGTTTTTCACGTAGTCCTTATAAAATACGTGTACATTTACCTTATACTTTTATCGCCAAGAAATCGTCTGACGCACGACACCATAAACCTCAAACAGACGAGACACTTCCAGCAATCGTCTATGGCACGACACCATAAGCCTCACAAAGACGAGACACCTCCAGCAATCGTCTATGGCACGACACCATAAGCCATACACAGACGAGACACTTCCAGCAATCTTCTATGGCACAACACCATAAGCCATACAGAGACGAGACACCTCCAGCAATCGTCTATGGCACGACACCATAAGCCATACACAGACGAGACACCTCCAGCAATCTTCTGGAGCACGACACCATAAGCCTCACACAGACGAGACACCTCCAGCAATCATCCAGCCAGTCTCATATCCCATTCAGTTCCCGCCATTTTTTGACGTCTCGTGTGCCCAAAATAAGCGCCAATCTTCGGTCGATTAATTAAAGAAACACAAGGAGTTCAAAGGTGAGTCGTTCTCACTTCTTGACATCGCTCACCTCCTCCCGTCGCCCCGTATCTCCCCCCCCCCCCCTCCCGAGGCTGCTCGCACATTTTAAAATGTTTAATTCAGGAGACTATAGAACTGACTGTCACCCGGTCCCACAATTAATGCACTGTCTACCACTTAATGACTTTTCGATGAGGTAAAAAGGCCGAGCAAATCTTGACCTTCATTTCCTTTCCCGACGTCTTCCCCAACCCCCCCACCCCGCACTCTTCCGACTCACGGGGCCCGCCACCGACATTATCATACCATTACAATTCTGTCAAACGTCAATTCACACTGGCCAACTTCAACCCCCCTCCCCCTTTTTTTATGGTCAGCACCCACCCCCATCTTTAGCACCCACCCCAACTCCTTGAATAACCGGGAGAATTTATTCGAGAACTGTTAGTTCCAAAAGTTGCCCCTAGCTACTGGAGTGGGCCTGGTCAACTTTATAAAAGTTTATAACAGTTTATAACAGTTTATACTGATGTACATTATGCTTGTATACCGACAGTTTATTTATTTTTTAAATTATTTTTTATGGGGTTGGGGTGTAATCTTTCACACTGAACAGTTTTGAGATTTTTTTAGTTAATTATTTTATGGCCTGTTTCATAATTCGAACATCGTAGAAGATTGGAGAAAAAGCCAGAAGCGAGTACAATGCGTAAGGCGGTTCGAGAGACATCAGTAGGAAACGACAAAAAAAGGCGGATAGATTGAATGAGAGAGAGGCAGATAATTTATCAGGAGACTTGGAGTGTGTGCTATATTTGTGATACTAGACAGTGCTTTGTTTACTGTGTGTGAGTGTAGATTTCTTTTCACCATTGTACCACTTTTGCACATTGTATTTTTATTAACATCGTACTGGTATCAGCCAAAAAAATATACTGTAAGTCAATAGTTTAATTATCTTTCTTTTGATTTTGTAAATTATTATCAGTAACACATTAAAACTTATTAATTGTAATTAGCCCTGGTTTGAGTATCGTATTCTTTGTTATTGTATTTAACATATGGTATCGTCTTTTGTTATGTACTGTTTTAGAACCAGCCATACACTTAAATAAGAGATTAAATTCTTCATATTGATAACAGTCCGTAACACTTATATTGGATTGCTATTCATATTTACAACATTGTGAATATGCGAGGCCAATTTTTCTCATAATAACTCCATATATTCCCAAATAATTAAGTCAGGATCGGTTAAAGCTTGGGTCACATGACCAGGCCGTTCACCACCTTTTGAGATCTGTAGCATTTGGGGACGGATTTAAGAAGTTGGATCTGATAGGCCTACATTTTAATCGATCACAAGAATTATTATTTTTTAAACATCGATTACAACACTAGATTTAACATACGGGGGTTAAAGTTCATAATAATTATATCGATGTTAATCAAAGGTTAAGGTAAATTAAGCCTGTTCTAATCAAAGGTAAGACTGAGTAAGTCGTTGTTTGTAGAACTACATACACCGCTTGGTTTGTGGACGCAAGTGATGGGGAAACGTTTACATTTGTGTAGGAATGACGCGAAGGGAGGTCATTTGAGGTCAAAGGTTATAAACTCTGTATCCAATCTGTGCTCACTGCGCCATCTGTTAAATCACGTGACCGAGCATACAAGTTACACACAATTAATTGTGGTGTAAATAAGCGTCTAATGACGTGTAGAAGCTTACAAAATTGTCATAACTTACACGCCGTGCCATCTGCTATGAATTCAGTAACTAGAGTTGCTCCGCTCCCCCCCCCAGCCCACACCTCCCCACCAGGGGTGGACCAACCTATCGGTCGATAACTTTTAGGGCCGACGCGACGGCCGCCACAAACTACGCAAAAATAAGAGTTGAGTAACAGTAAATGAACTTTTTTTAACGTAAACAAAAAATTTTTTTATTCTTTCACAAATCTTTTACTTTTAAAAATTTTTCAACAAACATTTCCTCTTTCCAAATACTTTCAAGCAAAAGTACTTGATTTTCTGCAAGCCCAAGGGATGACTGAGAAGGCAATGGAGACATTGATCAATTATATTTATCAAAAATTCCACGTTGCAATTTAAGCCGCACAAAAATCTCATCTAATGGGGTGTATGCCTGGTTATTAATCGAACAATAACAAGAGGCTTCGGAAGCTGAAGTAGAGTTGCCGCGCGGGCGTTCTAGAAAACGAAAAGTACTTGATGGAGAGATTTTTTTGATCCAGTTCCTGTGGAACTCTCGAATTTCTCAGCTACAAATTTTTGTGATTTAAAACCGGAGCAAGGACAACTAGAAATCGTGAAGGACTTCTAGTTTTGATTATAAAGTTGGCGAACTAGAAATGGTGAAGGACTTCTAGTTTTGATTATAAAGTTGGCGAACTAGAAATCGTGAAGGACTTCTAGTTTTGATTATAAAGTTGGCGAACTAGAAATGGTGAAGGGCTTCTAGTTTTGATTATAAAGTTGGCGAACTATAAATCGTGAAGGACTTCTAGTTTTGATTATAAAGTTGGCGAACTAGAAATGGTGAAGGACTTCTAGTTTTGATTATAAAGTTGGCGAACTAGAAGTCGTGAAGGACTTCTAGTTTTGATTATAAAGTTGGCGAACTAGAAATGGTGAAAGACTTCTAGTTTTGATTTTAAAGTTGGCGAACTAGAAATCGTGAAAGACTTCTAGTTTTGATTATAAAGTTGGCGAACTAGAAATCGTGAAAGACTTCTAGTTTTGATTATAAAGTTGGCGAACTAGAAGTCGTGAAGGACTTCTAGTTTTGATTATAAAGTTGGCGAACTAGAAATCGTGAAAGACTTCTAGTTTTGATTATAAAGTTGGCGAACTAGAAGTCGTGAAGGACTTCTAGTTTTGATTATAAAGTTGGCGAACTAGAAATGGTGAAGGACTTCTAGTTTTGATTATAAAGTTGGCGAACTAGAAATCGTGAAGGACTTCTAGTTTTGATTATAAAGTTGGCGAACTAGAAGTCGTGAAGGACTTCTAGTTTTGATTATAAAGTTGGCGAACTAGAAGTCGTGAAGGACTTCTAGTTTTGATTATAAAGTTGGCGAACTAGAAATCGTGAAGGACTTCTAGTTTTGATTATAAAGTTGGCGAATTGAAGAACGGTTTTACATGAGACTTTTAAATTAGTCTAGAAGTTAGTCTAGAAGTTAGCAGAAGTAAAATAAATATTTAATATCCCTCGATCCGCCCTTGGTCGTCACTATTTGTTTCACTTATTTTATGAAGGTCTGCCCCTCCCCCCCACCCCACATACACACTCACACCCATCCATACACAAACACACATACCCACACTAACATACTTATGATACGCAGATTACGGAGGTAAACTGTCCGCTTTTGAATGAATCCCTGTAAATGTGTAAGCTGCTTACATCAGGGTAATTGTTCATTACAGCGTCTGAGTTGGAGACCAGCCATCTGGAATAAAACGATGTGATGCCATAGCACACCTGGGTGACATAGCGCACCTGGGTGACATTAATGACAAGTAAAGCCCACAAGAAATTGGGGATCAACACCGCAGATGTGTGAAAATGGGAGGGTGAATGGGGACCATGCATCGAGAGCCGTAAATAGGGCACATAAAGGTTCATTGGACACGACGTTAAAAATGGTTGATTATAAAGTCAGGCCTCCACAACTCAAAATGTAAGTCGGGCCGTAATACTTTGAGAAAAACCAGTGCGGGCCAAAAGAAAATGGAATATGGAAACAAAATAATAATAATAAAGAACATTTCGTTACGTCGCGGGCCGCAAACTGGGGGCCGTATGTTGTGCAGGCCTTCGGGCCGCAAACTGGGGGCCGTATGTTGTGGATGCCTGTTATAAAGGAATCCTGCCAACTAGCGTGCAAACATGAAAAGCATCTTTGCTACCTTTATTTTCAGCTACAGCTAGAGTAGCGTGGAACAGAATCTTGAATTAGGTAAAAGTTTCTCTACTAACAAAAACTATAAACTTTTCGATTCCCTGTTAACTCCTGCAAGCCTTACACTGAATGGACAGGGGCCCTTAGTTCGTGAATACACACCCATTATATATTTTCGAGGGAATCGAAAAAATTTTTAATGAGAAGATTCTGAAGAATACGCATATTTAATAGTAACTGGAGAGTTTTCGTTCCTGGCCTACATCGTGGAAGTCGTGTTAGTCAACTGAAATTTCGAAAATCTTTAAAAGGTCGATAATAAAATGAAGGACTGCGTCCAAGCTGTGTGAAGGAAATAGTACAACAAGAAATGTAGAACTTTGAAATAGAAAGACGGGGCAGTAAGAGAAGATCGCGTCGGCTAAGTGCCTTGCTCAGCAGACAGGACACACGAAAAAACAACAAGAAATAGAAAATATTTCAAAGCCTTTGGAAATTTGTTCGCCGTTAATGTTATTGTCGGAAGTTAGGATTTTCTGAACGAAGTGGCTATTCGCACCCGGGTACCAGAAGTGAGAGGTTGGGGTTAAAAAACTATTTAAAATATTATTGTTGGGTTTGTAAGACAAAATGAGGTATCAGAATGAAAGATAAATGAATGGATTATACGTTTGTAAACTTAATTCTTCAGTTTAACTAAAATAAACTACCACAAATGACATCCGAGCAGCTATTAGTCAAAATGGACCCGGACACGAAGCGCCGCCATTCGCACCTGGTTTCCCATTTTTAATCCCAACCTCTCACTTCTGGTAACCGGGTGCGAAAAGTCCAAGCCTTTTCTGACACCAAGATTACAGGAAGCAAAAGAATTTATGTATCATTACTGTGAACAAAAATTAGATTTTAACGGACAAAAGTATTTGGGAAATACTAAAAAAAAAATAATAATAAAATACTGTATTCTTCTTTCACTGTCAAGCTTCAATTATACCTTGATCCACTATTTTCTGGAAGGTGTCTCAAGGCTATCACTTTTCATGAAGGACCAATACACAAACTAGGTAGTTAAACATGCTGAGTGAATTTTAGTAGAAGATCAAGGTATGTGGAGGCTGGAAATGGAATGACACGACAATAAGAAAAAACACTCGGGATTATATATATATATATATATATATATATATATATATATATATATATTCACTTTAAGACTGATCAAAAGCTTACGTCAGTGGTTCTCAACCTTCCTTATGCCGCGACCCCTTAATACAGTCCCTCGTGTTGTGGCGACCCCCAACCACAAAATTATTTTCGTTTCTTCTTCATAACTGTAGAGTATTTGTGTTTTAGATGATCTTAGGCGACCCCTGGGAAAGGGTTGTTCGACCCCCAAAGGGGTCGTGACCCACAGGTTGAGAACCGCTGGATTACGTAGACATCATATATATTTTCTGCCATCGCCGCCAAATTTAGCGTTGAAACCCTTCGCCAGCGTCATGCAGAAATAACGGGCGATGTTACAGGCCGCCACCGTGAGCTCCATTAAGCAGGATTTATGGGACTAAATCCTTTTATTGTCCCGCTGTAACAACGTTACTCAAGAAGGGTAACATGCCTTGCCGCATGAGTGCTGTCGATAAGGCTGAGCTGGTAATGAGTTTCTGATTGAGTGATTTCAGCATCCTGCCGGAGATCGTCTGCAGCTCTGTAATCAATTCACTGATCTGACGGGAAGCGGGAGGGGAGAGGCTAGGTGTGCCAGGTTTATTGCCCTAAATCTTTAACTTTTTTTTTCCCTTTTTTTTATAAAATCTAAAATAATAAGATTAAAACAATATTTATTTTTGTATTTTAAGTTTGCATAGGAAATGTTTAAATCTATATTTACATGTTTGGTGGAAATCTTTATTAATTGCTTAGCATGGAGGAGGGGTGCTGGAAAGCGGTTGTATAAAAAGAGGGGGGTTACTCTTCTTTATTATATAAATTTTTAAAAACGAGGCAGTCCTAGTGCTGGAAGACCTAGAGCAGGTGTTCTTAAACTTTTTGCAGAGCTACACCCCTTCTTGATTTCAAACATATCTCAAACACCCCCCACAATTAAAAACCTGCAAATAAATGTGCAATACCTGATTTCATGGGTCTCCCTCCAACCCCACCACCCCCCTGCACCCACTGAAACCGCTTCCCACACGACCAGGGTACATGGGCCATCCTGGTTAACCTAAAATTAGAACGTCTGGCCCAGGTGAATATATCATAACCACAAGGGGGATAAACGTGATAGGTGCAATCCTTGACATGGAACAATTCTTAAAATATCTAAAAATAGCCCCAACACTGGTTATTTAATCTACCCCCTAGAGGGTCGGCTATGGGGTCAGCTATAAGAACTAGCTTATGGGGATCGGGGAATTTTACGGGCAGGACATAACAATTCCAACCAAATGTCATATACGAGTCATTCACCGATGGCTGTCGAGCCACAAAGTCTACAAGCGAACTGAACTTTGCATTGTACGTTCTATATGTTGTCTCAGATGGCCTGGAAGTGGTACTCAGACAATGAGACATCCAACACTAATTAGCAATATAGACAATGATAGATACATATACCGATTAATTAATTAATATATTTATAAATCTTTACATAGTTATCGAGAGAGGTAACTCGATGGAGAGACAGACACAAAAGACAGACAGAAACAAACAGATAAATAAAGGAAGACAGAATACCATCCAGTTAATGTAGCATCTAATCTCACATGGCAAGCCGGTAATAAAGAATTGATATTGTCACAATCTCTCATTCTCTGCCTCTGCCTCTCTCTCTCTCTCTCTCTTTCTCTATCTATCTTTAAAACCGATTTCAAAATACATCTATTTCGCAAACGCCTGCTGGGGGATGTTGGGCACCATCTTTTCCAGCTAGCTATTATCTACTAGATGTATATTAGCTTGTGTTGTTTACGGTTGCAAGGGGTGAAAGACTTTGAATGGGTTTGCTCGTATCTAGTTTTTGTAATGTTGCGTTTTGTATTTCAGTGTGGAAAATATATATTGTTTCATTTCTCTTTTAATATGGTTGACTTTGTACCCGGCTTCGAACCATTGGGGATAAAGCGTGATTTTTCAAATAAACTTTATTATTATTATTATTATTTATATATTTATCTCGCGTTATCTCTTTCTTCCCACCTCGTCTCTCTCTCTCCCTCCCTCCCTCCCTCCATCCATCCATCCATCCATCCATCCATCTATCTATCTAGCTATCTAGCTATCTATCTCGCGCTCTCTCTTCCTTCCCACTCACCCACCTCTTCCCTCTCTATTTATGTATATTCTTTCTTTAGTCGCCTTATCAACTGTCCACGATTTCTTTACTGTTCGACTCCCTTTCCTCCATATTATGTGTTTCTGCATCTATCATATAATATCTCATCTACTTTATATCTTAAAATTCTAATTTAGCTTGAGCTAAAACCGAAGTCTTATTCAACTCCCCAGCGTCTCATCCAGCACGCTAACAGGATATCCAGCACGCTAAGGGCACATCCAACACGCTAAGGGCATATACAGCACGCTAAGGGCACATCGAGCCCGATAAGTGCACATCCAATAGGCTAAGGGCACATCCAATATGCTAAGGGCACATCCAATAGGCTAAGGGCACATCCAATAGGCTAAGGGCACATCCAATAGGCTAAAGGTACATCCATCACGCTAAGGGCACATCCTCAACGCTAAGGACACATCCCACATGCTAAGGGCACATCCTACACGCTAAGGACACATCCCACGTGCTAAGGGCACATCCTCCAAGCTAAGGACACATCCTACACGCTAAGGGCACATCCTCCACGCTAAGGGCACATCCCACGTGCTAAGGGCACATCCTCCAAGCTAAGGATACATCCTACACGCTAAGGGCACATCCTACACGCTAATGACACATCCCACATGCTAAGGGCACATCCTACACGCTAAGGACACATCCCACATGCTAAGGGCACATCCTACACGCTAAGGGCACATCCTTCACGCTAAGGACACATCCCACATGCTACGGGCACATCCTACACGCTAAGGACACATCCCACATGCTAAGGACACACCCTACACGCTAAGGGCACATCCTACACGCTAAGGGCATATCCCACACGCCAACTTACAACAATATACAACCACGGCGTATTTACAGCGAGAAGTCCACAAATCCCGTGACATTTACGTTGCATGTCTACATACAAGCCGGATCAGCTTATGAGAGAGCAGCGCTATGCAACAGCGGGGCGGTATCGACCTGGTCCTTTGATGTACTGATATCGCCCGGCTCGATAATTCCTCTATGACACACGGTACTACCTTTATATGCATGGCACATAAAGTTGTCCAACTGCCTGAGCTGGAGACGATACTCTTGGCCCAAACCTGGCTCCAAATGAATATTTATCTGAGGCAAAGCCGAAACATAATGGAGCATACTGTTACGCCCAGTTCTATGGTTGTTACGTACCGTTACATGGTTTGCAAATTTAATCTGTTTGAAGATTTGGCTGATTAGAAGAACAATGGCAATGCCCAACAAAAGACTGAAACCAGTGTACAAAGAAAACGACACCAAAGCTAGTGATGTTTACAACAATCAATTTTTTCATAGTAATCATTCTGATATCATAACTACAAAATCAAATAAATAGAATTGAGAAAAAGATATAGATATAATCAACTTTCAGGACTTGAATGTGTCTATACGGTGGAAATATTAAATCTCATACACATAATGTAAATATAAATCCACACAAGAAATAGGAATGGTGAAGATATTTATCCACACACACAATGATAGGTTATCACTCGCTAGGTGCACAATGATAGGTTATCACTCGCTAGGTGCACAATGATAGGTTATCGCTCGCTAGGTGCACAATGATAGGTTATCGCTCGCTAGGTGCACAATGATAGGTTATCACTCGCTAGGTGCACAATGATAGGTTATCACTCGCTAGGTGCACAATGATAGGTTATCACTCGCTAGGTGCACAATGATAGGTTATCACTCGCTAGGTGCACAATGATAGGTTATCACTCGCTAGGTGCACAATGATAGGTTATCACTCGCTAGGTGCACAATGATAGGTTATCACTCGCTAGGTGCACAATGATAGGTTATCACTCGCTAGGTGCACAATGATAGTTATCACTCGCTAGGTGCACAATGATAGGTTATCACTCGCTAGGTGCACAATGATAGGTTATCACTCGCTAGGTGCACAATGATAGGTTATCACTCGCTAGGTGCACAATGATAGTTATCACTCGCTAGGTGCACAATGATAGGTTATCACTCGCTAGGTGCACAATGATAGGTTATCACTCGCTAGGTGCACAATGATAGGTTATCGCTCGCTAGGTGCACAATGATAGGTTATCACTCGCTAGGTGCACAATGATAGGTTATCACTCGCTAGGTGCACAATGATTGGTTATCACTCGCTAGGTGCACAATGATAGGTTATCACTCGCTAGGTGTCTCTCTCAAGTCTTTCTGAATCACATTTGACAGTCTTATTTGTAATGGGGGAAAGAACCCAGCACCGTAAGCGTAGTTAAGAACCCAGCAACGTAAGCGTAGTTAAGAACCCAGCAAGGTAAGCGTAGATAAGAACATAGCAAGATAAGCGTAGATAAGAACCCAGCAACGTAAGCGTAGATAAGAACCCAGCAACGTAAGCGTAGATAAGAACCCAGCAACGTAAGCGTAGATAAGAACCCAGCAAGGTAAGCGTAGATAAGAACCCAGCAACGTAAGCGTAGATAAGAACATAGCAAGATAAGCGTAGATAAGAACCCAGCAAGATAAGCGTAGTTAAGAACCCATCAACGTAAGCGTAGATAAGAACCCAGCAAGGTAAGCGTAGTTAAGAACCCAGCAACGTAAGCGTAGATAAGAACCCAGCAAGGTAAGCGTAGATAAGAACCCAGCAAGGTAAGCGTAGATAAGAACCCAGCAACGTAAGCGTAGTTAAGAACCCAGCAACGTAAGCGTAGTTAAGAACCCAGCAACGTAAGCGTAGATAAGAACCCAGCAAGGTAAGCGTAGATAAGAACCCAGCAAGGTAAGCGTAGATATGCACCCAGCAAGGTATGCGTAGATAAGAACCCAGCAAGGTAAGAGTAGATAAGAACCCACCAAGGTAAGCGTAGATAAGAACCCAGCAAGATAAGCGTAGATAAGAACCCAGCAAGGTAAGCGTAGATAAGAACCCAGCAAGGTATGCGTAGATATTTAACTTAAGGTTAAACAAGATTTCGCTAAAATCGGAACACGAAATACAAGCTATTGTAAAGATCTATCTTAATTCTAAAAATCTGGCAGTTTTGAATAACGATTGGCCAGTGTAGTCCAACCACATGTGGACTGAACAAACGTGGCACAAGAATTAGTCCACAAAAACCTCATTGTTGGCTGGTTCTATGAACACACACAAAATTGCACATACTTGATTTCAGCTGTTGTAGTTGTTGAAACAATTTCTTCGACACTTGAAACATGTGTGCTTCTCTAAATGTGTCATTACAGTTACAGATCATTCATTTGATTATAGCCATTGAAGGATTTTAGATTGTTCCGGATGTAATTTTCGTACAGATTGTTCTCGTGTAGATCTAGATCAGCGGCTCTCAACATGTGGGTCGCGACACCTTTGGGGATCGAACGACCCTTACACAAGGGTCGACTAAGACCATCCAAAAACACATATTCATGAAGTAGCAATGAAAATAATTTGATGGTTGGGGGTCACCACAACACGAGGAACTGTATTAACGGGTCGCGGCGTTAGGGAGGTTAAAAGCCAATGTTCTAGATCAGTGTTTCCCAAACTATTTTGTGCCATGCCTCACCAAAGCCTTTCTAAAGTTCTTATGCACCTCATGTATCATAAACATAATTTTTCATATTAAAAAATAGGGTTGTTCACTGAAGAAGCTTAAATGATTTTTACAACATTTTTAATGAACGCTTATTTTAAATTGAGACTTTTTATTCATTCTCCTTTTAAAATGCAAGTTAAATCAGTGTGGACGGTTGCTATTCAAAATCTAAACAGTGTATTTTTTAAATGAACCCCCCCCCCCCCCCCCAAAAAAAATAATCAAATCGCCTCCCTGTGTAGTGTAGGCTCCACGTTGGGAAACATGGTTCTTCATAGTGTAAATGTATCAGTCCAACAGTCCTAACGTTACATCTTGTACAATGTGGTCTTACACAATCATTGTATGTATTGTTATCTAATTATCAACATTTCCAATTCCTTATGATTTAGTGCTCAGAAATAAGGACTTAGCCAGGTGTCGATCCAGACAACCACAAATGCCGAGTATGACACGGACTAAGGACTTAGCCAGGTGTCGCTCCAGACAACCACACATGCCGAGTATGACACAGACTAAGGACTTAGCCAGGTGTCGCTCCAGACAACCACAAATGCCGAGTATGACACAGACTAAGGACTTAACCAGGTGTCGCTCCAGACAACCAAAAATACCGAATATGACACAGACTAAGGACTTAGCCAGGTGTCGCTCCAGACAACCACAAATGCCGAGTATGACACAGACTAAGGACTTAGCCAGGTGTCGCTCTAGACAACCACAAATGCCGAGTATAACACAGACTAAGGACTTAGCCAGGTTTCGCTCCAGACAACCACAAATGCCGAGTATGACACAGACTAAGGACTTAGCCAGGTTTCGCTCAAGACAACCACAAATGCCGAGTATAACACAGACTAAGGACTTAGCCAGGTGTCGCTCCAGACAACCACAAATGCCGAGTATGACACAGACAGAAAATACTGGGAACCAGCAGATACAACACAACCGGGTCCGGGTGTTAAAAATAAATAAATAATTATAGGCTCATTTTAAAACATTTTTTTTAAAACTGAAAACTACTAACAACCAGCAACCATCAGCACTCACCAACACATCGCATCTCCGCTCAACGTCAGCAACCATCAGCACTCACCAACACATCGCATCTCCGCTCAACGTCAGCAACCATCAGCACTAACCAACACATCGCATCTCCGCTCAACTCTGATTTTTGTTGTGTTTATAGGTTAGGGCTATATGTTATTAGTGTTATGAAGTCTTCAAATGTTGATACATTAAGGAGCCCTACTTGTTCTATAGATCAGGATCTCTACTTGTTCTAAAGATCAGGATCTCTACTCTTTCACGTTCACCCATTGGTTGGAACACATTTTTCTCGCTTTCTGTAGATAATCCTTGAATTGTAACACCCGGATACGGCCTTTGATAAGCCGGTATAGTCTCGAATCTCAAAATACACAGACCAGGTACTGCACTTGGATAAGCCGGTATAGTCTCAAATCTCAAAATACACGGACCAGGTACTGTACTTGGATAAGCCGGTATAGTCTCAAATCTCAAAATACACAGACCAGGTACTGCACTTGGATAAGCCGGTATAGTCTCGAATCTCAATATACACGGACTAGGTACTGTACTTGGATAAGCCGGTATAGTCTCAAATCTCAAAATACACAGACCAGGTACTGTTCTTGGATAAGCCGGTATAGTCTCGAATCTCAAAATACACAGACCAGGTACTGCACTTGGATAAGCCGGTATAGTCTCGAATCTCAAAATACACGGACACGGTACTTGGATAAGCCGGTATAGTCTCAAATCTCAAAATGCACGGACCAGGTACTTGGATAAGCCGGTATAGTCTTGAATCTCAAAATGCACGGACCAGGTACTTGGATAAGCCGATATAGTCTCAAATCTCAAAATGCACGGACCAGGTACTTGGATGAGCCGGTATAGTCTCAAATCAAAACACCCGGACCAGGTATTCGGACAAAAAAACTGCACCCGGCTTAGCCCTATCATAAATCCCCCAATTCCACTTTTTTTTTAGTTTCCTTAGATTTCATCGGTTTGAGAACTCCAACACGAGGGAATGTTTAAAGTGAGCAAGTTTTTTTAAATCAGTTTGTTTACAAACGCTGTTCAAAGTTTTGAGTCTCGGCTTCAATCACGCGTTTACAATTGAACAATCTCGCAGTGCTCTCTCTCTCTCTCTCTCTCTTTCTCCACCCCCCCCCAACCCCACCAATTCCACCTCAGATCATTTAAAATTAAATTGGACCTGGGGGTGGAGGGATTGTAAAGCCCATAATCCTCTTTGCCGGACTTGCAACGTCCACCGCAGTTCGGTATTTAGCCGACGACCATGATATAGTTTTCTTGTCTGTATGGCCAACCACTTCCATTGAATTAGCATTCCGCGTAATTAAGTCATGATACGCATGCACCCAACTTTGAAGACGTTGTGGGATTATCCCACCAGCTTTCAATATCAAACCCTCGCCTACAAACATCTTTAATAAGTTGTTCAATTCCTTCATTTGAACTTTCTTTGTTGTTGATCCCACTCCCATTTGATCATTTTATTGTTTTAACCCTGCATGGCATAGTTGACGAGATCCTAATGATGTACTAGTGAGCAAATAGTCAATGCTTTAAAGCAGCGGTTCTCAACCTGTGGATCGCGATCTCTTTGGGGGTCGAATGAACCTTTTCCAGGGGTCGCCTAAGAAAACACATATACTCTACAGTTATGAAGTAGCAACGACAATAATTTTGTGGTTGAGGGTCGCCACAACATGAGGAACTGTATTAAAGGGTAGAAAAATTAGGAAGGTTGAGAACCACTGCTTTAAAGACTTAACACAAACTAATTCACTTCACCCAAACAGCTAAACGTTTGACTACGCCATGAAGTTTCTTACGGCTGATGGCCAAGGCGGACAACTAAAGACCGACTGTCATCGTCGCCTGTCAAAGTCAATACTTGGGTTGTGTAAACTGTGTCTTGACTGCGACATTTGGGGACCGCTTGGCTTTTAGCATATCCCTCGTTACACGTGGTGTTTATTGATGAAGATATTAGTGACTCTCTGCTAAATATTATTACGTGACATTATATTGACACGTGACATTATATTGATCACGTGACATTCTATTGATCGCGATCGTTGTGACTGCGGGAGAAAAGACGTGATGGTGATTGGGAAAAGTGTGATGATTTGAGATACAGCTATTGATCCCGCACACGTGCAATTTAAGAGCCATAGTTTATGGACGGCCAATTTAAGAGCCATAGTTTATGGACGGCCAATTTAAGAGCCAACGTTAATGGACGGCCAAATTGGGAGCCCACAGTTAAAGGACGGCCAATTTAAGAGCTCAAGTTAATGGACGGCCAATTTAAGAGCTCACGTTAATGGACGGCCAATTTAAGATCCAAAGTAAACGGACGGCCAATTTAAGAGCCCAAGTTAATGGACGGCCAATAAGTTAAGAGCTCACGATAAGGGACGGCCAATGTAATAGCTTAGGCTGAAGGGCGGCCAACATATAATCTCATGTTAATAATGGACGGGCCATGTTAGGGCTTACATCGGTTGTCGGTTGTATGTTAGGGGGGGGGGGGGAATAAGATGGTTTCAAAGATATGAAAAAGTGGATGGGTAAAAAGCCACCCAATTCAAAGTCTATTATTTACTCAATTATAAATCTATGAAACACACCGGAAGATTTTTTGTAAATGCGTTAAAAAAAAAATGTTTCAGAACTCCTGCAACGCGCTTACGGTAAGATCTCCTCTCTCTACATGAGTACCACAGAATATCATGATCTTCCCCGCTTCCAGGCGGACCACAGGCCTAGATTCCGTTAGAGCCTTCAGTCCAACAATGCTGTGTGCCGCATGTTTTTCCCGGCTACCTGACCAGATGGTTCTAATCTTCAGGTAGGTAGGGGAGGAGAAGGCAGCGCTATAACAAACTGGAGCCCTTCCCCGACAGGACATCCACCATACTTCACGTAAGGCCAGTCCTCGTTTAGGTACATGACTTTGTGGGGTACTTCAATTAATGTCTTACTTGACTGGCGCTTAATGTACAAGGTTGAATAGATTGTTACTTCACTTAATGTCTTACTCGACTAAGTACTCAACTGGCACTTAATGTACAAGATTACCTAACTTATCCGGTACTTACTTAGTGTCTTAACTTAATTGATTACTCACCTTGCACTTAATTTTGTAGCTGATAGAAAATGCAAATTCTTTTCCCACTTAGTACCTCATTTAGTACCTCACTTAGTGCCTCACTTAGTGCCTCAGTTAGTGCCTCAGTTAGTGCCTCAGTTAGTGCCTCATTTAATGCCTCAGTTAGTACATCACTTAATACCTCACCTCGTATCTCAGTAGCTCCCTCAATACCTCAATTAGTACCTCACTTAGTGCCTCAGTTAGTACCTCACTTGATCGACTTGATCAACTGGCAATTAATTTAGTACTGGATAGTTTACATTGCATGCATTTTGTACACACTACAGGTACTACATATGATAATGCACTAGCATTACATTTACTCAGTATTTAAACTGTTATTACTTTAACCGCTTCACTTCTAACAGTCTAGAAGACATGCCATGATAAATGACCACCTAGTGGTTATTCAGCAGTATTACCAGAAAGTTAAGAATTAAATGATTACTGATTATTGGGCATGTAGTGTGGTAGTAAGCTGACGTCTCTAATGTCTAAGATAAGACTGAATTTAAGGCAGAGCTGACGTCTCTAATGTCTAAGCTCATACTGAATTTAAGACAAAGCTGACGTCTCTAATGTCTAAGATAAGACTGAATTTAAGACAGAGCTGACGTCTCTAATGTTTAAGATAAGACTGAATCTAAGACAGAGCTGACGTCTCTAATGTCTATGATAACACTGAATCTAAGACAAAGCTGACATCTCTAATGTCTAAGATAAGACTGAATCTAAGACAAAGTCTGAATAATGAGCTATTATCATTACAACAATATTGTATTACATTGAGGCCAGCTTCGATGACGTCAGGCGATAGTGACATCTGATCTCTTTATGTCAGACAAATAACGTGGGGGGGGGGGGGTTTACAAATAACGGGGGGGGGGGGGGTGACTTTGGCACTGAAAACTGAGGATCTTGACCTTATATGGCAATAAAATATCTGAAAGTTTTAACACTGCTTGCATTGGAACGTTAATTTCAAGGTTATCGAAATCTAGACACGTGTGACACACACACAAACAAATGGTGAGACGGAAGATTTGGAATGGGAGGGGATGCGGGTTGGGGGGGTTGCAATTGACAGTATTACTTGCCACGGTTCGTATATGACAGTTTTACTTTGCTCATACTTGACAGACCAAAATCAAGCAGACGTGTTCAGCCCCTTTTTCACGTGAAATAATTGACGTCTTGTTTTATGGTCTACATAAGAATAACGTCATTTGCGATGACGTCTCCAAAACGTTAGTCTGGTTGCTAATGTCATTTGCGATGACGTCTCCAAAACGTTAATCTGGTTGCTAATGTCATTTGCGATGACGTCTCCAAAACGTTAGTCTGGTTGCTAATGTCATTTTCGCTGACGTATCCAAAACGTTAGTCTGCTTGCTAATGTCATTTTCGCTGACGTCTCCAAAACGTTAGTCTGGTTGCTAATGTCATTTTCGCTGACGTCTCCAAAACGTTAGTCTGGTTGCTAATGTCATTTTCGCTGATGTCTCCAAAGTGTTAGTCTGGTTGCTGTCATTTGTTAATAGGGTGGGTTTTTTTTAGACTCATCCATCACATTATGCACTCATTAGTTCCACGCAAGTCAGTAGGTCTGAAAGATACGTCAGATACTTACAAAATTGGAATTGATTGTACCAGGCAACATCAATGCACGTCTACTGAATCAGTTCACCAAGTTACTTGGACCGTGCAGCACTCTGTCCTTAGTGTTAAAGCTTGACTTATGTAACATTTGTAGTCAATGTTATATGCAAGACATTTAGCCCCACCCACCCTTTTTTTCCCTGCTTCACACCCCCCCCCCCCCGTTATGTAACATTTGTAGTCAATGTTATATGCAAGATATTTAGCCCCACCCACCCTTTTTTCCCCTGCATCACACCCCCCCCCGTTATGTAACATTTGTAGTCAATGTTATATGCAAGACATTTAGCCCGACCCACCCTTTTTTCCCCTGCATCACACCCCCCCCCCCCCGTTATGTAACATTTGTAGTCAATGTTATATGCAAGACATTTAGCCCGACCCACCCTTTTTTCCCCTGCATCACACCCCCCCCCCCCCCGTTATGTAACATTTGTAGTCAATGTTATATGCAAGACATTTAGCCCGACCCACCCTTTTTTCCCCTGCATCACACCCCCCCCCCCCCCCGTTATGTAACATTTGTAGTCAATGTTACATGCAAGACATTTAGCCCGACCCACCCTTTTTTCCCCTGCATCACACCCCCCCCCCCCCCAACAGTTTTGGAAGTGTCACGGCGTATCCGATAGCAACTCAAGAGACGAGGGGGGTGACAATTCTGTACGGCATACCAAATTATCAGTGAGTGATCCGCCTGGAGTGTGCCCCCACCCCCACCCCGCAATCGATGGACACTGTTTAACAGTAGAGTGTTCCAAACTTGAGTTTTCGTGACCCGGTTATTTTGATACTTCTCATTCGTGACCCATTAACATTTGTACCGTCCATACTGGCATATAGTAACATTTGTACCGCCCATACTGGCATTATAATAACATTTGTATCGCCTATGCTGTCATATAGTCATATAGTAACCTTTGTACCGCCCATACTGGCATTATAGTAACATTTGTACCGCCCATACTGGCATATAGTAACATATGCACCACCCATACTGGCATATAGTAACATTTGTACCGCCCATACTGGCATATAGTAACATTTGTACCGGCCATATTGGCATATAGTAACCTTTGTACCGCCCATACTGGCATATAGTAACATTTGTACCGCCAATACTGGCATATAGTAGCATATAAACTAATACGAATGTCCACACAGTTTTCCTATATTACAGTTAAGCATTTACTCACCACAAGACAGTGAAGAAACCAAACTCACTTATAATTTATTAATGAGTACGTCACGATAATCTAACCTAGATTTTCAAACGTTTTTTTTTTCTTGTCTTCTTTCGACGACCCATTAATTTTTTTATGTGGCCCGGTACCGGGCTTTTGGTAACGCTGGTTTTGATAAGACGATTGGTTAAAAAGAAACATTACAGTAATAGCTACCAAAACAAAGTAGAAAATCCTAACCTTGGCTTTATAATCCTTCAGTGTGTGAATAGCCGGCGTGCCTAACAGCAGACGAGGTGATGACGAAACGGGCACTGCACTGAAAGTGTACCAACAGCCCACGACTGAAGGGTAACCCGATCGCAGCACTATATCTGCCGGCGACGACGCTGCACAATCAGATCATTCAAATGTCTTCACATCACACTGGGGTCAGCGTGTGCGTCATTGTGTCCGTGAACGAGGTCATGGCCTACTCAAATATTCTACAGATCGTATGGACTCTAACCGATAACATGGATGTTTATGTTGACTTTTTTTTTTTTAAACCGCTCGACTACCCGATTCCAAGCTATCGGTAAACGAGTGAGCAGACGCATCGCCCCTCCTCGCCAGTCGACAGACAGCAGGCCGGGAGAGGAATTCAGAGGTAGCGCGTACTCGCGTGCGGGCACCGCGGGCTCACTCTGCGCAAATGCAGCGAGGAGTAAGGAAGCGAGATTACGAACTACGGCAGTGGCTGAGCTGTTGTCCTGTTGAGTGTGTGCGAGGGGGGGGGGGGGGGGGGCGATTGTATCAATGAACATACAATTTATATTCATCAATTTTAGTTTTTCCATAGTCTCTTTTTTGTTTTTTCGGCATCTTCGTATTAAAATTGTTGTCCTTTTCATGACACACTGTATTACAACACCCTAAAGGCAACACAACTCTTACATGGCGTTATATGTATTACAAAATACAATATTACAACACAACCCTTACATGGCACTATATATCACAAAATACACTAATTATAACACAACCCTTACATGACACTTTATATTACAAAATACACTAAGAGCAACACAACTCTTACATGGCACTATATATTACAAAATGCACTAAGTGCAACACAACTCTTACAAGACACTCTATATTAAAAACTACACATACATGCAACACAACTCTTACATGACACTATATCACAACATAGACTACACGCAACACCACTCTTATTCCATGAGTGTATCCGCTTACATGGTCAACTATATGGTACACCATAATCCACCCAGCACAGTGGTCGACAACCCACGACTCCCGGGGCCCCCTGCAGCTCGTTGAATGCACAGTTGCGGCCCTTTTCTTTTATTATCTCTTATGACATCAAGACAATTCGCTCTGCATGCTGCTACCAAAATAGACTTTTAGTATAGACGTTACAAAGACAGTATTCTATAGTACATTTTTTTAACACAAAAGCATTTCTTTTTTTTTTTTTTGACACTTGGTACCGCACATGTAGGTCTACTTAACCAAAACCTTGCCCAGTGTCCAGTGTGTAGTATTGTTGCAGCTGGTCTGGGTGAGATCTTTTATACACCAGAATGTCTTCTGAAGCTAATAAAGGCTTACGACACGCAAAATTATTTTGTCAACATTTCGATCTTTTATGATAGTTTTTTCTGATTATAACAGATTGGACGCAACGCATGTGCGCTATATAACTCATCACTATAAGAATCATGACCACAAATAACGTGAATATTACGCTTATAGTAAGTCACTGATGAGCACCACTTGAAGCTTTAAAGTGCACACCATACGTGACATAATTTAAGATGTTTGATCTGGTGCTGTTGATTCGGGCGGGCCTAGCAGTTACACATGGAGTGTGATTGCCGTGTTGAAGTAAAACCTTCAGATGTGTGTCGTGGTTTACAAGTAGAGCATGTCCATACTCCAAATGTTATAGACCAGGGGTCGGGAACATTTTTGTCTGAGAGAGCCATGTACACCACATATTTTGGAAAGTATTTCTGTTAGAGCCATACATTATGTTTAAAAGATCAAAGGAGTCTACAGAAACATATTTTTTTTTATAATCGAACATTTGTCTGCGAGTCAGATGCAGCCATCAATAGAGCCACATCGCGAGCCATGGGTTCCCGACCCCTGGTATAGATGTTTGAGCTTGTATGGTAGAAAGATATGTAGATACGTGAGGATGGCAGACGAATAAACTATTATGCAACTGATTCAGCAATCTCATGCAGGTCTTCCTCTCGCGTCTTTAACCCAACCTATGGGGAGCCTATTACAGGGGTTCTTAAACAGGCGTGCGAGAGGCTGATGCGTAGCTATGGGTGGGAATGTCCCCGGGTGCCAGACTAGTTAGGGGCGCCAGAATGTGCTTTGATAATATTTTATTTATGAATTTAATCGGTTTGAGAGTTGAAAAAAGAAAGGAGGGGGGTGCTTTAAAATGAATCTTGTCCCCGGGCGCCAAAACACTCTAGCTACGCCTCCGGCGGGAGGCAGCGCCTGTCAAATACTTTTTTTTTTTTTTTTTTTTTTTTTGGTAAAGATTTCTTATATATAATCTCTAGTCTGTCATCTCCGCTCTACTCTAAAGTTCGAAACAAAATCAAGGTTTACTTCCATGTCTTAGTAATATATTAGTTTGTTTTATGTGTGTTATTGTCTTGTTTTGTTTTGTACCTTTCCGCATTATCGAATGGGAGATACAGCGTTGTAATAATGAGTTCTTTTTTTTTAGTCTGACGTGAGTAGACGCAAGTCTTGGAGAGTGTGTGCCCGGGATGCCTGAAAAAATGCCCGAATTTCTTCCTGTGACGGGATTCCACCACATCAGCCAAATTTTCGGCACATTTACTGGACGACTCGGTACGCGCAGCAGATATTGTTTTACAGCAGTGGTCCTCACAATTTGTAATCAGGGGGCGCTTTGCTGTCCTAT
This sequence comes from Omphiscola glabra, assembly GCA_964017045.1. NCBI lineage: Eukaryota > Metazoa > Mollusca > Gastropoda > Lymnaeidae > Omphiscola > Omphiscola glabra. The sequence goes on from OZ024797.1 coordinate 19,313,102, forward strand.
ACTGTCAATGTTGGGGGGCCAGGTTATAGTTTGAAAAAAAATAAATAAGATCAAATTCCTAAGCACACTCCGCTGATCTTATTTGCAGTGTGACAAAAGAAAGGAAAATACAAAACAACATTTAAAATGAAGAACAATAGATTTATCAACATTAAATTATTAGTATGTCAATGAGAAGAATGAGACTTCTTTTGTATGTCAATGAGAAGAATGAGACTTCTTTTGTCGAATGAAATTTCAATATCCGGCGCTAGATTTGTCACTGCTACCCGGGTAACCGAACGACGGCCGGGCGGGCCGGTTAAGAACCCTGGCGGGCTAAATACGGCCCGCGGGACGTAGTTTCAGGACCCCTGTTTTACAACGTATGTCTAAGTAGGTCAACACGCGCTCCTTGTAGAAGAGGATAGACTTTTTTTAAATATTACATTTTCGTATTTACTACATGCAGCGCTGACGTCATTTACATACTATTGGGTAGCATCTCTATGTGTGAACGAAACATTGGTTAGATGAGTCGGAGTGCACCAAGGACATATTGGAAACTAGTTGAATTACCCGCCTTTGCCCGGGATCACTTTGACAAAGTTATAAGTCAAAGAGGGCTCAATGAAAAATGAGTTAAATAATTATTCCTGGTACATCTAAAATTAATTAATAGGTTGAGTTAACTCTGGGTTAGTGTTTCTCAATTTTTCGACACATGTGTACCCCATGTCTATAATTTTGTTACGCTGAGTACCCTAGTTTAAAAAAAAATATTTTTTCCTTCGCAGTGCGTACCCCTACAAAACTGTTCCTGTAAACCCACACCCCCCCCCCTTTCAATCTCCCAGGGGAACGCTTTGGGAAACACTGCCCTAAGGTATCATAGTTATGGCTTAAAGGAGGCCATTCCATCATGCATTTTTAAATATCCTAGATAACATTTTAAGGTTGTAAATCGATTTAGGGACCTCAGTGTTAAAAGTTACAATAATAATGTGGGGGTCCTGTGAACCAACCTGAGTTGAACAAATTCAAATACAGTGGTACCTCGAGATACGAATTTAATTCGTTCCATAACCTTGCTCGCACGTCAATTTGCTCGTATCTCAAAGCAATTTTCCCCATTGAAATTAATAGATATGCAATAATTCTGTTCCAGCCCCCCAAAATGCCACTGCAGTAGTTTTCATCGACTCCTTCAGTTTAAGCACAGTGCACATCGTTGAAGTACTACGCCCGTACTGCCTCGCCAAGTCACTCGCACACCTTGCTCATGTTTTTCTATGATTTCACGCTTTAATTCAATAGGCATCATCTTCTTCTGAGCACTGACCTTTCCACTCACTTTCTTCCGACCCATGGTTGTAAAAAGAAATGTGATAAAGAACTTTAAATGCACAATAAGCACAATACGCGTGCACAACTTATCAAAGATACTTCGACAGCGAGGCAAACAAGTACACTGAATGAGGGCGGGAAATGCGAGACGCACGAGGCGCAGTAAACTGGTGGGTCGTGTGAGGCCGGTCGACCTGCTAATCCGGTTCTTCGTATCTCAAATATTTCTCGTTTCTCAAAACAAAACATCGCTCGCTCGACGGCTCGTATCTCAAAAATCTCGTATGTTATGGCGCTCGTATGTCGAGGTACCACTATAATTGAAATAACACGTGGTACTTCTAGGAAAATAGACATCGACTGTGGAATATTTTGGGGCCATAACCACTAGGTCAACTAATTGACACTCAAAGAAGAGTCCGATCAAAGCCCTCTAGACAAATATTTAGGTAGCCCTTAACATTTGTAAATTTACTGAGTAGCCCTCATGTTAAAATGGGTGGAGTGGCCCTGATGTTAAAATTGGTGGAGTGGCCCTGATGTTAAAATTGGTGGAGTGGCCCTGATGTTAAAATTAATTTTATGGCCCAGGTCCAAATGGTGCCAAAATTATATCTGATTAAAATCGTTTGACAAATAAATTTTCTATATTTAAATTTGAGAAAAATATATGTATTTAAAAATTATAATAATGTTAGCTTATCGTAATAACATTATCAATACGATTCTAGTACTTTGAATGAGCTTTAGACCTACATATCACTTTAGACCTACATATCACTTTAGACCTACATATCACTTTAGACCTACATATCACTTTAGACCTACATATCAATTTAGACCTACATTCTACTTTAGACCTACATTCTACTTTAGACGTACATTTCACTTTAGACCTACATATCACTTTATAGCTACATATCACTTTATACCTACATATCACTTTAGACCTACATATTACTTTAGACCTACATATCACTTTAGACCTACATATCACTTTAGACCTACATATCACTTTAGACCTACATATCACTTTAGACCTACATATCACTTTAGACCTACATATCACTTTAGACCTACATATTACTTTAGACCTACATATCACTTTATACCTACATATCACTTTATACCTACATATCACTTTAGACCTACATATCACATTAGACCTACATATCACATTAGACCTACATATCACTTTAGACCTACATATCACATTAGACCTACATATCACTTTAGACCTACATATCACTTTATACCTACATATCACATTAGACCTACATATCACATTAGACCTACATATCACATTAGACCTACATAGCACTTTAGCCCTACATATCACTTTAGACCTACATATCACATTAGACCTACATATTACTTTAGACCTACATATCACTTTATACCTACATATCACTTTAGACCTACATATCACTTTATACCTACATATCACTTTAGACCTACATATCACTTTAGACCTACATATCACATTAGACCTACATATCACTTTAGACCTACATATCACATTAGACCTACATATCACATTAGACCTTCATATCACATTAGACCTACATATCACATTAGACCTACATATCACATTTGACCTACATATCACTTTAGACCTACATATCACTTTAGACCTACATATCACTTTAGACCTACATATCACTTTAGACCTACATATCACTTCTATATGATCCTTGTAATTCATTCTCATTGTGGAAATTGTTAAACATTGTTTAATCACGGCAGCAAAAACTTACCAAATGTTTATTGGGTAGATATAGGGCCGAGGGTGTGCAATAATTAGGGCCGAGGTGTGCATCACTTAGGGCCGAGGGTGTCCAACACTTAGGGCCGAGGGTGCAACACTTAGGATCGAGGGTGTGCAACACTTACAAGACAATGCTTAGGGCCGACCGACCCATGCTGCCTCTTCTTACGTTGGACCAAATTTGTACAAAGCAATTTTTTTTTAAATTAAGTGTATCTACCTTTTCTCAAAATTAAAAGTTTTCGAAATTGTCTTTTTATTAAAATTATTCAAGCAGAAATGCAGGCACTCGTGGTCCAATCATTTTTGAGTCTATAACCATCAACCAATGTGACCAATGAGACCAATGAGACCAATGTGACCAATGTGACCAATAAGACCAATGTGACCAATGCAACCAATGTGACCAATGTGACCAATGTGACAATGTGACCAATGTGACCAATGCAACCAATGCAACCAAGTTTTCGAAAATGTCTTTTTATTAAAATTATTCAAGCAGAAAGGCAGGCACTCATGATCCAATCATTTTTGAGTCTATAACCATCAACCAATGTCACCATGTGACCAATAAGACCAATGTGAGCAATGCAACCAATGCGACCAATGTGACCAATTCAACCTATGTGACCAATGTGACCAATGCAACCAATGTGACCAAAGCAACCAATGCAACCAATGTGACCAATGTGACCAATGCAACCAATGTGACCAATGTGACCAATGTGACCAATGTGACCAATGCAACCAATGTGACCAATGTGACCAATGCAACCAATGCGACCAATGTGACCAATGTGACCAATGTGACCAATGTGACCAATGCAACCAATGTGACCAATGCAACCAATGTGACCAACGCAACCAATGTGACCAACGCAACCAATGTGACCAACGCAACCAATGTGACCAATGTGACCAATGCAACCAATTTGACCACGTAACCAATGTGTCCAACGCAACCAATGTGACCAATGCAACCAATGTGACCAACGCAACCAATGTGACCAACGCAACCAATGTGACCAATGTGACCAATGCAACCAATGCAACCAATGCCACAAACACTCCAACCCACTTTAGGCTTATACACACCGGGGTATATATAAATATATGCCCACAAGTCCCATTGTAAGAAATGGAAAGTTGGCGTCAGAAAAAAATAAATTCTGAACCCGTTTATCAGTTATAACAAGTGACAGAAATGAAATTATATTTGCTAGATGTATTTGAATCTTACCACTGTGGGTAGATCAGATACCTCGGAAGTATTTATGGATGATCTTCTCATATTACACTCACTGGGAAGATCTTAGATCAAGGTTTGATTGATGGCTGTTTGTTTTAGTTCCGGGCCGTGTCGGAAAGGTAAGGCACCAGTGTCGGAGATGTAAGGCACCAGTGTCGGAGATGTAAGGCACCAGTGTTGGAGATGTAAGGCACCAGTGTCGGGGATATAAGGCACCAGTGTCGGAGATGTAAGGCACCAGTGTCGGAAAGGTAAGGCACCCGTGTCGGAGATGTAAGGCACCAGTGTCGGAGATGTAAGGCACCAGTGTGGAAACGTTTTTATTTTTTTTGATGATGTCACCATTGTGTACCCGGCTCCCTATAATTGACTGCACCAGTGGTCGGCAAACTCATCAGTCAAAAAAGACAAAAATCAGCAGCAGGGCAAGGTTTTTAAAAAAAAATTAGAGCCAAATTTCTTTTCAAGAACCATGTTTTTGGAGTCAGAACAGATTTGTGGCCGACTGGCCGAGGCGCACACAGGTTGTTAAAGAGCCGCATAATAGTTTATTCTCCTTGCCAGAACACCTCTGCCATCTTCACACTTTGTTCCTACTCATTAACAATTATCTGCGCTAATTTCGTCTCAACACCACAGCCAGGTCTTTTTTTTTTTTTTTTTTAAACATGTCTGATAACATTTTTAAAATATGAAATAAGTTATGAATCTTTTTTACAGGTGAATAATGAGAGTAATAATAACTGTCTATTACAATTTACACGGCCACCAAGGCTAGCCACTTGGAAAAGGTCACTGATTAATAGGGTTGACAACTCTTAGGACATACGCCCGAGATCTCAACTACTGGAAGCAGCCCTGTCGGTTTGAACCTTTTAAAGAAAACAATCTTTTGACAATGAAAATTTTGACTCAAATTTCGAGGCACATCATTCAGCATCCAATCAAACTTTTATACTTATATATGTCTTATCATCGCCATCATCATTGGCCTAGTGGGCCTTGACTTGCGTCATGTAGGGAGCCATGGCTCGCCCATGACAACACGGTATTATCACCCTAGATTACTCTCGGATCCGAAACCTTTTGATAAGACATGTTTAGGGTCATACTCGTCAATAATTTACCATGTCATAAGCTCTTTGTGTCGTGACACCCACCGGAGGAAAATCCATGGTTGATGTAGCCTGATTTAGCCAGCCAAGGTAACTAAACAATAAATCAAAAGCTCAGAGTTTGCTATCCGTCTTAAGCAAAGATTATATATTTCTGATGAAGAACTTGTTTTTTAAATAATATTAAAATAAATTAAGTAACTACAGACACATTTTTTCAGAATATTTTTTTGCAAAAGACATTATGCTTATTTATTTAAGCCTTTTAATGAACGGCTTATCTATTGATTACAATCAATCGTTGGCAAGGACAGATCATCTTTAATCCTCGGAGTTTGTTTCCTGAAGTGGAGTGAGGGGAAAAAGACAAACATCACACGATATGCTTCAACAGCAATTAGCTCATCAAACTTCCACAAAGACTCTCATCGATATCTCTCGTACGCGAAGTTCTGGCCAGATTTTTAGAATCGCCAACACGGACAAGTGATGTACAACAAAAAACGCCAAAATAAAAATCATCATGTTATCTTCTTCTTAACACAAAGATCAAAGTGTGGCATGCGGTACAAAAACACGGCGGTGTCTGAGGCTTTCCATCCTACGAGCATAACAGATCAATCACCACGTGATTAGTGTCATCGACTTGGGGGGGGGGGGGGGGGGGCTAGGAGACCTTTTGGTAAAATAGGCAGATGGTTAAATGTGTTATCTGGCAAGCGGATATACGGACGCAAAAAAACTCTAATAAATTACAGATCACAATTAGTATATATAGTCTTCTACAGACATTTTAAAACTGGCTCTACAAAGGCAAGATTTTGAAGCCAACTTCAGGTGACCAACTTTACAAACCCAAACATATATAAGCCAAGTTTACAAGATAGATTTTGAAAGCTCAACCTAATTACCTCTTTAAACTCTTAGGAAAGACTTTGCTGATTTGATTTCAATTTAAATATAGAGTGGAAGAGAAAAACAAAGAGGTGAAATGGGGATACGCCGACAGAGAGAGAGAAGGAGCAGGCAAGAGGAGAGAGAGAAAGAGGAGATAGAGAAAGGTGAGACAGATGAGAGAGATAAAGAGGAGAGAGGGGAGAGACAAGGGGGAGAGAGAGAGGAAAGAGAGGGGAGATAGAAGAGAGAGAGGAGATAGTAGAGAGAGAACGTGTCTGTAATGGAATGTCATTGCTGAGCACCTGACCCTTAACAACCATGAAGTGGTGGGGGAAAGAAGGGAGATACCGGTACGGTACAAAGAAACGATACGGTTTTTAAATGAAGCTAAAAATTTGGTGCCTCTTGTACCATAATATCTTCATATTAAAAAAATAACCTGAGTTCCTGTCCATCGATTCGTGTCATCTAATGCAATGCTGGTGGTCAGTCCACAGGACCATTTTGATGCAATTCTAACAGCCAATCTACAAGAACATCTGATGTAATGGTAATGGTCAGTCTACAGGAATATCTGGTGTAATGGTAATGGTCAGTCTACAAGACCATTTGGCGTAATAGTAATAGCCAGTCCACAGGACCATCTGATGTAAAGGTAATAGCCAAGTCCACAGGACAATTCTGATGTAATGATAATAGCCAAGTCCACATGACCATTCTGGTGTATCGGTAATGGTAATGGCGAGTCCACAGGACCATCTGATGTAATGGTAATAGCAAATCTACAAGAACATCTGATGTAATGGTAATGGCCAATCTACAGGACCATCGGGTGTAACGGTTATGGTCAGTCTACAAGACCATCTGCTGTTTTGGTAATGGCCAGTCTACATGACCACGTAATGATATGTAATGGTAATCTCCAGTCTACCAGAACATGACTATCTAATGTAATGGTAATGAATAGAATACAGAAATTTTTTTAAAAACTGCTTTTTTTTACAAAACATCACTTTACTGAGTGTGAAATCTGTACATCATCAAACACGACAGCTGTGTGTGAATTATGTACATGTCACATACTTTGACGTGTATGAAATATGGACATGAAATATGACTTGATATGTATGAAATCTGTTTAAAAAACAGGACTTTGACACAAGGTCATTGCAATAAATGCCACCTCTCAGCCATTTTCATAATATATTTTAATTGCCGGATATTTTTCATTGTGTGATCAGAATAAGGGGAGGTAATATAAAACAGATGCCTCTCCCTCCACTACAATCTCCCGTGTCTTGGAATTTTTGGACACGCCTGTCGTAACCATAGAAACGTGTGGAGAATGATAATACACTAGGGCTCTTCCTTAACAAGGTGAGTGATTTTTGTGTTGTGTTCATTCCCAGTGACAGGGGTCATTAACCCAGTATTAAATATGCATGTCTACTTTGGTCCGGCTTCTTTTGCAAAATAACACACCTCACTTTCAAAACGAAACCCCATTGTTATAGAATAGTATAAGTATAAGTTATTTATGGCAGTAGATTGTGTACTGGACAAATTGATAGGCAGCAGATTGTGTACTGTACAAATAGATAGGCAGTAGATTCTCTACTGGACAAATAGATAGGCAGTAGGTTGTGTACCGGTACTGGGCAAATGGGTAGGCAGGAGGTTTCGTATTGACGAATGGATAGGCAGTATTTACTGGAATATGGATCGGTAGTATGTAGCTATTGTATAACAGTGTATTGGACATATGAATACCGGTAGGCAGTATATTGGTACAATGGACACGTGAATATAAAGTAGGTAGGTTGTGTGCTGTACATACTTGAGTGATAGGCAAAGAGCTGTGTGATGTTCTGAAAGAGAATCTAAAACAGTCTCTTGTTTAGATTACCAGAAATTCTCTGCGACACCAATTATTAACATACGCAGAAAACGATTGCGGTAACACAAAACTATTTTTCTTCACGCAAATTTAGAACTGATGAACAAACTCAACCTGTGTACAGAACAAGTCCCAGTACTCACTCACAGTAACGTCCATAATGTCCACTCACGCCTGAAACGTCCACACCAGCAGCAGACTACATCTCGGTTGTCACCTGATTAAATGTATATTAAATTTGCAAGTTCCAAATAATTTAAAATAAATATTGTAGAATTTGAGATTCCCAGCAAATAATATTAAATAATTAAACATAATAAACATTATATTTCGATCTTGTCTGACACAGAAGCCGTGGTGGCCAAGCCTTTCAGTGCGCTTCAAACAGCATGAGCCTTGATCCTGAATACGTGGTCTTCCCTGAGGTAGACTTTCTAAACTTTGCTCTTTCAATAATTTCATGTGTAATGATCTGTACACTTTGCTTTTTCCGGTGCCAGAATCTGTAAAATTTGTTGTTTTTTTCTGTGCCAGGATCTGGAAACGTTGGTCTGTGCTGTGCCAGGATCTTTAAAAGTTGGTCTTCCCTGAGCAAGTATTTGTAAATGTTGATCACTAATGAGGAAGGATCTGTACATTTTTGTTTCACCGTTCATAGGATCTGTAAACTTTGGCCAACACTGTGTCAGGGTCTGTAAATTTTAGCCTTTCCTGTGCGAGGATCTGTAAACTGAAATCTTTCCTATGACAGATTCTACATGAGAGTTTGCCAAACTTGGGTGCTCTCACACTATGACAGATTCTACATGAGAGTTTGCCAAACTAGGGTGCTCTCACACTATGCCAGATTCTACATGAGAGTTTGCCAAACTAGGGTGCTCTCACACTCGGTGGATGCGAAGCAACATTTCAGGTGGTTCGAAGAAAAGTAATTTTCAGAACAGAGGTGCCATTGGCTTTTACGTTATTGACGTTATGAAATAACTGTTCATATATTTTAGTTCATTACTTTACATTTTACTTTATGCATAAGATAAGATGGGTTTATTGATCCAAATAAATGGATTAAGTTTAAGTTTGTATAGATTATTTTTGTTTGATTTTATTTATTCATACCACTTAAGTTTAAGTATTAAAATTTAAGACAATACAATGTTTAAGAGTCCTTATATTTACTGGCAATAATTAACTTTTAATTTTATTTTTATGTGTTGCTAAAGGACTTTTAAAATGGGTTAATTTTTATTGTAACTGGCGTTCTTACATGAGAATTATCTGCTGGTAGTGAGAGAACATTGGCGGACTCATCTGCTCCATCCTTTTCATTTCGCCGAAGTGGAGCCATTAAAGAGCGCCATTTTGTTTGCACATTTTAAGTTTTGTTTAGAGAGTATGACTTTTTCTTTGGAAATAGGATCTAAAGCTTCTTCGCTCAACCTAGTACGCCGGAAATACTCAAGTTGTACTTCTGCTTTAAACTGGAAGGCCCAAACAATGGTATTTCTATTCACAATACAAATATCTTTGGTAAAAAGTCAATTAATGAAGGTCAATCCTGGGGTGCATTTGTAGTTCTGCCTTTTGGCTACACTACACTTACAAACAATCATTTGTGTAATGAGCCTTCAACTTCAAAGTACCGTTCCCCTGTATATAGTTACAGCCCCTTCACCTCTGTTGCAATCCTTATGTTTTCGGAGACCTCAACCCCCTTATATAACGTATATTTAAAAAATAATAACAAAAAGGAGCCAGTCCCCTCCCCCACCTGTACCTGATAATCAAATGTTCCTAATTCGAACACCCCCACCCCCCAACCATCCTAATGAGTACGTGGCATGTAGATGACGCCTAGGCATTTATTTGTGTTTAATTTTTGCAAATGTAACTTTGTTGAAGTTATCCGGTTTTTAAATTACATCGCGACCAAAATTATGGGAGGTTAATGGACATGTACGTGTGGACCGTATGGGATGCTGGGGGAGGGGCTCCCAGGGCACCTGACAAACAATCGGCAGAAGCGGCGCTGAGCACGAAGATCTTGGCCGGCCACTCACGAAGAGCGGCGTCCCCAGCCCCGATCCAGCGCTATGGAATAACGTGAATCCGGACCGAGGCCTCCCTGCTGCTAATCAGCGGTCGCGTGGTAGCCTGGCTCACGACCCCCCCCCCCCCCCTCACGTCAACTGGGGGCCGTTTGTGCAAATGGGCCCGGAAAAACCAACCAGGCTGGGCAAACCCAGGGTACCAGAAGTGTCTCTATTTTCTTTCCCTCTGGTGCATTTTTCTGCTTGCTCTCCCTGTGAATGCTCCAATCGTCACTTAATGTTAAGGTACGTAGTGAGAAAATGAACGTGCTGAGAAGTATTAGTATTACTAATAACTATACTATTATTACTATATAAATATATCGTACCTGTAATATGCAGTATAGCATCGCGATTACAAGCTATAGAGTATTCATCTATTAGTTTAAAGCTACAGGCTTCTCAACCGTTAAATGCTATAGGCTACCACTACGAATAAAAAAACATTCGCATAGACCTGCAATCGTTAGGTCGTCTCCTTGCGACTTCCTGTGTACCAGTATTCAAGTTGGCAGTGATTGCCATCATTCATGGTTCAACTGTTAATTGCAGGCACCGTGGTACTTTCTTGAAATATTCCTGGAAACTTAACCATAATTACGGGCGTCAATGTGTTTTAAAAAGGGAACTTTTTGATTGATTGATTGAATACTTGTATAGCGCTTGTATTGTTGTATCCATGCTATTTTAGCATGCTCTCAGTGCTCTGATGTTCTTAAATCTATTTAAAGGAAAAAAAGTATTTAAATTTAAATGTTTCTAAAATGATTTTTTATCACGTTCAATTTCATTCAAAGATTGAGGCAAACTGTTATCGCTTCAAAAGAGTGCACTCCGTATGACTTCTTTCTGTGTCCATCCACATTGGGAACTCTCAGGACTGTGTTGATTGAAGACCGCGCGTTCTTTAAGGATACATGTTTGGAAATCAGTTCTTTAAGATATACTGGTGCAGAGTCTTCTATACAGCTGTACGCCAGGGACAGAATTTTGTCGCAATGCGCTCACTCACAGGAAGCCAATGGAGATCTCTAAAAACTGGGATGATGTGGTCAGATTTCTTAATCCGCGATGCAGTGCGTGCTGCAGTATTTTGATACATTCTGTAGTCTCTGAATTTGGTTCTGAGGTAAACCCCAAAAACAACTGTTGCGGCAGTGGTTCTCAACATTTTGGTCGCTTCCCTTTTGGGGGTCGATCGACCCTTACACAGGGGTCGCCTAAGACCATCGGAAAACACATGTTTATGAAGTAGCAACGAAAATAATTTTATGGTTGCGGGTCACCACAACATGAATTGTATTAAAGGGTTGCGGCACGAGGAAGGCTGAGAACCACTGTGTTACGGTAATCTAATCTTGACTGGATTAGCGTGACTGCTAAGGCATTGGCTGGTCTCTAATTAAGTTGGGGACGTAGTTGACCCGGGCGCGCAGACAACAGAAGCATGCCCTGACCACAGAACTAATATGAGGAATCATTCTAAGCTGTCACTAAGGGAACGAATCGAGCAGCAAAAGTCTTAGGCCTCGCGTAACATTATATTTTTTCTTTTTTAAAAAAAATTATTTAATAATTAATAAACCTCGCCTGCATTCAACTTTAATTTTTCAGTGACCTATAAATGAGCAACATCCCTTGTCAGTGATTATGTAAGTAATACGACCGTGTCGTGCATACCTTACGTAAATTGTGAATTAGTTATAACTATGTATGAATTACCGTACCGGTAAGGGAAATGTGTGTAAGAATATAGGAAAACCTTAACAAAGGGACGCAACAAAACAAAACGTATTGCAAGACGCCTTCTTCAGCGAACAAACGAGCGTAACCAAATATAGAAACGAACACTCCTTAGCTGAAATAAATATAAAACATTCTCGTAATACAATTAATTAATATAAAAATAGCATATTTTAGTAGATAAAGAGTTAAACTTTAATCTCGTATAAATTTTATTTGTGTAGAATTAGTACAAGTGAGTCAAAAATCAATCTCAAAAACGATAAAAATAGGGGAAAACGCCGATTTTCCTGGTTTGGACCACCTATGTAATATCTAGGAGGACAGCATTTCAGCAAGAGAAATGAAATGGACCATTAGTAAGTAAGAGAGTTAATATAGGCAATAGGGGAAGGAAGAGAAGAAAGTCTACCGCGATGGTTAAAGGAGGGTGGGGGGAGGCAGAGGAAAATATTTAACACAAGTGAGGAAAATATGACATTCACGCCATGAGGTGTCAAGGTCCCATAAGTGTGTATCAGTTTGTTCTCTTAGTAGTCTAAGCTGGCCATGGACGGCTTGTCTTTACAGGACACAATAGCGGTGATGGGCTAGCTGCTGGAGGCCTTGTGGTTGCTTCTATTGAAGTGTTTCGAGTCAGGACACTTTATGATACTTTATCTTGAACACACCTGTCAGAAAGACGCCATCTAGTCTCACACGGACAGGCCATATAGCAGCTTGTAAAATACAAACAATGGCAAAAACAAGATTGCGGCTAGTGCAAAGGAAACCATCCCTTATGTGAACATTACCCCTGGGGAAGGTAATGTGATGAGTACAAGTCTGTACATAAATATGTTGCTGCAGGACTATTTCAGAAATGCAGCATAACTTAAGTCTACAAGTGTAAGTTAATTTTGTGAGCTTCTCAGCTAGTCCACCTCAAAATTAAGAACATTAACACAAATAGACCAATGAAACATTCACACAAGTAGACCAATGAAACATTCACACAAGTAGACCAATGAAACATTCACACAAGTAGACCAATGAAACATTCACACAAGTAGACCAATGAAACATTCACACAAGTAGACCAATGAAACATTCACACAAGTAGACCAATGAAACATTCACACAAGTAGACCAATGAAACATTCATATTTCAGAGCTTTTAACTAAATAAACTCATCAAAAAAAATTGTGAAAAAAAACCAAATAATTCCATTTAATTAAAAACATAATAATTTTGGAGAAACAAATAATTATCAATGATTAATAAGATTTTATTGTCTTGACATGTACATCATAGAGCAATGCTGGAGGATGAATGTGAGATTTATAGTAGAAACAAATGATCTGTATGTCATTTCAATAAATTGAGATTTGGTGGGCAATAACTTAGAGGAGACAGCAATCTTTATATGTGAAGTCTGTATGAAGGACATAAACTGATGGGTAGCAAGGAAGGACATGTGAGTGACATTTCATGATGGTTGGGACTTTGGGAGACAAGTGAGGACTGAGGTAGACAGACATCTGCAGCCGATGGCTGTAAACAGACAACATGTTATTGTTCTGTAGTGAGTACAGACATAAGAGACAATTTGTATGTGGCATTCAAGTTCAGACTCTAAAGTGATACTGAGTGTTATTTTCTATACACATCAGATGGTATCATTCATATACAACAAAAGATGGTGATTAGACACCACTTCCCCCTTCTGTCCCATATTCCCTGTGGTATTAACAGCTTGATTCACTGTGGAAAGTTCCATAACAATGAAAAATGTATCAATTAGTATCAAATATATCAAATGTTCACGTCAAACTGGCATATACTCTGAGACTTTCAAGAGGACTGCACTATAGGCCAGATGATAGGTGGTTTTTTCAGGCAATAACAGTAGAGCCTAGACTTTCCAAACTTATTGGGACCAGGGGTATTTCAGATAACATATTGTTTCAGATTAACATACTGTTGGTCCACTGAAAGTTTGCATTATAGAAGTCTGTTCAATCATAGACTAAAAAACAATGAATTCTAAAGTCTACACATATGGTGGATATTGTAGAGTGTATCAACCACACCACAGTATATTGAGGTCAGCTGATTGATGCCAAAAGTGGATGAGAACTGGATTTTGTTTTCCCAACAACAACAAAAAAAACAAAACAAAAAAAAAAAAGAGGGAAATAAGTTTGAATCCGAGGTCACTCTGTCTTTGCAGGCATATAATCTCCATGTTGAAATTATTTGCCCACGCATCCATATATATCAATTAACAAGTTTGAAGAATGCCCTTTTCCAGTCAGGTCACTAGATTTTACCTGGATTGTGCGACATGTGTGAGAATTGTTTTCCCTGTGGTTGTATCCGGAGCTCCACATCATGCACATTGCGTACAATCATAATTTTACATTTTAAAAAAAAAAGAAGACAGGGGCAGTTGGGATAACAGACTTTCTGTTAATCAGCGTTTGGGGAAAAATCGATGCTCCACTCACTAATGTATGCAAATTCCTATTACATAAAGATACCTTTACATACTATTATTATGTACATTTATACACTTAGATTTTTAAACAGTAACCAAATATTTTGATCATCTGTGGAAACAAAAAACAGCTTCCTGAAACTCAAGCTATCATTTTGCACACAAGGGATGACATTAAAAAAGAAATAATCAGAAAAATATTACTTATTTTATAGACAAAGCATGTAAATATTGTAGCAAAATGATACACCGCAAGGCACATCAATCAGCAAGTATAGAACATAAATAATAACCAATACATCACTCAATGTTAAGTTCAAACTTCTCAATTTCCTCTATCTCCATGTTGAAATTACAAGCCCATGCATCCATCCTCGAGGGCTGTCAAAATAAACAAAACACACAAACTCATTAGTCTACATCTAAAATGAAAAACATATAGTTTGTGTTATTTTTTTTCCCCTTAGGAATCAAACGCTGAATCTTCTCTAATGGTATTCAGACCTGTTTACCCTCAACATCTTAAAATCGTACAATGTCATCACAAAATCGTTCAATACATTATCTCAATAGTAAAAAAAAATCACTCAGTATATATAATGTATACACATCAAAATCGTACATTGTACGCCAAAATCGTAAGAGTAAACAGGTCTGGGTATTACTTCAAAACAAAAAAAGCTAAAGAAAAAAATTAAATAAAAGCCTATTGCAAAAACCTTTAGATAAAATAGACAGGAACAATCTGTGTCAATATAATATAACAATATATATTAAGCTTTAATCATAATTTTACAATACACATAAGTAAACATTTCGGCACATGCCTTCATCAGTACAACAAGGCATACACATAAATATAAAACAAATTTACATAATATATTTATAGAAATATCCTACCTAAAAAAAAAGAAAAAAAAAAGAAAGAAAGAGAGATGAAAACCAATAAGAAACACTTAGGTCTATATGTTAAAATATTGTAGTACTAAAAATGACAAAAGACAGGTACAAATGTATGGTTGTTATATTGACACAGATCGCAGTCCAACAATTTTATTATTAGTTAATCAAAAACCTTTAAAAGACTGTTAAAATATATAAATTCACCGATGAAGGAAAAAATAGAATAACAGAATTTAGTACTGATGTCTCAGTTGCCACAAAAAGATATTACATGATAACTGAATCTAGGACCGTGACTTTATGCTACGCTCCATTTTAAAATTCAAATTTCAAATATGTATTGTAAAATTATGATTTGTTTAAAAAAACACAAAATCTAAAATCAAATCAGCAAAGCTTAGAAATGGTACCAAAAATTTCTGTAAATTGTAAATGTTTAAATGTAGAAATACTTACAGACTGTTGAGATTTCAATTTTTTGTGTTTAGGGATTTTGTAGATCCTGGCAGAGCTCTTATTTACCTCTAAAGATTCTGTGAATTTCATGCAACATCAAAATAATATTTTTTGGTCAAGTTAACAATTGTATGGCTATTTAAGAAAATATAACTAACAACCTTAAGTTTAAGTAAATTGACAATTTCTATAGCTCACACAAACAAATTTGTGTTCAGAACAACTTGTTTTATTAGGGGTGGGTGATTCATATATTATGTATGTAGTGGAAAGGGGTGGGGGGTTACGCCTCATCAGAAAGTATGTATATTTATTTGCAAATTCTGATGGTCTATAAATTGCATATGGCCTCTAATGCTCTGACCAGTCCCAAGTTCGGATGATCAAGGAGGAGGATTAGCTTCAGGCCAGCTATCCAAAATGTAAAAAAAGAATGCTACGAATAAGACAAGGAAAAGAAATTTAAAAATTCAGCCCTGATAAGTGAGGGCTCTCTTTCCCCAAGAAGAGATATGGAGCCTTGTGGCTAGAGCAGGCCTGCACAAAATACGGCCCGCCGGCCACACACGTTCCGCCAGCACCCACTTTTCTGCCCCGCCAGCACCCACTTTGCGGCCAGCAAAGTAAAGAAATATTCTTTATTCTTATTATTTTCTTAATAGTTTTCCCCCGTCATATTTTCTTTTGGCCCGCACAAGTTTTTCATAAAGTATTACGGCCTGCCTTACATTTTGAGTTGTTCAGGCCTGGGCTAGAGCGATATCCTGGAAGTGTTGAAGAAAAAGGGACCCTCCTTTCACAGGCAATATTATGAATGTAAGCATAGACTGTGGAATGTTACAACCATGTATGAGACAGGGTATGCAGCACAAGTGGTGACAGAAATGTAAGCTCATCCTGCTTGGCTTTTGTGAAACAAGATGGACACAAGCTGGACAGTTAAAACAGGCTTTGGAACAAACACTAATAAACTCAGGTCATGAAGAAATACTCCACGTATGGTAGAAGTTTCATCCATGATGCAACAGGTGGCCCAAGGGACAATGAAAAAAGGGTGGGAGGCCCAAGGAACATTGAAAGGGTGGGAGGTCCAAGGGACATTGAAAGGGTGGGAGGCCCAAGGGACATTGAAAGGGTGGGAGGTCCAAGGGACATTGAAAGGGTGGGAGGCCCATAGTCCTAGAAAATTGTAACATTCAGAAACAAGAAATTAAAATTAAAGATGAATGTTAACAGTGCACTGCATCCACGAGACTAGTTCCCTTACATACAGAGCTAAATATCATGATAGGAAATTTTTAAATGCTCAGATTGGGAAATAAAGTAGAGAATATGTAGAAATTATGGGGTTCTCAGTTCTTCTTCTATATATTAAGGGCCCACAATCAATTTATTGATCATTATGGCTCCTATGAAGTGTAGATGGGATTTGCAATGTCTCTGTGCCTGGTGTTGATGAGGATATTTCACTGGTTACAAGAGTAACTGTGTGAGGGTATCATACACTAGGGGTTGGAAGGCCTGAGGCAATAGACGCAAATGAGTCAAGTGTTGTCGCCTCAACTGTTCCTTTTGGAAGCTTGTTCCAGTCCCTGATTGTCTTTGGTAGGAATGAGCAGTTCCTATACTGGCTTCTTGCTGGGATGAGCCGGAACTGCCTGTCATGGCCTCGTCGCTGTCTATGAGGGAGAGGGACGAGTTTCTGTTTAATGCCAGAGCAGTGGACTAGCCCATTATTTATCTTGTAAATCATGGATAGCCTGGACTGTCGTCGTCGTTCCTCCAATAGTGACCAGCCCAGTGTTTCCAGCATGCTGCCAACACTAGAGGTATTCCTGTAGCGGTTCAGGAAAAAGCGTGCTGCCCGTCGCTGTACTGCCTCCAACCTGTCGATGCTCTTCTGAGTGAATCGGTCCCAGACCGAAGATGCATAATCTAAAAGCGGCCGGACAAAGGCTTTATAGGCTCTTTCTTTCACACCGGAGTTGCTGATCTTTAAGAACCCCAGGGTCTTGTTTGCCTGGTTGCACACATTGTTAATATGCTCGCCCCAGCGGACCTCTCTCTGAATGGTAACCCCAGGTACCTTACGGAGGAAACTGACTCAAGCAAAGACCATGCAATTCATAGTGGTAGCGTAGAGTAGGCATACATATATGCATGGTGTGTGTATAGCCCAAAATGTATGCAAGCAACAGATGGGAGTGTCAAGGATCACTCAAAACATAAGCTTTTTACCAAAAACAAAATAATGGAAATTATTGTGAGTTACGCTTCGCTTAATTGTAACCTACCTGAGTCAGCTGAGAAGATTTCATCAGAGAAAAGACTTGGAGTTACCAATGATACCATTGGCATATTTTCCTGTGAGTTTTCAGTTTTCTTTAATCTGATGTCCTTGGAAACAGAACTTGGTGAGGAATCTGACAGATTATTTTGTACCGAACGATATGAACTTTTGGATCGTGACATTTTCTTGACTTTTTTCTTTTCTTTTGGATTATTTTGAAGAGGTGAAGCTGGAGATGGTGAAGTTTGAGGTGGTGAAGTATGAGGTGGTGAAGCTTGAGGTGACCCCAACGAATCAAAACCAAAACAAGAATCATTCACACCTTTTGAAACTTCACCAAAATCGTGCAAAACTGCAGTGTTTTTTTTGGAATTGGGACTGAATATATTTCGTCTGTTCATAAACTGAAGACCAAACGCAGAGCAACGCCTTTTCTCTCCTGCATTTGTATTTATATTGTGTGTAATTTGTTGATTTGTATGATTTTCTTGATTGGAATTTTTCACTGCTAAGCACTTCACAGGTATTTCAGTGCATATTTTTTTGCTAGGGGGAGACAAAGCGATTCCAGAGTCAGCCTGGGAACTATAATTTAGCTGCACAGTAATACCAGTCATTTGATTGAGGTCACAACCACGTTTACGTGTAGATCTTCTGATCTGAGGTGTTATAAAGCTGTCATCTGATGCCGTTGTGCACTCAAAATTTTTGACGGGTAAAATGGGTGTGATTTCAGGGGTTCCAGAGGGAGATTTCAGCTTCGTTTGTTTAGTTTTCAATACTTCAGAGTCACTGCTGTTCAGAAGAACTGGCGTGCTGGTGGAATTAGTTTTTAACTGTTTTTTCTTGTTGACTTGTTTCAATTGTATGACCGCTGTGCTTTTTTTACCCTTTTGGAGGGCAATTTTTTTCTTATTCTGTTTCTTTGCTTTAATAAAAGGCACATCTTCATCCATATTGATGTCATATGGGTCACTTGCAACAATTTGACTTGGACTGGAATTTGGTGTGCTGAATTCTTCATCTGCATCATAGGCAGAGTCTGCCTGTAGAAATACAGATAAAGTACATTATGATGGAACCTGCAAAAGCTTGAATCCATTGCATTTTTTCATCATGGTGCAAGGAAAATTATTGGTTGTTGTAGCTACTATGAGCAATAACACAATACTACAATAAATAACTATAAATTGAGCATGCATTAGATTTTTAATAATCTTACCAAAACAGTGTGTTTCTTCATAAGCACTTCTGATTTCATGTTCTGAAATATAAAATTCGAATAACTTGGTTAATGTCTGGCATGACGGTTTAAGTAGCATGATTTATTAATTAATATTACAACATCGTGTCTAGTCAATTAAAAGAATTACTAACACCTAAGAAGGCACACACACAAAATATAAAACAAGTGAATTGCGTTAAAGTTTTCAACTTATTGCTTTTGTTTTAAGTGTACAATTTTGGTTGTTTTCGTATCTTCTAAGTAAAATGTATAAATTTATAAATGTTAAGTGGCTAGAATTATTATCCACAAAAAAATAAAAACAATACAGTGTGATAGGTTCCATTGCAGAAATTTACCTTAATTCTGCCAGAAGATCGAGATCCACTTAACCTAGAACCTGACTGGATACTATCTTGATTTTCTATTTCACTGGAAAATGTGGAACCATGCCCTGAAAAAGATGTTTAACAGCATTGCAGGTCTACACATAGTGTCTATTTTTATAATCATAATTTTTTCTATATTTCAAAATGAATGTCCCGTACTTGTAGTAAGTATAGTAGTAATAGTAGCTATGTTAAAAGCTGGTGGGTTATATAGTCTAATAGTTTATAATGCAAGTTATTTATAAGCTTACAAGCAATGTCAGTAGGGAATTTTTAAAAAATTAAGTTTATAGCCTAAATAGGGCTTTATAGATTAAAAGATAAAGTGACATCCAGTGAAGTGAGTTTTAAGTATCTTTTACCACTTTGTGTTGCAACAAATGTACATGCAACAGTGTCAAAGGTAGGTCAACAATTGTTAATTAAAGTATAAAGAACAACTAATAACCAGCCTACTGCCGTTAAAACATGTTATTGAACTTGAACATTTGATATTAAAATTTGATTACATATATATTATATTTATTATATATATTATTGAATATTTTTTTAGGGTCTTTATAATTTGTTTTTTGTTATTATACATACATTTTATAAATGATACGGTACACACAAAAATTACATGGGTGCACACTTATTAACCCCAGAGCCCTTTATAACTAATATTTACAATTTGTGGTATTGTATGCCTATCAGTCAATCAAATCATGGCCTTTACTCTATCATATCATCCATTCATTATGGCTAGTGGTAGTTATGGAAGAAAGTAAAGAGTATCTGTAGATATATTAGTACTATTATAGTATTGGCATGTTTTATCTTTTTAATGAGTAATGTGTAAGAGTAAGTGTATGAGACTACACATTTACCCCAAAAAAGTGCTGCATAAAAAAAGAAAAGAATATATATTAATTAGTATTAGGCTTATTAGGGATAATAAAAGGCCTATAATTTATTGGTAAGCCTAATAAATGGCGTCAATTGAAATAACAGAGTGAGGGTTGTTATTTAAATTAAGTTTTTTAAAATCCATGTCCATTGACATTGACTTGATGAGAGGCCATTTTTGTGGCTTAGCTTACTAACAGATAAGCATAAATAGTACTGACCAGGACCTGCATCGGTTAGCTGAGTGGGAGATGAGCTGGGACATGGAATTTTATCCTGCCAAATGTCAGATCCTGTCACTCTCCCGAAGTAGAACGCTTCTACACAACCCTTACGAAGTGCATGATGGCTATATTCTTGAGCCAGTTTCCTCCATCAGGTACCTCAGTTTTACCATTCAAAGAGAGGTCTGATGGGACGATCACATTAACAATGTGTGCAGCCGGACAAACAAGACCATAGGCCTAGGGTTCCTAAGGCAAAATCTAAGAGTCGACAACTCCAGCATGAAAGAAAAAGCCTATAAAGTATAATTATTATAAAGCCTTTGTCTGGACGCTTTTAGTTTTAGATTACGCATCTTCTTTCTGGGACCCATGCACCCAGAAGAGCATCGACAGGTTGGCGGCAGTCCAAGGACAGGATCAGGCTCAGGGACTTGAACAAGTTTTCAAAGGGAAAATTTATTTGCGTCTATTGCCTCCCAATTCCTAATATTATATCCTCTTCAAAACCATGCATAGAAACATTGCGAACACCCTCTACAAAATAGGAGCCAGAATGATCAATACTTTGACCATGGGCCCTCAAATATAGGCCTACTTTTTATAGACATAGAAGTCAAGTAGAAGAACATAAATTATAAACAACAAAGTAACAAAGCACCAAGTAGGTACTTTGACAGAAATTTTAAATATTGTCATATTGAAATAAATGATGCACCATTTTAAAGGGCTAGCTATAAGGTTTACAAAAACACCAATTTCATCTTTCTATCTTTTATAGAAGTGGAGTTATGATTTTTTTGGTGATTTTTTAAACCCTCCTTATTTATCTTTGTATTTAACTAAAAAAACGTGTGACCCACTTTCCAAATTTCTGCCTTATTTTGCTCAAAACTTCTTTATTTTAAGAGATAATGCTACCAGATTTTCAGGACACATTATCAATGCAATATACAACACAATAAACATCAAAACTGTTATATAGCATCAAGACTATTATTTTTTTTAAATATTTATATGAGGGTATGTTAAGAAAAACAAACAGTAAAAAGGAAAAATTAATATTTGTAAAGGAAAAAAAAACAACATATTATTATTAATGTTAATTGTATTTTAATGAATTATATGCTTAAGTTAAATTTTAAATCAATTCTTATATTTTAGAAAGTTTAGTAGAAGTCTTTTTTGTTGAATGTATAAGATTATAAATAAAAACTACGGTAAATATCACCAATAAGACTAATACCAGTACTGGGATATGTGAGATTTAATTTTAAAAGGTAATGGGGATGTTCTGTCTATCATTTTCTATTTAGACTGCTCTTCAAACTGCTTGATCTTTTTTATAAATCTACAATCTCTCTATACTTTTTCCAAACATGCCTCCTTGTCGATGGAAATTAACATTTTCTCTTGTGTCTGAATGAAACCTAGAAATAACATCTAATCATATTCATATCCTGAACAGACACAATTTCTTACTGCTTTTTAATATTAGTCAAGTTTTTTGTTTAATAACTATTAATTTCTTTTACTTTTATATTATTAGAAATAATAAATAGTAGCCTATGCCTTTTGCATGCTTTACACTTCAATAAAAAAATAATTACTATGATGATGTTATTTATTTTAAATTATAATTAAATGCCTTATTAATATTTTTAAAATACTAACTTCAATACTATTATGCCTGTAAATGTAAATGCAGTTGTAATAATGAAATAGTTTTAGTATTATTAGTAATATTTGTACCAGTCCAGTGACAGTAATTAGTATTATTAAATTATTTATTATTTGGGTTAGACTTATTAGTTAAATGTCACTAACTAGAGAATACCAATTATTATTAAAATTATTAAACTATTATTGATTCAATAAAGAAGATCCGATAAAACATTACGCCATTCATTCATAACATTTCTTAACTTTGATATTATACATATTATTATTATTATTAGTTAGTTATTAATAGTGTATAATATTAATATTAATGTAAATCAAGGGACAAAACTGGTCCGAAATTCAACAGACTACACAAAACAAATTTTTTTTAAATTCTTTAATTTACTGGGTTGCATTCATTTCTAATAATATTGTAAAAATGTATCCAACTAATTAACTGATAAGTGTTCCACGGAATTTTGAAGATTAACAATAACAGTCATCTTTTTTATATCTTCATATTTATATATTAATGACGAAGCCATTTCCGACAACCCAATTTTTTTTAATTGAGGGGGGATAACTAATGAAATACTCAAATTTCAAAAATTCGATGGTGCATAACTTTTTTCAGCGTTTGCTAATATTAATGAAATAAAGTTATTCCTCTTTGTGAAAAAATCAAGCTCTGGCGGGGTAAAGCGCTATGCGGCGCGAGCTTGCATTAAAAAGTTATAATAATAAATACATATCGATCCATAAAAATAAATCTGTTGCCACTTACAAAATACACAATGCTGCAAAAATGATACCTTCGTGTTTGGAAAAAATAT
Source organism: Omphiscola glabra (assembly GCA_964017045.1). NCBI lineage: Eukaryota > Metazoa > Mollusca > Gastropoda > Lymnaeidae > Omphiscola > Omphiscola glabra. The sequence goes on from OZ024797.1 coordinate 19,336,534, forward strand.
GTGCTCTACGTCACTGATGACTAAATAGTTTATTATTAGAAAACTGTGACGTAAAACACAAAAAAACGAGATAACCACTGAGACGAATGTTAAAATGGCCGTACACGTTTTGCGTTATTTTTCCATATGCGCAGACCGCATGCGCGTGAGACCTTCGACGTACCTACACCAAGTCAAGTCAAAATATTGTCCGTGGAGTGACTGAAAATACAGTCATACACTTCTTCTTTCGCCTTTTCGTCCTCGAGGAACAGCAGCCGATCTTCATCGACGTCTGTGGTCATTTCTAGGACATAGGCCGCCTACAAGAGCCCTCCAGGCATCACGATCCTGAGCCAATCTCTCCAGCCTCCCCCAAGTGTGGCCAAGTTTCTTGGTATCCGCCACCACTTCATACACTATTAATATAAATTTCATCTTACTATACTGACTAAAGATTTAGTAAAGATCTAAAACAGCTGGGAACCCAAGAATGGAAAAGAAAAGCATTAGTCAGGCTAAGTTAGGACAGTTTCAGTTAGGTATGAGTAGCGCTACGGCAATTGGGATGGATGGATACTGACTGACAGATTAACTTGACATAGGGCTAGACTATTAAAACAAATTGAAGTAAAAGTTTATTTTTATTAGGCCTGCCTTCAGGCTTCAATCTAGACTCCAGTCACGTCTCTAGTCGCCTTGGGCTAGTCAAATACTTCAAATAGTGAATAGTGCGCGAGGAGTGGTGCAGCCTTAGATGTAACTTAGAGACTTAAAATAAAAATATTTAGGCTTACCAGAATCCCGAGATTCCGTTTTATTTTCACGGCATTTTCTTTTGGATCTCATTTCTTATATTTGTGAATTGAAGAAGCAAGTTAATAATTCTGGTAAATCCAGAAGACTTATTTGATATTTCAATTTCAGTAACCGTGTTTACAAAACAACTATGGAAAAGGAAGTCGGAAGTAAAGTATTTCAATTTTGGCGGTCTTAAGAGCGATGCATGCATTATGGTCAAACAAACTAACGAAACATTAATTTATAACTTTAAAAAAAAAATAATATATATATATATTGTTTATAGAAAGAATTTCACTTGATTTTCTGAAGATTATATTATTAAAAGCATACATATATTTACTCTTAAATTTGACTTCAAGAAAATGTTGGTTTTGATAATTTTCCTTTTGTGCCTGGTTGATTGATTCCAAAGATACCAAAGGGGCAGTCCATAGCCATAACGTATGCCACTCTATGTTTAGACATTCCTCCCCACCCGGGGTCACAATATGTCACAAATCTCATACCCCCCTAGCCCTAGCACCTAAAGTACGTCACACTTTCAAATTTAAAAAATTGTTTACAAATTTTAAACTAAATCAAATTTAATCTAAAACACACTTCCCTATTAAATATTTAATTTATAAAAGTAGCCTCATCTGTCAGACAAAAACATCTCTTACAACTGAAAGTTCAAAATCAATGACAATTTCAGGTTTTATATGTATGTTAATTTGTTAAAATATATGACGTCACACAATCCCACCCACAAACTGTCAAACTTTCTAGGAACCCCCCCCCCCCCCTACCCCAAACCTTTTTTTTTTTTTTTTTTTTTTTTTTGAAAGCGGAGACTTCATGTGACTCCATAATACTCCGTAAATGTTGCACATTTAAGATTGAGTGCTTTTGCTGCACGATTCCGTTAGCCTTACCATGCGGTAAATGTAGCTTTATGATACAGTGTTTACTGCGGTAAAAATTTAGCTCTGTGGCTCTGTTGTTTATTGAAATATAAAACTTAGCGGATAACTTAATTTCCGAAAATCTATTTAAAGACTATAGAAATAAACTGAATTTTTTTTAAAAAAATGCAAATTTCTAATAAATTATTATTTAAACTATCAATATTATATCAAAACTGAATATTTAAATTGTGCTTCGTTTCATTCACTTTTTTTTTCCTAATCGCGAACATGTTTTTAAAAGTCAATAGTCTTTTTACAAGAATCATTCCCCTTGGTGGTAACTAAAGACAACGGAAATGTACATAATTTGGACTATTGACTCTAGTGTAATTATTTTAATAGGATATTGTTTTTTTAATACTTGTGGTATCATCCTGTATTTTCATTAAATCTAATTACTAAAATCTATAAAGAGACTCTCTAGCTTAAGGGCCCACGATCAATGTTTGTGTTGATCATTCTGTCTCCTATTTATTTTATGTAGAGGCAGAGGGGAGCTACTCAGCGAGGGTATCAGTATCAGGAACTGGCGTTCGAAGGCCTGGGGCAATAGACGCATATGTGTCAACCCAAGTGTTTTGCCTCTACTGTTCCTATGGGAGCTTGTTCCAGTCCCTGATTGTCTTTGGCAGGAACGGGCAGTTCCTGTACTGTGTTCTTGCTGTTATGAGCCGGAACTGCCTGTCATGGCCTCGTCACTGTCTATGGGGGAGTGGTACGTGTTTCTGTTTAATGTTGAGCAGTGGACCAGCTCATATTTTGATCTTGTACATCACGGAGAGCCTGGATTATCATCGTCGTTCCCCCAATGGTGACCAGCCCAGTGTTTTCAGCATGCTGCCAAAACTAGAGGTGTTCCTGTAGCGGTTCATCTCAGGACAAAGCGTGCTACTTGTTACTGTAACACCTCCAACCTGTCCATGCTCCTCTGGGTGAATGGGTCCCAGGCTGAAGTTGTGTAATCTAAAAGTGGTCGGACAAAGGCTTTACTTTATAGTTAGGCCTTTTCTTTCACACTGGAGTTGTCAGTCTTCAGATTTAACCTTAATTCCCTAGGGTCCTGTTTGGCCGGTTGCACACATGCTTAATATGCTCGTACCATTGGCCACCTCTTTGAATGGTATCACTAAGATACCTTAAGAAGGAAACTGGCTCAAGCATATGGCCATTCATTTGGTAAGGGTGGTGTTGAGGGGTACTACTTCTGGAGACTAACAGTGTCTGTCAGGATACAATTCCATGTCCCAGCTCACCTCCCACGCAGCTAACCAATGGAGCTCCTGTTTTAGCTGGTCCTGGTCAGAACTCTTGGCGATTGTCCTATACACAGCCATGTCGTATGCAAAAAGTCTTGCTTTGGAGGTCAATTTCTGGGGTAGGTCATTGATGTATGCTAGGAACAAACAGGAGCCTTGCACCGAGCCCTGGGGGACCCCTGCACCGAGCCCTGGGGGACCCCTGACTTATCAGACAAAAGAGAAGCTTGTACCATCCACCACTGCTGTCTGGTTTTGGTTGCTGAGGAAGCTAGAGATCCATGTTTTGGTAGTGCATCGGATCACATATATCTGTACATCTCTCTAAATCAGATGATAATTCCTTGCTATCTGAATAATTTATGTCCTTTTAAAATTGTATATATTAATACTAATAATACTGATTTTATTATTAGTTTAATCGTATATGAAGATGCAGACTATGCACTCAATTGTTATTAATAATAATATTATTTATAAGCTCTCTACTCTCTACCATTATGTTTTATTTCTTCACAATCTACACACGCCATCAAATATGACATAAACAAAGTAAACTTTACAATATATACCGCTTCAAACATTACCGGTACATCATTTACTAAATGAAAATGATTTAGTTTTAGTTTTAGTTTAGAACATTTGTAGTTATTAGTAACTAAATAATTATTAATTATGCAATGAGAAAGCAGTTCAAATTTAGACTATGTTTTACAAAATTTCATTTTCAGAATTAAATATGGCTTCATCTGCACATTATGAAGAAAATATTAACAAATTTATCATTGCTAAAACTGGTGAGCAAATTTATCTGGATTTAACTACAGAAAATGTAATTCAACTAAAACCAGTGTGTAAGAGAGGATCAGTTCCCCTTGGGGCCTTCTGGGTTCACGTCTTTCAACATTCAAATAATTACCCAGTAAGTAAATACAACTGTACAGTTGACAATTTATTTAAGTTTTTTTACTAAAATTTTATGTTCCCAATAATTGTATTGCCATAGTCTTTGGTGACCAAAATATTATCAAGAAATAGTTTTTGCAAGATAATTGATTAGTATAATTGGTGAGATAATTTAAAGTGAACTGAAACTTTTAGGGATGTATAAGATGTTAATATATATATATATATATATATATATATATATATATATATATATATATATATATATATATATATATATATATATATATACATAAATATAAAATATAGATATATATATATGTGTGTATATATATATTTTTTTTTTTTCCTGGCATCCTAAATAACTTTGGTTTATAATAGTACCGGTATTACTATAGTATACAACCCAATTTTGAAAATAAAACAATGGCCCATAAATAGGATATAAAAAATTAATATTTGTTGTGCTCAATCACAGCTTAACCATTTTAAGATTTCTTATACTAACTTCAGATATATAGAGAAATAACCAGCTATTTGATGTCAAGAAACAACTACAACCCTGTTTCTGTATTGTTATTATCAGAAATTAAAAACGTTCCATTATTAATATGTCATATGAACATTACAATTATAAAATACATTAAATTTGGCTCAATTTGGAATCTCAGAAACAATTGGTAATGTCAATTTTATATCTTTACCTCACAATAACAAATCATTAGTATGGATCTTGTTAACTAAAAAAACAATCTATATTGATATAAAAAACTAGGCATTGTAAAACCCCTTATTATCATATTGAAAATGGAAGGATAGAAACTCATTTTCAACAAGATGGCAGAAGGCTTGGTATTTCTAGATACGGCCCTAGGAAACTTGTCAATACCAGCTTCAAATTATTTATAAGTGCTATACTATAACAGTTTAAAAATTACCATTTAGTGCACATTTCAAAATTGTATTTTGAAACGCTTGCTGTTTTCCAATATACAAACAATAAAGATGTGTTTATGTTTATATTCTAGGTTTATTCATATCCCTACAAAAGGCTGTACCAAGCTGGAAGGCCATTTGAATTACAGCTCAGAATCGATGGAATTTCCATTAACATCAACTTATCATCAGGATATCTTATCTTCAAAGGTTCACATGTAATTGACTGGTTTGTGAGTCGCTTTCTAGGAATCCTGGAGGGATATGCCTTGCCTCCAGGAAAAAGTTCAAAGGAATTAAGAGATCAGTATTCACAAGAAGAATTGGAAGCTTTGAGAAAGGAAAGGAAAATTTGTTATAAGCAAAGTAAGACAATATTTTTTTTTAAAATATATGTTTTTTAGATAATAATTAGATTATAATTTATAAAGTGTTTTTTTAGCTTAATATAGTTATTTGAATTAAAGAAATCTTAATTTTGTGTTTCCTAATTTTTTGGTGAATTAAATTAAACAAATTGTTATTGCAGTAAAATTTCAAAATCTTCTCAAAATGTAAAATGACCTTTCTCAAAGTTGAAGAAAGAACTATACCACATATAATATTTCTGCTCAACAATTATTTGCTTAAAATTTAGAATGTACGTCTCTCTTTAAAACATAAGGTAATTTATCTTTATTAAATTAATTTACACCAATTTACAGTGATAGATCAATGGCCATCGAATGCTCTAAAAATGGAGGCCAAAATTATGGAGGCTGGAAGGCAAGCTACCAATCAAGAGCCAATCAGCCTAGATGGATTTTTAAAGGGAGAAGATTTAGAAACATATTGCCCCATTGCAGATTTGGTGAGTTTATTAAATTGTGACAGAAAACAGACCATGTACTTTTTATTGCTTTTTTAAAATAAAAGTTTATCTGCAGAGATTTTATTATTATTTTATTTTTTTTACAAATGTCAACCATAAGTTTGGTACCGGTATTATATTATTAAGGACAGACAGATGAATTTTCCTGAACTAAGATCTTTTGGAATTGATTTTGGACTAAATTTGACCATTTCTATTGAGGTACAAGTATATAAGTATAAAAGTATAAGTTACAAAATTAATTTTGAAAACTAGTGCATTGAGATTGAAATGCCTATTTATGCCAATTTGTTTCAGTTAGATGAAGTAGAAATTACACAACAGTTGGTCAAACTTGAAACTGGAAGAGTCATTCAAGGTAATGTGCTTTACAGAATATGGAAATCTACATTGAATTCTTGGTTTTCTGACAAAGAAGGGAAAGTCTACATCATAACACCTCACGTTGACTGTGACCGTCTTGTTGACATTTGCCAGCTTTTTTTGAAGAACAGACTTACAGCTTGCCTGGATACACTGTGCATCCCAATGAGCAATCTGTATGGCAGATTTGCGAGTGTAAGAAGTCAGGCCATTCAACAATTTCCTCCAAGAGATCAAGTTTTTATTGAATATAAAATCTACAGCAATGTTGTGTATCCAGTTGTGGACTTTGTCACCAGTTTTATTGCTATGGTTAAGGACGGCAAAGCAAGAGTTTTACAAACCAATACAGATTTTGACAGAGCCAGTTTCTTGACTACAACATCAGTGACTGTTCAGTACAAAGAAATTGATGAGACAGAGTTTCTAAAAGCATATCTTGACCCTATCATTGGTTAGTTGAAGGAATGTGAAACAATCATATTTTTATAGATTTCATTAATTAGTTAAAATTAATTCTTAATGACATAAATGTAATTATTATTTATAGCTTATAAAATACTAGTCTCTTAAACTTTGATCTAATACATATATTATGTAGCTGCAGCATTTTCCATTATGGTGTTTGTGTGTGTCTAATTTTGCTTTATGCATGTTTGTGCAGAAACACCAGAGGCATTTTAACATGCCAAGTGGGTACATTTAATGTCTTCCGGCTATATATTATTTTGAGTGCCATGAATATATATACAGCAGCTAGTGCTCGAATTACGACCACGATCGGTTCCGACAGACCGGTCGTAACACGATTTGGATGTAAGTTGAGTACTACGCTATGTGTACAGTAATGTGAAGTTATAAAAATATTTAAGTTTAAGTTAAATTATAGCATAAATTTCTTTTGTTATTGCTATAAATCATAATTTTCGATGTTCATTTTATGCCATTTGTATCATCTCTACACCATAAGTTCGTAAGTTGAGCACTAGCTGTAAATGAAATATGGCAAAAGATTCTTGTCTGTTCAATAATGATCTTAAACTTTATTCTAAAAAAAAATGAAAGGAAAATAGTTCTTTTTTTTTTAAATTAATTTTTGGACATTTATGCTCATTTGTAACTTGATTCTTTCTGTTTTTGATTCATTATTTTGTCTTTGGTGAAAAGCTATAACTTTGACTAAACTGAAGAAATGTATAATTAATATTTTTTTATAAATTATATATATTAATCTACAGTTAATTGTTCTTAAAAATAGGGTTAGTTTGTAAAGGAGACAGTATAGGGCAAGATGTGAGCCGGTTGGGGGATTTGCTGGGAGTGTATTCTGCTGGGCAAGGCGTGTTGATAAATAGGAGAGGGTATGAGTATAAGGGTAGAGGAGCATCAGTTGTGATAGGTTTTGGTAAGAGGGTGGAGCAGGATGCAGGAATTCGGATTGAGGATTAGATATGTGGGGGAGGTCAAAGACAGGAAATTTGTAATGAGCAGGTGATATGGAGTTTATTTGTCTAATTTATTGCATTTTTGTGTAATAACTATTATTTACTGTATGCTCCTTATTACCTACTCTTTCAATTTTTTTTAAAAAAAGCCATTTACCTGTATTACATTTATGCAAGATTATGGAAGTAATATTGTGGAAAAAATATGTTATTATTAGGATTAGGCTAAAAGTATGTGGCTTAAAAAGAGTGAAGAAAATGCTCCTATCATTTATGTCTTTCTTTTAAAATATGTTGTTGTTCGTCCGTCAAATCGACTAGGACCATCCAGTCATCCGGTTAGGGGGGTGGGTTCATATGTGGCTTGCCAATCCTATACGTGCTCGGAATAGTCTGTGGCACCGCGGGCAGGGGATAGTTGGTGCAGTCGTGGATTTAATAATGTTCTTTCGGGCTTGCCTGCGTGTCTCAATCGTCGCCATCCTACTGACTTCATAAGATTTAGCCCCTATCTTGACCGCTGATCTCCACCTGACTCTGTCCTGAGCTGTCTGCTCCCATTTAGTAGTGTCGATGCTGAAGGCCTTTAGTGCCACTTTCAGTGAGTCTTTGTAACGTTATTTTTGACCTCCTTGGGAGTGCTTGCCTGTCGTGAGCTCATCATAGAATATTTGTTTAGGGAGCCGGTGATCTTCCATGCGGGCAACGTGTCCCATCCAACGGTGTTGATACTGCATCAGGATGGTGCAGATACTAGGTATGTTCGCTCTAGCGAGAACCTCTGTGTCAGGAACTTTGTCTTGCCACCTGATGCCGAGGATCTTTTAAAATATAGACATGCCAGGTTTCAGATACTTATTGCAACCCAAGCGGCATATTAAATTTAGAGCTAATCAAATTCTATTTTACACTTGCCTATGTATTTAAGAGCCTAAAAGTATAATATTTATGCACAGCATTATTAAAATTATAAAACTTGAATTCAAATGTAAAAATAAAATGTTTTAAAATTGTTGATATTGGTTGTTTCCTCTTTGAAATTAGTACAGGTAATAAAAATTAAATAAAAATTTGTTAAATTAAAAAAAAGATTTCTTTAAATTATGAAAGTATAATTTATTAAATAAAAAATACTTGTTTTTGTTTGTCCTTTTTGCCCTGTTGAAGAAGCTTTGAATTTGAATCACAAAATACTTGCCCTGATGACCTTGAATATGCATATTTAAATACCCACTGTATTTATTTATTCAGTGTAAAGTTTATCTAAGAAATAATTTAAATTAAGAAAATTGAAGTTGGACATAAAATCAAATTTATTACATGTCTATTCCCCTTGCTGTTAGACTGTAGAATTTGGTAGAGTATGGTATCATCATATTGTACAAAATTTGGCATTTTAAAAAAAATGATTTTTTTTTCTTAAATCAGTTACACTTGAGTTTCAAAGAAAACAACAATTAAAATACTAAATACTGAATCTAGGTTCAGAAAAACTTTTTAAAATTCAATACAATAACAGAGTCAATCATTTAATCACCTTAATGGTAAACTATGAAAATGTCAATGTTAATCTTTTTAACTGTCAAAAAATAACACCCTTGCTAAGAAGGAACAAAAATGTAACTTACCATCATTTAAAAACATTATAACTTATAACACTTATAATTTATAAATAAACTTGTTATCTGTTACATTTCCAAGCCAAAGGATGATTTTCTTATTATTTATTAAAATTAGTTCATCTATACCCAACAAAATATAAAACTCCATTCTTTAAGTATATCTAGAGTTACTCAGTTGTCTGAGTCTTTACACTAAATAACAATTTATATGTTGACTTATGCATGACCAAGAATTTCTCTGTTTGTTCATTAAGGAATTTTAAAAAAACATTGATTAAAACTTCTACATCAGTGAAAAATGAGATGCAGTATTGTGATGAGATATAGTTGCCTATATACAAAAGTAACAATTATCATCTATGACGGTGGCAAACATAAAAAGAATACTTAAAAGAATCTGATGAAAATGAAAACCATGGGATGGTTGGGCACATTGAAACATTGTGATCTTCTCACTTTCCAGCTTGTTTACGCAACATGTGATAAATTTTTTCTTTCAGCCAGTCCTTATTGTGAGGAGTATATGTGCCATAAGTCTTTTGAAACCTGAAAAAAGAGATTTAAAAGGTACTTTTGGTGTACGGTAATGCAGTAGATAATGTTTTTTAAACCCCACAATTCAAATCTACATAATACTATTTCCTTATTCATACAAACTCAATCAGCCTCACAATATTATACAATTTTGTAATCGTGAATAATCTACATTTGCTGCCATTACTTTTTTCCAAATAGCTAATATACATGTTAGAAAACAAAACCTTTCGTTTATTGACTGATAGCAATTTTTAAAATGAAGATGCCTTCTGTCATCATAATAAATAACAACTGTACTGGTAAAATAAAATTAAAACAATTATTTATTACGCCTGTAATAATTACCCATTTGCGGAACATAAGAGATACGTATATTGGACAAGCTGTGTTATGGTGATAAACTATGATAAAAAAGTTAACAAAATTTATTTTTTTTATTGTACAATTTCCTTTATGGAATCAGAGTTGTTGAGTTTTTTAAAATTCCAAGGTACTCACACCAAGCAACTCAAATCTGTTAACTGATCAATAAACTCAAATAACTGTGAGATGTCATATGTTATTGAGGGATCATGTGGATGCAGTCGCTTCAGGTGCTCTTCAAATATTTTACAAATTCCTGAGAATGGAAAAATATCGTAAATCATAAAATTTTAAATATTAAAAATAAGTTAAGTTTTTATAAAAGTAAAAAGAATATCACTGTTTGATCAGAAAAAAAGCATGTAATTTTTTTCACGAAAAACATTTTTTTTCACGAAAAACATTTTTTTTCACTGGTGTACAAATTCAAAAATGTGATATTAATATTTTATTATTTAAATAAAAATATCAAACATTGTTTACCTTCCAGACATTCATTGAGGGATTCGTAATCAGAATAAGTTCTTGTCTCAGGACGCTGGTTGGGCTGAACCAAAAGGATTGTGTGAGACTGAAAATATGATGGAGTAAAATTTTTAAAAATTCAAATATGCATAAAAAATATAAAAGACAACTCACAGAGTAGGTGAAAACCGGACATTCCACAAAATAAAGTATACAGACTTTCATCGCAAAGCCTTCAAAAGCAAAAGAAAGAAACAAAGAATAAAAATAATAACCTTTCTGAGACTGTAAGTGTGAGTTGGAAAGGAAATTAAATAAGTTTTAAATAATAAATATTATAATATAAGTTGCTGCTAGCCAAGTCCTTATTAGCTACTCTGTTGGTATGTATATTTCTAATATCCTTGATCATAGTTACAAAAAGTGGACTTTTTTTCATTTTAATCTAAACTCAATATACCGGTATTTCACTCTCCTCTTCCCTCACACCAAAATATCAACCTTTTGAATCATGAACACACTGCACAATTTATTTCAAGTCAAGTTACTGCAGCAATTTAAATATACAAGCAAATGAATTTTATTAATAATGTATCAAAGTTATAATGTCGCAATTATAGCAGATAGGAAATAACCAATAAAAAATAACAGAGCTAGAAAAATCAGAAATATATTAATTTAATTAATTATTCTCAAAGTAGTGGAGTAGTGACAGCTTAGAACAGAAAGGTTGTGTTATTTAGTTCTGCTGTGTCATTGTGTAAACACTGCCTTAATCCAAAAAAACCCAACTTAATTGAATAGGAACAGTTACTAGGCCTAGGGCAATAACAGTGACAGACTGGACTGGTTTAGCGGTTTAAGTAGTCAAGTGGTAGCAAGGAAGGCCAACAAACAACAATATAAGTTAACTTTGATTAGGCACTTGATACTCATTCGCGCACCATTTTGTGCAGATTGAAAAGTAACAATAAAGCTTGTGGCACAGTTTCTAAAGGGCTTTCCTATTATATCAGCTTAGTCCGTTCTAAGTCATTGTTGTATGGTATATAAAATTATTGATTTCCTAATCAGTGACATTGCAACTTTTGTTATCCGTGACACTACTGAATTATTCACTGAATTTTATGCAATTTTTTTCATCATGTATATCTGTATATAGTGAACATTTGTTGAGTTTTGATCACATTAACTATTCATTTTGTTTAGTAACTGAAGAAGAAATGGCATATGTGCAAAAATATACTCAGTCTAGACTTAGTAAAGTACTAAAAGTTCGTCAGACACAGTTGAGTTCGTGACGTTCCTCTTACAAATACTAACATTTACTCTAACAATTGTCGATAATTGGTAGTAGTCTACTAGTCGTATAACAAAATCACTAGCCTACTCTGCTGGCTTTTCTTGCAAATAACATTAAATATTTTAAGATCATGTAAACAAAAATAACATTTGGTTTTCAGTATGGAAATTAAAATGGGAAATAAGAGACCGAACTTAACCATTCTTATTGTTGCAAATTCTTTAGGTGGACAACTAAACGGAGGTCTACCGAGACTGTAAGTAAAGTAGTATTAATAGCGTAGCTGTGTTCAAAATTAGTTTCCACCTACAGTACATATGTGATGTTAACGGCTGTTGTATTCTTGATTTAAAGTAACGCAAAGTATGTGAAATTAATAAATTATATATTTCATTTGATAAAAAATGTAATAATAATTTAATAATTGAAATGAAATAATACAATTTTTGTTTAAATAGTTTTTTTTTTCATTTCAGGAAGTTGCTGCTGCCATCTTCTAAATATCACAACAATGTAAAGCTACGTGTTTATACATTTAAATAGGTATAATACACACAACCCAGGATCAGAAGTGCTCTATTTGACAACCTTTTTAGAAAATGGATGATATCTTGACTCTCTTTTCTCTGTCCATAGCAATGCTTGTTGGTTGTTACCTTGCTGGAGTCATCCCACTGACTATTTCACTTTCAGAAGTAGGCTTATTTTTAATTTTATATTAATAGTAATAGGCTTAATAAATAGGCCATGTCATTCAGCCTATTCATTCATTCATAGCCATATTCATAGGCTAAATTGCTAATTTTAACCTAAAAATCTGTGCAATCAATAATATTTGTTGGGGGATTACGCAACAGGTTAACGGTTAGGATATAAAATGCGTTTCACTTACGAAGAGGCCAGATACGACCAATAAAACACTAAGAAATGCTTGCTCTTTACAAAAGTGTGGAACTTAACCAAATATCTTCCTCCCAACCCCCAAAATAAAAAAAAATTATATTACCAAATTTAAAAAGATTACAGGTGTATTTTACGATTGTATGCCATGACCCGCCAAAATTACGATTTTCAGAGACCCGGCTAAAAAAAAATCTGATTAAAAAAATTTATTTTTTTTCGGTTTGGAAGTTTTAGCCCTTTCTAAAAAAGATCTGGCAGTGAATGAACTGAGAAAAACGATTGGTTGTATTATTTTTTTTTAAGTTGGGACTTGTTTGAGCCTTTTCAGTCAGCATACAGAACGCATCACTCTACCGAGACAGCCCTGTTGCGCGTCGTAAATGACCTTCTGTCGTCTTGTGGTGAGGGCCAGGTATCCCTTTTGTCGTTACTGGATCTATCGGCAGCGTTTGATACGCTTGACCACGGCATACTTCTCCAACGTCTGCAATATACGTTCGGTTTCACCGATACCGTCCTGAGATGGTTCCGCTCATATCTGACAAATCGGGTCCAATCAGTTATCACAAACGGCTTGACCTCCAAGAAATCCATTATTGAATTCGGAGTACCCCAAGGCTCGGTCTTAGGTCCGGTGCTTTTCACTATGTACGTTCAGCCCCTGGGTGCAGTGATCAATCAGTTTGACATGGTATATCACATGTTTGCGGATGATACCCAACTTCAGAAATCCGTGATCCCCTCTCAGCTCCCTCAGCTTCTTAATATGACACAGAAGACAGTGGAGTCAGTTAAGCACTGGATGACAATAAACAAGCTCAAATTGAATGATGAAAAGACTGAGGTGATCCCCATTGCTACCGCTCAAAAATTAAAATCTTTAAAAGATACACCATCCTTTACTCTCTCAGGCGTGCAGATTGAGTTTGCTCAAACAGTGCGAAACCTGGGTGTCTACTTAGACAGAACACTAACTATGGAAAATCACATTAACATGATTTGCAAGGCGATTTTTCTAGAGCTGCGCAGAATTATTCATATCAGACCCTTCTTAACGTTGGATGCATCAAAGAGGCTGATGTCTGCACTCGTGCTATCACGCATGGACTACTGCAATGCTCTCATGGTGGGTCTTCCAGCTACACTCCTTGATAAAATTCAAAAAGCACAGAATAATGCGGCTCGAATTGTTCTTCGTAAACGCAAATTCGACCATGCTAAAATCGCAACTCTGTGCTACCGCTGCTTGCATGACCTGGTGCCGTCCTATCTCCAAGCGCTCATGACGCCTTATGTACCCACTAGACAACTCCGCTCATCCGATAATGGCAAACTCTCGATACCGCGTGTTCGCCTTGAAACTTACGGAAAGCGCACGTTCGCATTTGCTGGCCCAACCATTTGGAACACCCTTCCTGACGCTCTCAAAAACAGCCAGACGCTGGAGTCCTTCAAAACAAATTTAAAAACTCATCTATTTTGTAAACACCTGCTGGAATGATGATGTCTACAATCTTTTCCAGCTTGTTATTATCTCCCAGCTTAGTTTTTGTACCGCGCTTCGAGCCTTTGGGGATGAAGCGTGATTTTTCAAATGAACTTTATTATTATTATTATTATTATCCTTCATTATATTATGTATGCACTGATGGGGAGGTGGGGGTTGTTGAGGAAATTTGTGGCATACCAGACGCATGGGTAGGGGGATTGGTAGGAGTGTCAAAGGATATAAAATATCACAGCAACGTATCATATTGATGGTGATGGTTATATTTTTGCTTTGTGTGTCACGGTGAACTAGCTATCTGCTTCAACAGTAATATTTACACTAGTCGCCCTAGGCGACAACTTCACCCCCTTTGACTGCTACCAAGCATGTGATGTAGCAAGCAACTGTTCAGCACTGGAACGTTGTTTTGGACATATTTTATAAGAGCTAGTCAGCGGCATTTAAAAAATATTTTTAGAACTCACAAAGCAGCTCTATCCCCTTAACAATTTGAATACAACAGTTTGGAATGAATCACAATTTTTTTCACCCAATAATGGGGGGGGGGGGGGAGAGAGAGAGGTTGGCTCTCACAGCACGGAAAGAAAGACGTGTTGGTGGACTACAGTGTGTTGTGACTTTGATTCACTTTATCCAGTTAAATATTACCACTACAGTGACCTCTTTATGAAAACACTAAGCATTAGTATACAAGTATACGATAACTGCCAAACATTGTGCTGATATTTTTATAGCCTTAATAATAATTAATAAAAGGCCTATAACTAGAATTCATGGATTTCACAGATTTTCAGGTTTAAAGTTGGCTCTATAAGAGACTGTCAGGATAATTATCGTATAATTCATGCATAAATGTATTAGGTGCATTCTGGTGATCCCCCCGGCCCATCAAAGCTGTCATGCGCATTCTTAGCACGTACGTAATGGCTGGATAGCCCTTTCGATGGCAAGGTGCGGCTGGGGGAGGGGGTATGTATATTTTTTATTTTGCCTACCGGTATGTTATATATGGAAGTCCCATTGTCCAAACAGCTCTGGCGTTCAAATTTGTCTACACTGTCGGATGTGCTCATTGCGGGGTTTTAATGTTACCATTAATGGAATTGGCGATCCTTTTTTTTTCATTACAGTGGTTTAGCTTACTTAGTATATTACGATATGGCCGTGACAAAATGAAAGGCACGCGAAACCGATGATGAAGAGGAAACTTTTAATTCTACCGATAAAAATTCAGATTCAACAAAAGAAAAAGAAAGTTTAAATTATCCACAATTTACTGAGTTGCATTCTTCATAGAAGGGTCCATCATACGCGCACTGCACAATCTGCAAGTCGGACTTGTCATTTTCATTAGCAATCAAGGGCTAAAGGATTGGTGTTGATTTAGGAGATTGTGTATATGGCGCGGGTCTAAATATTTGAATCTATACACAGCCACATTTCGTAATGACAGTTTGGGGGGGGGGGGTTCCTCGGCAGAAAGTGCGTGCGTTATTAAAAAATTCATCCCGAAACGCTGAAAGTCCAAAAATAGCATTCTAATTATATCTCGAATGCTGTAAAATACCTCCCAATGTTTAGTAGGAATTATCATCGTGATGTTGTCAAGATTTATTTTCACAAATTAACTCGTTAGTAGTAGAGAAAATACAGTAATGTTTAGTCCACCGCAGCGCACGTGTGACGTATATTTCGCTGGGCTACGCCAGTGGTTCTAAAATTGTTTTACACTTTGAAATAAGTTCCTTTCTAAGTACCATTTTTTGACGCCAGGTTAACTCGATTCCACTGAACACGCTATACCAGTAGTTATTATATAAATAATGTATACTATATTATACTACCGTATTTTTATTTATTTACTATTAAGATACTGTATTGTACGATTTTGAGACGATATTGTATGATTTTAGGAGTTTGAGGGTAAACAGGTCTGCTTGCGTTCATGCAGGACTCAAGCCCTGCGCACAATAAAAATATCACTTCTACTTTTGTTTAATCTTGCAGGTATTAAATAATTTTTAAATAAATAGTTTTCAGTTTTAACAAGAGTTTAACATTAATTTTAAAAGTACCCGGTACCACATATAGTTAAAGACTGGCAAAGACAAAGGTTTTACTGCTTTTACCGCCGCGGTGTACGCAGGCCAAAGTCCATGGTTTTGCTAGGTACACCGCCGCAGTGTACGCAGGCCAAAGTCCATGGTTTTGCTAGGTACACCGCCACGGTGTACATAGTGCCAGCCATTTTTTTATTAGGTTTATTTAGGGATACATTTAGGGTTGAGGGATACATTTAGGAAATTTTTATATTATTTTTTAACGTTTTATTCTTAATATTACGGGTCGCGGCAACCAAGGTGGCGGCCATGGTAAAAAAACGGGGCACTATCTCTACCAAATTACCATCAATTATTTACATTTAAAAGTCCAGAGGCTAATTTAATTAGTAAGCCTAAGCCCTCTCCAGTACTTTTACTTTTACCACTGAAGTCACTGACTAGGACTAGTCTAATTATAATTGAAATAAAACTAATAAGAAGAAGGCTAGGGTTTATAATTTTTATTAACTTTAAAGTTAAAGTTAAGTTTAAGGCTAAAATTAAAGTTTAAAGATTGTCTGACTGTAAGTACTTTGGAAAGAAAACAAATCTATAAATACCGGTATTACATTTGTATGGAGCAAACTTCAAAATCGAATGAAAAATGAAACCAGAATCAACTTTCTAGCATTAATGCTTATTGAGCTATGAATATTTAACAATTTAATTAATTTAAAGTGCGAGTTAGGCAAGTTCGCTTGGTATATTTTACTATGGAACATGGACTGCACCACCAAATATTGGGACCCAATTCCGCTGAACGAGTCGCAGTCACACACTATATTTCTTGTTTAAAAAAAAAATTAAATGATAATTTAAAAAACTTTTATTTTCAGGATTAAATGCTATATATGAATAGTTGTAATATTAACTTTAGATTTTAACACTATAGTGCAATTATAAAGACATTTAACTAGCTTTGTTTAAATTATATATAATATAGCTTATGTAAGGCAAGGCATCCCTTAAAAATAATACTGGTTTGGGACTACTTATTTTGAACTTTCAACTTTTGCACATGACTAATTAATTAAAGCTTTCTATGACCAACGATTTAATAGTTTTTTGCACACTGCACATTCATTCTCTTAATGAATGAAACTATGAGAATTGCACATTGTCATGCAAGGGACTGTGAATGGTTGCCCTGGACAATGTTTTGCGCACTGTAAATTATTATCATTTATAATGGTGACTTAACTTAACAGGTTTTTTTTGTTTAAATTACTTCTAAGCTCATTCTAAAACATAGGTTATAAACTATTTTGATGTAAATAGTGGCAATAATTGAATATTTCCTAAGTATCGGTATCTTCCACCTTTTAAAAAGGCAAAACAGTATGTTGGAATGTAGGTCAAAATGTCCCCTATTGTGAACATATGGAAGAACACCACAATAGTCCTTTTATTAATGAAAAACCACAAAAATCCAAGAATTAAAACCTTGAATTCTACTGCACCTTCTCCCATTTCTCATACAAATTTTGAAGAAGTTTCCCTTGCTTTACCAAAGTGCCTATTATCTGAATTCAATTTGGGTGGTAGCAGCAAACTGAGTAATCTTCACATCAGCAATGTTTACTGAGTCTGTTCTTAACAATTACAATTTACATCTGTGCAAAAGATGAGAAGTCAGCCTCAGTACATCCATAAGAATGTTTTGAAATCTAGGGGAGCAATGGGGCTGCCATCAGGTTAAAAACCCATGTCATAACTCAATCCTAAAAGTAATATCCTCAATCGGACAATCTTTATTCTGTGGTATCCTTCTCTCTAATTTTCACCTACCCATCCACCTCTGACTAACATTTTCTCACCATACCCCTTCCCATTTTCCCAACCATTCAAACCTTACCCTCTCATTGAATGTGTGTTCTCACGCTACACATTTCCAAGCCTATTGATATTTCCATTACATGAATGCCGTCCCAATATTTCATGTTAGACTATCACTGATGCATACTATCTTAAATGATCTTGATCACTTGTGCTTAGCTAATTTTCTGCATATATCTAAACAACCTTGAGTATGTCCACTCAATTTGTTAAGATTAGCATTTAGAGTGCAAAGCACTGACCTGTACTGAACATGTAGAGAAACCACAGACAGATAAAAAATAGTTATATTATATTTCATAAATGTCTTTGGCTTGCTGGTTAACAGCACATTATTTTTTATAATCATCCTAATATCTTAACAAACTATTTTCTAAACATGTATCCTTAAAGAACCTGCGCTCTTCTACGCAGTCCTTACTGAGAGTTCCCAGTGTGTAAAGACAGAAATATGTTATTCGGAGTGCATCTTTTGAAGCTATTACGCCTAAATTATGGAACAGTTTGCCTGAATCTTTGAAGGAATTTGAAAAAAATAACAAAATTATTTTAGAAACATTTAAAGACTTTTTTCTTTAAATAGATTTTAAGACATCAGAGCGGTGTGAGCCTGCTAAAATAGCATGGACACAAGCGCTATAAAAGTATTCAGCTTTCATCAACATCATCCCTCAAAGCAATGCTATATGACTAAATGTAAAAATCCAAAATTATAAAATAACAAAGTGGAATAAATTAAGAATCAGAGAATGCCCCTTTTTCAGCAGAAAACTTACAAAATAATTCACAAGGAAAATTTTTGTTTATACATATGGCCATACAAGATCATGAAGATCCAATAAATTACCTTCAAAGACATGAACAGGTCATAATCTTTCACCTGGGCACAGGGCACTTACAGCCAGTGGCGTAGCTAGAGTGTTTGGCGCCCGGGGACAAGATTCATTTTAAAGCGCCCTCTTTTCCTTTTTTCAACTTTCAAACGCATTATTTTCATCAATAAAATAATACCAAAGCACATTTTGGCACCCCTAACTAGCTGGTGCCCGGGTACATCTGTACCCCCCTGCCCACCCCCTACGCTACGCCTCTGATTACAGCTTAATTAATTAATTCACGCCTTTGCCTTATAAATCCAGATAAAACACCAATGGGCCTCCTCTGCAGGCAACCTAATGAGCTGGTAACACATCACCTCCGACCGTTTTGGATTATAGAATACAGAGAGAGCTCTTCTATATTTGATTAAACGGAAACGCTTTCTCCCCTAATTTGATAAATGCCAAGGAATGAAGTAATTGTGTACCATTTTATCCAAATTAACCCATCAACCCTTTCACTGCCCAGCACTCCATGACTTACACCTTCATTACATACCACAAATACCATCTACACTAATATCCTTATTTTGTGCAGATAAAGAACAGCTGCAGACTATGTGAACATTTTAACCAAGGCCTTATGCCAAAGGGTTCATTTTCAGGTGTCTTAACGGAATGATAATGAACAACATAAATACTGTTACCAATATCAAGTGGATTTTTAAAAAAAAATAATTTATTGTTATTTATTATTTATTTCAGGAGAAACTTAAATTAGTGACAGTTCTTGGAGCTGGATTGTTAGTTGGCACTGCTCTTGCAGTTATTATACCAGAGGGTGTTCATGCAATGTACTCAAGTTATGAAGGTGAACTATAGAAATAAGCATAAATAGGATTATATTAGGTTTATCTTCTTTTTTTCTTTTCAGATATCATTTTTGAAAAAATGGAACAGCCTTTCTTTATTAAATGTCTTTCAGACTGAAATTTAAATATAGAATAGATCATATGGAATCATTGAAATCCTTAACCTATTTTAAAAGAAAACATAATAATGTGTTTCAATTGAGGATATTTGATCTAAAAGTATTTCTTAAAAATTATTTTATTAGCCCATGAGCATTCACATGATCATGCAAGAGAAGTTGAGCCCATTCAAGCATCTGATGCTGCAAAAAGTGAAAATCAAGGGAGCTCTGCGTTGAAAGATGCAGCCTCACAGCTTGAGCACCATCATGAGCACAGCAAACCAGATGTGCATTCTATCATAGGTGTTACCCTAGTTATTGGGTTCATTTTCATGTTGTTGGTGGATCAAATAGGGGGGAGCATGCATTCCCATGCTGTTTCTTCAGACCCAGAGACAGCAAGTCATGGACAAAGTAGAAATAAAATTACAGCCACACTTGGACTTGTTGTCCACGCTGCAGGTTTGTCATTTTAATTAAAGAGTATGCATAAATTAAAGATCCAATTAGATAATTATCCAATCAAATAAATTTATTTAAGATATTCTAAGTAATCCACCCAGTGCAAAAAGATTACCAGTACCCCTGTAAACTTATCACTTACTGTAATAGTCTTGGGGTGGATTGAGCAACTGAATCGGCCCGGAAGATTTTTACAGAGGCGTTGGGAGGCGGGGGTACATATGTCCCCAGGTGCCAAAATGAGGCTTACATTACTTACGTTACATTATAATAAGTAAACGGGTAATAAATCAGCGGCTCAGCAGACGTGTCATCTGATAGAATACTTATTTTGTCGCATTTGCGTGCATCAATGGGACACGATCGTCTCAGCCATCTTGGTCAATGGGACAGGATTGTCTCAGCCATCTTGGTCAATGGGACAGGATCGTCTCAGCCATCTTGGTCAATGGGACAGGATCGTCTCAGCCATCTTGGTCAATGGGACAGGATCGTCTCAGCCATCTTGCTCTTCTTGACGTTGAAAGGGAAACATTGGAGAAAGCAGATTTTGATTGCGTAATTGACCATTTTGCGATAGTGAAATCTAGACAAATCTTTTGTAGACTAGGTAAACCAGTTTTGCGATAGTGAAATCTAGACAAATCTTTTGTAGACTAGGTAAACCAGTTTACGACAGTGACTAAGTGGGTCATGTACTATAATTTTTATAAATTTGATTCTTTAAATTTCAATACAATGTTTTATTAAAATTTTAATTGTTTTTCCGTATTCAATGTAATTGAAAAATGTGATTAAACAGGGAGGGGGCTGGGGCGCCAATTTTATAGTTTGTCCCTGGGCGCAAAATATCATAGCTACGCCTCTGGATTTTTATGAAATGGCCCTGGCTCTCTGGACTTAGTACCAGTAACCATTTACTGTGAATTTTTTAATAGGCCCGGGTCTCAGGTATCATTATAGGCCAAAGAATATTTAAATGAACTTATTTAATTGATTTTTTGTATTAATTATAGGTCGATCTCAGTGGTTGGCAAGCATGGTAAATTACTCCAAATGGGGTAAAAATTTAAATCTTGGGGGCAATGAGGGCTTAGACTTAAATAAAATTATTTTTTATAGTGTTTTTTTGTTCAAGGAAACCATTTTTTTCTGGCAATACTGCATCAGCCCAGTGTAATAGTCAAACCCAACCAATAACTTTGTATACTAGTGGCTCGGTAGCTAGCGCTCATGTCTCTCTAGCATACATCATTTTTGCCAAGTGGCCTATTTTATCATATGCACAGCGGAGTCACAAGAATTGGTTCCATCCAGTGCTGTAAACTCATGGTGTCACCTTATCCTCCAAGTCAGCCTGCAATGGTGACACACTGCTATTACGTCAACTTGCACTGGTGGCACCTTGCTCTGTATTAAAATTAGATGTGTTATGAAACCAACTTGATCCAGCTCTTTCAAATTTAGTAATTTTCATATGGTGTAATCCCCTTGTAAGGGTGTTGAACCCCTGTGAGGATGTACTGGGTGTGATCATCACCCCTGCATTCCTAGTGACACTGCTGCCTATGCTTAAAACATCAAGAGATGCAAAGATTTTCAAAACTGCTCATAAAGAGGCAGTAAAAAAATTGATGCTTTTTGCTACAACCTACCTTTGCCAACATTGATTTTTCACACAGATGAACATAAAAACAAAGCATAGCATAGAAAATCAGTTATTTAAGATTCAATAAACCATTTTGAATTTAAATTGTCAATGATTTTCTTCCTTTGAAATTGTGGGTAATTTTGGCGTAAATTTTTAAAAATATTATTTTGGGGTAATGGCTAAAAAGGTGTGCCGACCCCTAGTCTATCAAAAATTAAAATAATGTACAAAATGTTTTTTTAAAAAACCACAAGTGAGAGGTTACATAAAAAAATATCATAGAATTGATCTTATGGATTTAAAGATTGCCCAGTGGTAGCATGGATTTTCAGATATCTAGCCAGGCCATCAATTATTTGTCACTCTATCTGGTTCATAGTTAATCAGAATAAATGCTTCCAATTTTTTTCCAGTTAAAATATTTGCGCTTAGAGTTTTTGAAAGTTTCATACGAGACTCCATCAAGTTTATCGATTCTCCTAGGATCGAGGTATGACATACTTGCTATTTTCTTGCTGGATCATTTCAATCTTTTGCGAAAAAGTTCCAACACTGTCTTAAAAACATGATCAGTAACATCAACACGAGATGTTTTAATTGGATCAAACAATGATTTATCATCTTCATTTCTCCATCAAACAATTGTGGTTTTCTAAAATGCACTGGCGGTAACTCTCCCTTTCAAAACCTAACTAGACAGTCGCCCCTTTGGTAAATTTTAGAAAGTGGAATTCTCGTGAAATGTTTTTCAAAACTTTGCTGTCTTTTTTTCCAAACATTTCATTTACACAGTAACAAATATTTTTTCTGTAGATGATAGTAACCATCTATTCAGGCCAAAAAACTATCAGACGAAGTTGATCTGCCCCTGGTTATAGTAAATCTTCATTTCATAAGATATTTTAGATTCATTTTTTAGAAAATAAGATGACACCGGTATTCGTAAATCTGCAATTGCAAATATATTTTCAGCTGATGGTATAGCCCTTGGAGCAGCCATATCATTATCTGAAACTCACATCACCATGATTGTTTTTATAGCAATCATGTTACATAAGGTAATTTCTGTAGAGTGTTATGTATTTAATGCAGTAGATTTCTGATGATTCTGCCTAACATGCACCATGAAAATTTGGGTAATCCCATTATGGTAAAAGAAAATACACCAGCCTAACTTTACCATTGACATTGTTTTATTGCTGTATTTTAACCCGGAACTTTACACTCAAAGCTTTGTGTCTAACTACATACATTCCCAAAAGTTTATTTTTTTATGAACCAACTTAAACATCATTGATAAAGGAGGCACTGTACTGATGAGTTAACTATGTCTGAAAACCAACACGGATTGTTTTTATCATGAATTGGAAGTGGTGTTGATTTTACTGACACTTACACAAAATGATACCTGGTTCATTTTCAAAATACATTTGCTCCCCACACTATCTTACAATCTAAGAGTACCAGTACATGTACAAATATGTATGTATATGCAGTTTGTCAGTCAAAATCAACTATGACCACCTTAATTATTGTATATTTCTAATTGGGAACTTGGCTGTGTGTGCTCAGTTGGCTGATAATGCCGATTATGGCACAAAATGTTCTTGTGCAGAGTATTGATGGACATCTCCAGGTGCAGAGCTTTCCATTTTTTGTGTGTTAAATACATACAAGTGAATATGCATAGTAAATTTTCTGTAGAACTTTCAGTGTATACTGCATACACACCTAATATTGTAAAGTAAACATTGACATGTCTAGCTTATATTGTTTTTACTGATGGGTAGAATTTTTTTTTTATTAACAGTATTTCTATTATTCACCGATCCTATAATTTGGAATCTCAAATAATTGAAGTTGCTTAATAGAAACTCCAGTGATCATTTTCTTTTTAAAACAGCTAAAAATTGAAGGTTATCAGCTTTTACTGAGACTTTATACATATTATACAATAGAAACATATTTTAAACTGTCATGATACTTTCATTCAATTTTTATATGCAAATAAGTTTTCTCCTTTTGATATTAAATTTCTTACTGCTGTGATCAATCCTCAATGAAAAGCAAAGTTGTAATAATGTTGAATTATTTAATTTATAATCATCAGGCTCCTGCAGCTTTTGGTTTGGTATCCTTTTTAATGCACGAGGGATTGGATCGAACAAGAATAAGGAAACATTTGGCTGTATTTTCTGCTGCTGCACCACTTCTTACCATTATAACTTACCTTGGCTTAAGTCAGGTAAACTACCATCTAGATTAGTAAATATTAAAATAATGACAACAGTTGAACTAATTTTTTGACATAAATTTAAATGTTGACTACATAAGGCTATGTGATTCAATTTGTCATTGAGTTTGGCGAAAATATAATTTCCATTTTATTTAAGAAGTCTGGATATCTCTCTGGCATTTAATATTTAATTAGTTTAGAATTATTGCAGTCATCCACTATTAAAGATATACATGACAGCAAAATAATAGATTAACTCATTTTGGAGAGCTGAGCACTGCACTCCAGATTTCGCAGTTCATATAAATTATAAGACCTCTCAGAGAATACATTATGCAACCTCTAATTTAAATATTTTGTCTCTAAATTTCAGCAAAGTAAAGAAACATTGTCAGATATGCAAACAACAGGGATTGCAATGTTGTTTAGTGCTGGGACATTTTTGTATGTTGCCACAGTTCACGTCCTTCCAGAAATTTCTGTAAGCCAGACACAGCATAAGGCAGCAGATGGAACTGTAATTATCCGAGAGCAGAAAGGTTTCAAGAAATTGGAGCTTGCGGCCTTAGTGTTAGGTGCACTTTTACCAGTTTTTTTAGCTGTGGGTCATAAGCACTGATAGTTTTCCCCCCTCCCCCCTCCTTTTAATTTTTACAGGATATTGTGGTTGAATATTGGAATCATTGTTATGTACATATTAAATTATTTTTATCCAAATGTCATTAAGTACCATATTAAATTTGTTATATATTTGTAAACTTATATTGAAACTACACTAAAAGAAAAGTGAGCCCTATGTCATTTTTTAATTCACAGCTTCATGTTTCAGCTCCTGTCAGTTTTGTGGAGATTCAAATCATTTTTTTGAAAATGAGTAAGCATGTTCATAAACTTATTTTTGGTTATGAGGCCATAAGCTAAACTACTCGAGTTAGTAAAATTAAGTTTCTCTTTCAAGCAATGTCAAAAATTTGAGTCTTCAAATGTGTTAATAAAGTGTTATAATTCCTAACATGTTGGTTTGCTAATTGTGTAAATGAAAACTTTGTTGTTCAAGAGCTAATTTAACTCCTCAGTATAAAAAAAATAGTATTTTGTTATTGTAAAGTAAGCATTTAACATTAGCCTAAAGCTCAAAATTAATTAATTCTTTATAATGATTTACTTCCGTTGAGTATTAGCCTTTCATAGACTGGAATTCTCAGTTTACATCATCAATATTTTTTTAAAGTCTTGTCTCTTTTGTTATTTCCAGTGATTAGATGGATGACTGTTTCAATGAGTCACTTAACTTAAATGCCTAATTTTTCCCCTAATAAAACATATTTAAATATATTCTTTTCATCTAACTTTCTATTCCTGAGGTTATTTTTATTACAAAACAAAGACTAAGGTTAAAAACAACTTAACAAATTAAAAATTAACATGTCAGAAAAACATTAAAGGTTAATTTCTAATTGTTAAGTTGATTTTAACATTAGTCTTTGTTTTGCAATAAAAATTACTTAGTCATGTCAAGAGTATTCTTTGAAAAATAATGAAACATGCATCCCTCTCATTACAGAACATTCCATTATTAAAATTATTTGTTATAAGTGTCTTTGGTCTGCTTAAAAAAAATAATAGTAGTGGTCATTCATCAAATGCAACATGGAATCTCATGTAATATAGAAAGAAAGTTTAGATAAATTCACTTCATTTTTACTGTTTCTGATTTTTGAGAAAGGATTTTTAATTTAATTTTCACTGATCATAGTTCATTGCATGCATGTAATAAATATGATTGCAGTGTTATGAATTTGGGTGTCTGAGGTTACCATTTTATTAATATAGTTCTTTCTCTTGTGATTTCTTGGGGTACATTTTCCAAGCGAGGGTATTTTTGTCATTTTTTTGCCATAACTGCATAAGTAGATTTAATTTTATGTGTTTAAAATTCATTAAAATTAAAATAAATGGTCTTGAATATGTGCCAATTTTTTCTTCCATTGAAATTAAAAATCCAAAGTAAGAACTTACTCAAGCTTAGGTTATGGTTATTTTGCTCAAGTATGAATACCAAACAGTGATATATATGTTTTTATAATAAGTTTTTTTTTAATGTGAAATAGTACCGGTATTCATATTCTTAATGCTCTTTATTTTAACTTAACTGTTAATTGATTAGTAAACCACATTCATATAATTGGATGAACATCTGTATTAAAATTTAGCATCTCCCAAACAATGCATCATGCAATTAAATAATGCTTCTTGACATTTGTTATTCACTGAAATATCTAACTCATAACATGTACCATAACATGTGAATGAACCCATGATCTTTCATTCTTCATGTCAATGTATTATTTTTTTTTGCTGTGACAGCATTTAAAAAATCATGTACTGTATGTGAGTGTTTAAGTTATTTGTAGAAATGTGGTTGTAATATATTGATGTAATCTAGACTTTTTCCCCCCCATAAATCAATGGCTATCAATATTATCATTTTCTTTGAATGGAAGGAAATAAGTACAAATTATAGACACTTTGTAATTAGTAGTTTTTCTTGAACCTTGATTGCATTGTTAAAATACTAATACTAGATTTATTTTTGAACACTACCCGGTCACATGAGTGCATGGTATTTTTATTTAGTAAGAAAAAACTGTACAGGCGCTATCTTTATAACATGTTTTTAAAATCTCTGCATTATTGTTTGTCACAGTTAGGCTTGTAATACTCATGTCTAGCGCAGCACCAAATTCTTTTGGAGTAATGTGGATGGTATGTTCAGTTTATCATGTGATTAGTGAAATGGCATGTAGCAAAGCGTGAACTGAATGCTCCTAATATTATTAGCATGTATGAATGTAAAATGTAATGGTTTTGACATAACCATTTAATCATTAAGTTATTGGTACTATAAGTTATAAGCCATTTCTAATTTCTTTGATCTCCAATCTAGTTGGTTTGATCTATGTATCAGTGATAAATTGTATTAATTCGGAATTGGAAATAAAAAAAATTGGATATGGAGCTTTGACTTCTTTTTATTTCTCCCTCACAAGATATTATAATTATTATTATTAGTTTTATATAGTGCGGCACCCCAGCCTAGGGCTGGGCTCACCACACTGTACATACAATTTAACAAACATAATCATGAACTTAAACATACACTAATTAAATAAAACAAAACAAATGTATATACACTCCACGCATTCCATAACTATTTACATGTCAAGCCATGGACGACACCCAGCAGCATCGTTTATCGGTCAGAGGGGGAATCAGTCAGGATAGTGTTTTGAGTGCAGTTTTGAAGGCTGTGATGGTCGGTATATTGTGGATGTGTAGTGGAAGAGAATTCCATTTTTTGGGGGCAGAGAAAGATCGTTCACCGTAAGTTTTTGTGCGAGTCTTGGGGACAGAAAGAATACGCGAGTCTGAGTAGGAGTGAAGCTGTCGAAGGGGTGAATAGACAGAGAGAAGTTTGGCTAGATAGGAAGGGCATAAATTCCAGAAAAAGTTGCGGCAGAGAACAGAGAGTTTGTAGTCAATCCGTGCTTGTACAGGGAGTCTATGAAGTAGTGGTGTGACGTAATCACATTTTTTTGCCTTTAGAGCAGCTGAGTTTTGAACATTTTGTAATTTTTCTAAGAAGTGTTTTGGTGAACCTGACAGAAGAGAGTTGCAATAATCAAGACGAGAGAGAAAAAGAGCAAAGACTAGGGTTTTTGTTGCGCTAACTGTGAGGTAGTGGCGGATGAAGCTGATCTAGTGGATATTGGTGTATGCAGAGTGACGAAAAAGATATGATTATCAAGAGACATGTTGTTGGACAGAGTATAACCAAGATTCCTAGCGGATGATGTAAACTGTATGTCAAAGTTACCTACTTGAAATGAGGTGGGGAGAGCTGAGTTAGAGGACGATTTGTGATCGTGTATAAAGAGTGCTTCCATTTTGTCATTGTGTGTCCTCAATAACTTGACATCACCAATACTCTCACGTAAAGTCCGGACAGCGGAATCGACAAGAGAGGAAAGGGTATGCTTGTATAGCTGCGTGTCATGCGCGAATGACTGGCTCTCCACAGCATGCCTCCCTAGCAAGAGGAGCAGTGGCCTGGTATACATTGTGAATAGAACCGGGCCCAAGACGGACCCCTTTGGCACTGCATACACCAAGTCAGCACTGCCGGAGAGACAGCCATCGACAGCGACCGCCTGCATTCTATTGGAGAGGTAGGACCTAAACCAAGCCAAAACTGAACCAGAAATTCCTAAGTAATTTTCAAGGGTTTTGTAAAAGGTTGCATGGTCAACTGTGACAAAGGCCACACTGAGGTCTACGAGGATCAGGATGGAGACATCACCGCTGTCCAATGCGGGCAAGAGATCATTGGTGAGTCTCAAGAGAGCTGTCTCAGTGCTATGGAGATGTCTATAGGCCGACTGATTAGGACTGAGAAGAGAGTGGTAGTTTAACTAAGGAAAAAGTTGTTTTAGAACTAGTTATTCAATGACTTTTGATAAAAATGATAAGTTAGATACTGGTCTATAAATTATTTTCATCCAGACCAGGCTTCTTAAGCAATGGGTTGATGACAGCTGACTTACAAATAGAGGGAACAGTGCCAGAAGACAAGCTTTCATTGACAATCTGGGTTAACGTTGAGAGCAAATGATCTAACGACTCAACCAATAGGAGGGTGGGGATGGGGTTCAAAGGACATGACGTAGGTTAAGACTTCAGAATAATACTTTTCACCTCTTGTTCTGAACCGATTTAAAAACTTCGAAATGTGAACTAACACAAGAAAAAGGAGTTAAATCTAGGGGTGATATGTGAAAACGATCAAGCTCAGATAACACACTGTAATACGTCAAAACAATTTTTTAACATTTTTATCTAAATCTTGTGAAATGCCTCTGAACATTTTGTGATAAGTTGTAAAATACTAACAAAGAGAATGATGAAAAATTTAGGGTATGCAAAGCTTTTATTTTTATCATGCTAAATAAGAGACTTATCATGCCTCTTGATAGTTTTTAGCTCGTTACTGGAAAAAATTAATTCTTTATACTTATTATTATTTTATTGCTAAAAAGAGAAAATGTAACATCTTTTTCACAACTGTAATATCATAGAAATAGCATGTAAAGATATTGTCATCCACGTTAAATTGTACACATCATATTCCCTACCCCTGATATATGTACCTAATAGAGTTCACAATATATCAAATCCATTCCTTTATTCTGAGGCATATCTTGTGCTGCCTGGGGCAAAATGAAAGTATTGACCACGCCACACCACCCAGATTTTAATAATAATTATTGTATCCCCTTAAGTACACAAACACATATTTTTTGCACTTCATATGGTTTGTTCTTATTTGGATGAGTAATACTTTCATAAGTGAATGCTATTTGGCTATGGAGTTCGCTGCACTGATTGACTTAAACTGTATTTTTAAAGGGTAAGTTTTTATTACATTAAAATTTTGTGATTATTAACAATTTAAAAAGTAATCAATTATACTTATTATTTTTAAGAAGGGGGAAAATAAATTAACAGTTTTTTCACGCAGGTTTATTAAATCAAAGAAACTTAGAGCTTTAGCTAAAATAGGCAATTCACGCTGTGACGTCATATGTGAGTTTATTTAAAACAAATTAATTTTAATTTTATTGCCTAATATTAGCAACACACTAAAAACAACAGATGTTTGGGTTCTCCCGATAAATGTGATTACGGTGTAATTCTTAAATCATAATTTTTTTTTTTATTAATATTTTTTTTACATAACTTTCAAACACAGAAAAAATGCACAATTGTTCTTTTATAGTTATTTTAAATGTATTTGTAATTTAAAAATTATAATACTTAAACATTCTCTGAAATAAAAACGGATATATCTTATTTTGTGCGCATTTAAATTTATTCGATTTCTGTAAAATAATAGAAAATCACTATCGCTTTTTAGAATCCGAACGTATTTAAATCGCTTCATTTCTTTGGCGTTATGGTCAGCCTAGCTAATTCTTATATATGTAATAATAATTTTAGGTTACCTTCATCTAATTAATTAAACATACTCATTTATGTCATGCACTTCAAACTCATACAGAAAAAAAATGAAACAAAGGCATCATAAATATGTTTTGAAATGATTTTAATATCAAAATCAGGGCAAGTGACTGAAAATCAAAAATAGCATTTAAAAAAAAAATTAATAACACACTACATAGGCATACACTCTGATTTCTTCAGAGTTTATTGCAGAAATTCAAGTAATGGCACCCATTTTTTGTCTAGTAACTTTTTTCAATGCTGGTTCATTACATCATTAAAAAGTTTATTGGAATGCTAACAAAATTGACAGAATAGAATTTATCAATATGGTCATATAGTCAAAATTGCTGACTTCTTAATTATTGAATATCATTTTAAAAACCACTAATTTTCCATTAGTAAATTTTTTTTTAAAACAAAGGTGGTGATGTATTTAACCATACCTAAACGAAAGCCATCATGTCAACAATTCAACCAGATTTATATAAATGCCAAGAGCCATAATGATATAAACAAAAAAAGGACTAATTGTGACTAAACTATCATTTCTAATTCTCTGGCATATTCAATAGTTTGCTGTGCCAATAACTTGGCTGGGATAGTATGATCAGCATCTTTTGCTTCTTGGATAAAGTAAAAGAAATCCTTCTGCAGGTTCCATTGGCGCTGAAAAAGTCAAATTTAGAAAACATTTAAATACTTTTTTGTTTAATAGATTTGAGTAAACAGACCGCAGTGAGCATGCTAAAGTAGCATGGATACCAGCGATATAGAGGTATCCAATCAATCAATCAATCAAAATAAACGAAATATAAAATCAATTTAAAAAATATCACTTTAATATTAAATTTGTTTTGACAATTTCAACTGATTCAGAATGGCTCTAATTGCGAGATTACCTAGTCATCCATGAAGTTACAAGTGCTGACGCCAGTTTCAAATAAAACATTTACGGTCATTGCTAAACAGTTATGAAACCACTTAATTTAGTAAAGGCTAATAAAACTTGTAAGAGCTTAAAATAGGATCAGCCATTTCCTATATTGTATAATTTTTAAGTTTTGGCTGTACATCTTATGCTTCTTCTTCTTTCTTTCTCACTTGAAGGGATACATATTTTCCGTATACATTTGCTTTCTGTTTAAGCAGGTTGCTAGGAAAATTATTGTATTGCTTAATCCTGGATTTTTTAAAAGTCTTCAATATACTTCTCCATTTTATGGATTTTTGCCCGAGTCAACCCTCTTTATCAATACTCATTGCAAAAAGCATAGAAATATATTGTAAATTGAAGTTTGAATGTTTATTTTTGCTAAGTTACCTTTGTAGCATAATCTCTTATGGGCTTCTGAGAATCAAAGAAAAGCATTCTAGCAGCTTCAGAGAGACCAATTTTGTGATATGCCTTTTCTATACAACCAGCAATTTCATCTCTGAGAATAAAATATGTAAATTAAAGGGCTGAAAACAAAATAATGGTCAATCTAATTTATAATAATATAATATATAATGAACAAGTGTTGTGCAGCTGAAAGCTATTCACCTGACACTTTTCATTTACTCACCTGATTGTGTTTAATAAAATATCAATGAAAAAATTATAGTTATCAGCTGGCACATTCCCCCTTGCCAAGAAAACCTGAAAAATAAAAATTATAAAACAATTAAGACAGAACTGCTTCATATTATAATTAATAAATGAATAGCTTAGGGGACAGGGACAAAAAATGGTGATAATTGCAGTTCGGGAGAAATAAGACCACTAATGATTGTAATAATTGAGTATCAAATCTTTACAGACAGTTGCGACTAAATGTGACAACTCACTAGTTTATTGTCATTTTACACTTCCTCCAATGACACAACTAGACCCAGGTAAACAACTCACCCCTTAACCCATGTCATTCCATCCACAACCAATCACACTCACAAAGCCAGTTCATAACAATCCTCCCTATTCATTTCATCATTAATTTCAATATATTCTATTCTGTTATATAATTGCATCATCTAAAATTGTTTGTCACTTGAACATCACATGTTATGCTCATGAGCTTGGAAAGCCATGCTGGAGTTGAACTTTTTAACAAAAGAAGATAACATGTGGATTTCTTTTTCAATCATTCTCATAAGAGCAGCAGTAAACTTTAGCAGACAAGTTTAATTTATTAAGAATTACTAGGTGCCCCAAACAAGCATCACAAATGACAACCTGCTCAGCATGTCACTGTCTAGAGTAATAGGCAGGTGATAATAGTAATTTGGCAGGTACTAATGCAATAGGGGGTTAAATGAAGTGAATCTAATGTATTCTTATTTTTAAGCTGACAGGCAATCTTAAGAATTCACTAGGATTGTAAGCCTTTGATTGTGTTAAGGGCTTTTTTTTAACTTTCATCACCTTTCATTCTTGCTGTTAAAAAAAATACCTCTCACTCTCATAAAAAGCTAGATGTTTCATACCTTGTTATAACTTCCTTCCATCAGGTACTGTTCCATGCTGACTGGATGTTTGATGTAAACATTGTTTTGAATTTCTTTTACAGGCAAACGCTCCAATTCCTATCCACAGAAAATACTCAGTAATCAAATGAATTCTTTAAAATAAAAATCAACTTTTCTTTTTTAATTTTTATAAATTATTTTCATCAACTTTGCTATCACAATCAAAGACTTTTACGGTGGTTCTGAAAAACAAATACTTACAGTATGAAATTCAGCTAATCTGTTTTGAGAGAGAAGACACAAAAGGTTGAGTCCCAAAAGCTGATACTTGTAGGTGGATTCAGGAAGATCATCTCTGGCAGAAAGAAATTTTAAGAGAAATAATGGTTGTTGATAATAATCCTGGAAGGTTTTCATTATTTTTATACCACTATTGTAACTAGGAACCTACATTTTGTCAATAATAAGTTACTTTACACATTTATCAAATGGTTTGAGACAATTTATATTAGAGACATGAGCCACTGCAAGTATCTGAATGCAACCCTCACAGGAAGCAATGAACTGCTTTTAATCCTAAAATTCATAATAATTGATTTCCTAAGTTTAGCTCGTTGAATGATAAAACTCCCAACTTAGTTTTGCTCACAATCACATTATTAAAGAGCAAATTGGCATTTTGTTTCACTAGGTTCACAAACTAGAAAAAATATGAAAATGTTTCATCCATTCATCACAAAGAAAAATTCCGTCCAATATTTTTTAGAATTTATTTTTTAATTAAAAGAACATGCAATGCATACTGTTTACAGTTTGAACTCTAGCTTTAAGAATTGTATTGCTTAATGTTTAACTTTTAAGTAAAGGAATACATTTATTTACACTATTGTTATAAAAGATATATTTTTTTAAATATGCACATTGAAATTTTGTTTTAAAAAAGCATGAAATAATATCACCTGATTATAGCAATAAAACTCACTTATAATCCATATAATAACATTTTAACTGAGCCATGTATCGTTCAAAAGCAGGGATATCTTTTTTAGCTATAGCCCATTGTGCTCCAATTTCTAATATGTCACCTGAAAGTAAGGAAAATGGTTTGTTTACATGTTTCTCATTTTGAACAGGTGGAGTTTGTAAATATGTAGCTTTACATTTCCAATTTGCTTACACTACTATTGAGTTTTACTTTTAAAAACAATATGAACCTCAATACTGAATTATATAACTAGAAGAATACTGACCCTGATGAAAATACACGTTTTATATACCGGGTATTGTATATTTTGAGATACAAAAGTATTTCAAATATTAAATTTAATGACAATGTCAAGAGAAATTGAAATTACTTACGAGCAATGAGCAGTTCTTGTTTAGAAACTGATGATTCATTTGTTGGCAGGAATGCTACTTGGGTAAGGGCTAGCTATATTGTTAATACATAAAGCAATACACCATAAAATAAAAATATTACTATAGTAATTATAAAATTAGTATTTTGCTCTTGACAATTAAAGTTAATTTTTCTTTGGAGACCAATACCTAACAAGATCATATTTTGAAATAGGGAACTCAATGAAAGAGTGTAAATGAGTACCTGTAATTTCTTATTAACAATACACAATGTTAATATCTTTCTAAATAGTTGTTTGAATTTCCAGTAGTTGTACTTTTTCTGGTATACAATATATTATATCATATCTTGCATCAAGATGATATGACTCCATGACAAATTAATAACAAGATTTGGTATGTTAACTCCATACGGGATAAACCAAATCCACAATTTTACATAAGTCACTTCCTTTCCATTCTTCTTTACCTTGTCTCTGTCTGGTTTTCATCTCTCTTTCTTTCCTTTTTCTTCTTTTTTAGGTAGGATATTTCTCTATATATATTATGCAAATTTGTTTTATATTTATTTGTATGTCTTGTTGTACTGATGAAGGCATGTGCCAAAACGTTTACTTATGTGTATTGTAAAATTATGATTAAAGCTTAATATATATTGTTATATTATATTGACACAGATTGTTCCTGTCTATTTAATCTGATATGACTCCAGCATGCTACTTTGGCTAACATCCATACTATAACAAAGGCAGTTAAAGCCAAAAATGGGTAGTAGATATTTCTTGCTGCTGGAATTTGAGCACCTATCAGCATTTTTTACCTTCCGTTTATAACCGACTATGCCAATCAAGTTTCCCATTCACAATCTTGTTTTTTTCTGGTTCCCTTTTTTAGTCTCCAATTTATTTAGTAACCTACACAATCTCAATTAGACAATTAATATTGGCCGAGTGACCATATTTGTTTTTAGTTTATATTTACAATTGGCAGGTGTCATGACAATGAGAAGAAATCCAAAATGAAAAGATATTATTAATTGGGTCCTAATAACCTGTATTACTATTAGGCCAAATTATTAAAAACTAAGTAGATTTAGTTCAGCAGACTAAGTTAGGCATACTTTTTAGACTTTTATAATAAATTTAATAAAGACTATTTTGTAGTTTCGGTTTTAAAAAACTTCATTTTTAAAAATTGGTAGATATAAAATTTATTATTATGCTAAAAATCAACTTTTTAAAATTATAAAGTGGAGGTCGCCATTTTTACATCAAAATTTTGATACCCGATCGTCTGGAGTTTCCTGGCGATACCAAAGTGCCTTACAACCTACTAAACTTGAAGTTAACCAAAAGTGGTAAAAGTACCCGGTAGGTACTTAGGTAAAAAAAAATAAAACTTATAAAAATAGTATGGATATATAGGGCGAATTTCAAAGGAAAAAAATGAAACCAGAATCAACTTTCCAGCTTTTGTACTTTTTGAGCTATGAATTTTTAAAGTTCAAGTTCGTTTTGGTATTTACTATGGACTACACCTCCACATTTTGTGACTCCATTCCGCTGATCATGTCGTGCGCAATAACTCTTGTTTTAATGATAATTTTATACAACTTTTATTTTCAGAAGTAATACTGTATTAAATAGTAATTTTTAATTATGTTATGCAGTTATAAATAAATTCTAACTTATCTAATTATGCATTATATATATCAGTAAATTGAATAAAATATATTAATATATGGCTTTTCTGTTTACCAAGTCTACGGCGTTAATCATACAAGTACAAACAATATAGTCTATATAAGGCAACACATTCCCTTATTACTAAAATACTGCTTAAGGACGACTTATTTTGAACTTTCAACTTTCGCACATGAGTAATTAATTAAAGCTTTACAACGCGATGGTTTAGTATTTTTTGCACACGGCAAACTCTTATGAATGAAACTCTGAGATAGTACTACAGTATAGCCATTATGCAAGTTGCTGTGAATGGTTATCCAAAACAAAGTTTTGCACACTGCAAATTATGATCATTTATAATATGGACTCTATCGGGTTTTTAAACCTCAAATTAAGATATTCTTGTTTAAATGCCTTCCAAATTCACTATAATACATAATTTATCCAAATATTTTGATGTAAATAGTGAAAATACTTGAATATTTCTCAAAGTATCGACATCTTCCGCCATTAAAATCGGGGCGAGCTCACACGTAGAACCATGGCGTCTCTCATAATACACATAGTTATATAGCGCTTTGAAAATTGGCACACTGGTAGATCAATATATACTAGAGATGCATAATAAATATGAAAATGACAATATCTTTAACTTGGACTTAATCTTCACGTGGCAGTCCAAATTCTATGACTCCTGCCTCCATATTTTGACATAAAGTCTCTCGACAGTCAATGTCACTACACCCATTTTCTCCTCCTCCTGGTGGCCTGTAACTTAATCAGAAACCATTTTTGGGACCTCGCATTCCTGTACTGGTTCTCTCAGTAATTATAGTTAAAAAATAAAATAATTATAGTTGTATAAAAGAATAATGTTAAATTGTCTGTAATTTAGGGTTATTAAGTGCAAATCTTTAATATAATATTCCGCTTTTCATGTGAGGTCACATTGCTTAAGCCCCCCCCCCCCTCATCATACATTGTCACAAAAATGTGACCCCCTAGATGCGTGACATCATTTATGGATGGTCCCCTTGTCACTATTTCATTTTAACCATTTGTTTAGTATATATGTGAAAACATGAAATTAAACTTAAGTTAATTGTAAGTTTAAAACACTTTTAGTAATAAGTAAAGATAAAAAATAATACTATAAAAGTATCAAGAACTTATTCGTCTGGTGGCTGTGGCCGGACATGTTCGTAGACACTTTGTGCCGAAGCAAGGGACATTCCTATAAATTTTTTTATCGGAAATGGGCGTCGGCATAATAGAATAAAAGTTTTTAATTTTTTTATGTGCATGTAATTTAAATAATACAGGAGTCCTTTTGGCCAGTAATTAAGGTCTGACTACGCCCATTCACATTAGGAGAAATATTTACCTACATTCCCATTGAGTTTTTTGTTCTTTATATCAACTTTAAGTGAGGAAAATCGTATGTCAATATAAGGCATCTTTCCCTCAAATTTTTTTAAAGAAAATTAAAGATGTCTTTGTATTAAATTCAGAGAAACATTATATATTGATGTATATGTGTGCCAATTCTCATTGATGTAGGTCGTGTCCAAGTAACCTGCATTACCATATAAGGTCGCTAAGCCTAACTTTGACATGGCGTGGGCCACGTCCCCTTTTTAACGGAGGAAGATGCCAATACTTAGGAAATATTAAATCATGACTACTATTTACATCAAAATATTGGATAAATTATGTTTTAGAATGAACTTAAATGTTATTGAAAGAATAATAATTTAATTTGAGGTTAAAAAACCCGGTAGAGTCCATATTAAAAAGGATCATCATTTGCTTTGTGCAAAATGCCATGCACAGCCATTCACTTGCATAAATTAAGTAGTTCCAAAAAGTATTTTAGTAATTAGGGCATGCATTGCCTTATATAGACTATATATCATACATCGGTACAATGGACGCTGTAGATTTGGTAAACAGAAAAGCCATATATTAATACATTATGTTAAATTTACTGATATACATATTGCATAGGCATAGTTAGATAAGCTACAATTTATAATTATAATTGTATAACTTATAACATTATTAAAATTATTTTTAATACAGCATTAGTTCTGATAATAAAAGACATATAAAATTATCATTAAAACGAAAGTTATACAGCTCATGATGCAAACAGCGGAATTGGGTCACAGAATGTGGAGATATGGTCCATGTTTATTTTAAAAAAGGACAAACTAAGACTAAGTAAGACGTACTTTTAGTACTTTAAACATTCATAACTTTAAAACTACAATTAGGTACTTTGACAAAAATTTTCAATATTGTCCTATTGTCATAAATGATATATCATATTGAAGGGCTAGCTATAAGCTTTGCAAAAATACCAATTTCATCTTTCTATCTTTTATAGAATTGAAGTTATGAATTTTTTAGTGAATTTTTTAACCCCCTTCTTTATCTTTGTATTTTACTACAAAAACGTGTGACCGACTTACCAAATTTCTGACTTATTTGCCCAAAACTTTTTTATTTTACAAGATAATGCTACCATATTTTCAGGAAACATTCTCAATGCAATATTAAACACAATGAACAACAAAGCTTTTAAATAACATCAAGACTTTGTATTTTGAAACAAATTATTTGAGGGTATGTTAAGCAAAATGTGAACAGAAAAATTGGAAAAACCATTGCTGATAAAAAAAATAATTACCGGTACTTGTTTGTTGAATTTGAACGAATTATATGCTTGTGTTCAATTTTAAATCACTTCTTATATTTATAAAAAGGTAAGTAGTCTTTTTTCTCTAAAATCGAATGTAATTATAAATAAAAATTAATCAAAATAATTTTTTCTCTACATTCAAACGGGCCTCCTTGGAAGAAATTCCGAGTTCTACAATAGAAAATTTTCTCTTGTATCTGAAATTAGCCTAGAAAAACATCTTATCATATTAAATCATAATCCTGAATTTACACTACACAATTTCTTTTTTCTTTTAAATAATTTAAATTTTCTATTAATTAAAACTTGTTTCTTTTTTATTTTATTATTATTATTAATTATAATTAGACATTTTTTTTTCTAATTCTATGTCATGTCATTACAAGTACTTAAGAATAATTTAAAATTTATGATTAAATACCTTATTTAATTACTTAAATTTCTCCTTTAAGTGCATTTGTAGTAACAGAATAGTATTGGTTCATTAAGTGTAATAATAATTAAGCTTAAATTAGCAAGTAGACTTAGACTACGACACCGACACCGGTAGTTCTCGCATTTCTATTATTTTAATTAAAAAGCAAGTTCCCATCAGTTTAATATTCATAATTTCAATTTATTTGTATTATCTTATCCAATTCTATGATTTTTTAAAGTATGTTTTATACATTTACTTAGATTTATTCAGATGTTTAAAGATTACAAAAGGATTTAACTATTATTAAATGTTATTTAGAGCCGCGTCTATCAGCCCGGTGAAGACAAAAAATCGGTCGCCATTTTTTTTTCTCCCGGTGATGAAGGTTGACCATTTTCTGTGGAGTGCTGTAACATTCAATTGAGCTAGGATAATTGACTATTTCAAAGTTATTAGCAATCCAAATTAGATGATACACATGAGTCTTTGGGTTTCAATCATGTATGAATGCTCCAAAGAAGTATTTAAGACATTTATAGCTTACCGAGAGTCAAAAAGTGACTCAGAAAAAAAAACGGGGGTTCCCCTCATTGGGTAAATTGTATTAGCGTCACCGGAAGACAAACAGTAAACGTAATCGATGACAAAATGAAGTTATAATTAGTAAACTGTGACGTAAAACACATAAATCCGAGGTCACCGTAAAGGCGACTATTAAATGGCCACAAAAGTTTTTCCGTAATTTTTCGAGTGCGCAGAAGCGATGCGCGAGTGACTTTCAAAATACCTACTACAATAGATAAAAATATGATTTTGGTGTTATAATTCTGTAAAAAATTAGGGCTATTCAACTAAGTCATTGGTTTATTTTTACCCAAAAAAAATATTTTTTTTACCTACCAAAGTAGCCTACCTAGTCCTAGTGACTCACTAATAATACTTACCTATAATTTATAGCCTATAATATACATATAATATACAGTATACAGGCTAATAGTATTTTCATATTTAGGTAATTGCACGCTACTGGTCCCTCTGTCGCTCACCCTAAATCTATCATAAACAAAGGGAAGTGACTCCCAATAAGGGGACCACAGAAGCACA
Source organism: Omphiscola glabra (assembly GCA_964017045.1). Classification (NCBI taxonomy): domain Eukaryota; kingdom Metazoa; phylum Mollusca; class Gastropoda; family Lymnaeidae; genus Omphiscola; species Omphiscola glabra. Next base: position 19,376,600 of record OZ024797.1, read on the forward strand.
TTAGCCCATATTTATAAGAAGTAGGATGACGGTGCGAACTAGAGCTGCTGAGTGAAAAGTGAAATGTTTACCCTGATAAACAACATGATCAAATAAATATTACACAAAATTTTTGTTTGTTTGTTATTAAATTATAAAGCGCTTACTTTAAGCTTCGAAAGCAATTCCCCGGATTTCTCTAAATTTGGTGGCTTTGAATCCCAGACCCGTTTTAAATTTTGATATATTCCAACAATCTCTCTCAAGTTGGCAGCCATTTCACTTTTTGATCTGCACACAATAAAATACTACTATTTCATTTGTTAAAATTAGTGGAACAGCGACTTTATTAGAACCGCAGCCAGAGGAGCTTAGATTGTTATTGGTCTAAAATTGTTCCACATGCAACTTCCTGTTGTGGAAATTTAATAATGATTTTAATTGTAAAGTTTAGTGCATTGGAAGTTATCTAAAAGAGATTTTTTTAAAAGCGTAAATATATATGCAAGATGGAGAACGATGTTCTTGATTCACTGGAGGATCTTGGGTATAAAATTCAATAATTGACATACACCCAAATAACAACTAAGTTACTTATGAAAGTTATGAATGCATAAGATTATGAAAATATATATAGTATATTATATATAGTCAGTATATAGTATAGTCACAGTATAGTGTATACTACTGTATAGTGATTATAATCATATAATAATATATAGATAATTTAACCATATACAACCAAATAGTAAATAGTTGATTGAAATGCATGCATTAAGTCATTAAGATGTGAATCAAAATCAATGAATGCATCCTAGCTTTATAATATTTTAATATAATATATTATTATTATATATAAAAAATATATTTTGATTGTGGTGTGGCCCTCCCTCTACTAGCCTCTAGCCCAGTGGTTCTCAACTTTCCTAATGCTGCAACCCTTTAACACAGTTCTTCATGCTGTGGCGACCCCTAACCACAAAATTATTATCGTCACTGCTTTATAACTAGCGTATATGTGTTTTCCGATGGTCTTTGGCGACCCCTATGAAAGGGTCGTTCGACCCCCAAAGGGTCGCGACCCACAGGTTGAGAACCGCTGCTCTAGCCTTACTTACTGAATCAACTGTCAACGTGTTTTATATTAATAATTAATAATAGTGAGGGTGAGGGTCATACTTGACAGTTGAACTCACGTAAAAAGGTAGCAATTTTTCAGAGGCGACTATTATACTATTGTTTAAATTCTGGCAGGTAGGGTGTAAGACTATTGTTTAAGGTCGGCAGGTAGGTCATAGGACTGTCTGTGTAGAACTATTGTTTAAGGATAAGGACAGGATAAACTATAGACTATAGAAAATGAGAAGTTAACTCATTTTTTGTAATACTTGGACAGACCGGGTATTTTCTCAAAATGCCCAGACTCTGTGTAAAAAAACTGCATGTGGTTTAGCCCTTTATAAATATTTTATCAATAGGCATAGGCCTAAGTAAGCGGCCTAATTGGAGAAATCTTATTTTGGAAATTATTCAAATTAATCAAATTCACTTTAGGCCCCTCTTATACAGATGTTGTAACCAAATCTAGCCAGTAGTGTTTCAACCCTGCAATGGCCACATTGTAACACTCGACACGCTATTTAACGTTGCTATAGGCCTACTTTATAAAAATCTGGCCATTTATCTTTGAAAGATTTGATGACACAGGTCAATGAATATCCATTATTTTAATTTTGAAACATTTTTAAAAATCAATTTGATCAAAGTAATTAAACATTTAAGTTTAAGAATTTTCATTAAAAACAAAAGCATTGAGAAATAATTAAATGCACCACACAATGCAACTAGTTATGAATGCAACTTAGTTTATTTTATATAATTATATCACTTAAATAGATATGTTTGAAACCTATCTACAAGATAGTGGGGAGTTGTTCTCCTTTGGTTGTGGTTTCAATGGATAAAATGACAGAGTGCCCTGGGTTGAATGGTTTACATACAAGTACTTAAGATGAAAACTGCAGATACTTCATTTAGAAAATTATAGCAGCCTTTTCTAACCTGGGATGCTCACACCCCCAGGGGGTGCAATAAAGCATTTCAGTGGGTATGAGGAAAAGAGGAGCCATTGACTTTGGAGTTACGTTATACATTTTGTATTATTTAATTTTTTAGTTTCCTAATTAACAAATTAACTTTATGTAATAAGTCACAAGTTTATTTTTCTAAGATTTATGGTTCTCTTTGTATTAAATTTGTTTTTTTTAAAACAGAATTCCTATTTTCAATTTTAAAGGAATTGCTACTTTTGTAGAGGATGTAAAAGGCGGGGGGGGGGGGGAGGGGAAGTTTTTACCACTTCTAAGTTCTATCATTGAACTGTTCTTCTTAAATAAAACATCAATATCAGGTGGACAGCATAGTAATCAATAATCGATTTGTTTATTTAAAATTATTTATTAAAAATCACTTTAAGCTCAAATATTAATGATCAGAAGCTAGATTTTTTTTAATAATCTGTTTTATGTTCATCTCTCAAGGGGAGATAACATAATGATTGACATTATATCTCTAATTTCTTCTTCTTTTGCCTTTTCGTCCTCGAGGAACAGCAGCCGATCTTCATCGACGTCTGTGATTAGGACATAGGCCGCCTACAAGAGCCCTCCAGGCATCACGATCCTGAGCCAATCTCTCCAGCCTCCCCCAAGTGTGGCCAAGTTTCTTGGTATCCGCCTCCACTTCACGGCGCCAAGTGTTCTTAGGCCTGCCTCTTTTCCGTTTTCCTTGAGGGTTCCAATTCAAGGCTTGTCTAGTTATGCTGGAGGCAGGTTTCCTGAGCGTATGGCCAATCCATCTCCATCTTCTCTGGAGGATCTCTTGTTCTACAGGTTCTTGCTTTGTCCGCTGCCACAGTTTCTGGTTGCTGATTCTGTCGGGCCAATGAATCCCGAGAATCCTTCTTAAGCAGTTATTGATGAAGGACTGGATTCTCTTCATATTCCCAGCAGTGATTCTCCATGTTTCTGCACCATACAGTAGAACCGGTTTCACCATTGTGTTGAAGGTTCTGATCTTCAGTTTGGTATTTAGGTGTTTGGAGGCCCAGACATTTTTTAGTTGTTGGAAGGCTGCCCGTGCCTTTCCTACCCTTATTTTGATGTCAGCATCTGTCCCACCTTGCTTGTCCACGATGCTGCCAAGGTAGACAAAGCTCTCTACCTCCTCGAGCGCTTCCTCTTTGAGCCTGATGGGTGCTGTATTGGTAGCGGCATTGACCTTGAGGACCTTGCTCTTCCCCTTGTGAATATTAAGACCAATACGTGCAGAAGTGTCTGCAATATTTCTGGTCTTCTCCTGCATCTGTTGTTGGGTATGGGAGAGAAGGGCAAGATCGTCAGCAAAATCGAGGTTATCAAGCTGGTCCCACAAGGTCCATTGAATACCATTCCGCTTCTGTTGTGTGGAAGTTTTCATCACCCAGTCAATGGCCAATAGGAACAGGAAAGGCGAAAGCAAACATCCCTGCCTCACACCGGTCTTCACCTGGAAAGCATCCGTCACCTGTTGTCCGTGGACCACTCGGCAGGTCATCCCCTCGTAAGAGTTTCTGATCAAGTCCGTGATTTTCCGCGGGACTCCATAACGTCTCAACAGTCTCCAGAGGGTTTGCCTATCCACACTGTCAAAGGCTTTCTCGTAGTCAACGAAGTTGATGTAGAGGGGTGAGTTCCATTCCAGGGATTGCTCTAGGATGATGCGCAGTGTTGCAATTTGATCAGTACAGGATCTGTTGGTCCGGAAGCCAGCCTGTTGGTCCCGCCTGGGATGGACAGTAAGGTGATCCCTCTATAGTTGGAGCAGGAGCTTAAGTCCCCCTTTTTTGGGATTTTAATGAGATATCCCTCCTTCCACTCCGAAGGTACCTGTTCCTCCTCCCAGATCTTTAAGAACAGTGGGTGAAGCATATCTACACTGGTGTGCACGTCAGCCTTCAGTGCCTCTGCTGGGATGCCATCCGGTCCTGCAGCCTTGCCATTTTTAAGTTGTTTGATGGCAATACGGATCTCTTCTTTGGTGGGTGCGTTGCAGTCAATAGCCAGGTCACTGTCAGCTGGCTGAATATCTGGTGGGTTACTTGGCTCTGGCCTGTTTAGAAGTTCCTCAAAGTGTTCTTTCCATCTGGCTCTCTGTTGCTCCTCATTTGGTATATCTCTAATTTACCTTGCTAAAATATTAGTACGTTTATTATAACTATAATGCCTAAGCCTTTTTGTTATTTATAGTAATAGGACAGTAGATCCTCATAAACTATAATAATAATAGGCCGAGGCCTACATAACAGTATAGATCAGGGGTGGCCAGACCTGTAGTAACTGAGAGCCATTTTTAAAATTAAAAAAATTGTTGAGATCCGCATTGAAGCACTATGGGTCACAACCCCACTCGCAATGAAAAATTCCTTTTGTGATTTATTTTTAAAAATTACTTTTTTTAAAAATTTAATGATTTAAACATCTTAATTGTTTTAACCCTAAACGTATGTTGAAGAAATATATGCGTTACAGTTACACAGTTGAGGAAATATATGCTTTACAGTTTCCAAATTATTTTCAACCCTTTGTTTCAGTGAAGATTTATTTTTAAAACTTTCATTTATTTTTTATATTATATATTTCAAACTAAAAATTTTAATTTCATAAATTGTCCGCGAGCCGCAATGTGAACACAGAAGAGACATTGGTTTAGATTATAGTATAGAGGTATAAGTTGAATTTGAATATTCAATACTAATGAAACAGTGTATTATTTTTTTTACAAAATTATTGATGCCTAGTCAGGCTTTTAACAGGTAAATAACTAAAAATGCTATAATTGCATCATTTGTTCATAACCTTTATTTAACGATGTTAAAATGCTATATTAACCATTTAAAAATTCAACCAAGTTGAAAATTACAGAGAACTATTTACCTGTCTTGGGAAGCATTTGGCACTGAGGGATTTTCAAAACTATTATTTAAACTTCTGTATTATTTGCTATGAAGGTTCTTTGTATTTCATTAATAATTAATCTGAGGCCCACTTTGGGTTAAAATAAAGCAAGTAAAACAACAAATGCCACTAAGTTTAAGATTGAACATAAATCTCAATATATGTTGCATGGTTTGTGATTATGTTTGATGCTTAAATTGTAGATATGATGGCCCTCTTCTGGATGATAAAGCGCTGTCTGAAGCAGTGGAGAGTGGAGCAAAGTCTGTTGCATACACACAGCTGGTAGAATGGGCTGTTACACAGCTGGCAAGTTTCTGTAGCATTGATTCTAAAGTTTCAGCCATACAAGGTATTCAATTTTAGCACTATTAGTCTTTGGTTTAAAGTAAAATTCAAAACTGTTCACTTGTAATGCAACCAAAAAAGCACAATTTTAATATTAAAATTTCTGATTAACCAAGCAAAATCTGCTGATTGACAGGTATTAACTCTTTCATCGCTGGGTACAATATACCTATGTGTCGGAGATTATCTCTGGAATTTTTATTTGTGTCACACGTGAATTTAATAGCCACAAAAGTATACAAGCTGTGTAAAAATTAAAGTTTTCTTCCTGAATTTCGGTATGTTTTATGCGGCTACTAATTGATCTGTAACTGTAACTAATCAATTAAGTGTTTTAATTTTTCAGGACCAAGTGACTCTGAACATTTCCTCTTGGAAATAAGTGGATTTCTACGAGAATTCTGTAAGTGGGAGTGACACATCTCCGCTGCCTGGACGCCTTGACACCTTTACAACATTAAAATTTATTTAAAATGTGCAATATTTATTGCTTTTTCTTGTTTTCAAAGCATGTTAAACTTTAAAAAACATTTAATAATGCTATGTTTCACAGTAGTTCCTTTTATATTTAGGAAATATAATGATTAATTTAATTCTCCACAGCATGTCCTTATGTAAATCTAACTGAAGGGCCTGTAGATGGTAGGCTTTCTTCAAAGAAGGCATGTTTACAACTATTGGGTGAGTTCAAAATATAAAACTTTTTGAGGGAAAATGCAATTATTTGTATTCTGACCCTTTGGTGCAATCATAAAAATGAATGCCTCTAGACCAATAGCCGGTTCAAACTGCCCCTGCCTTCCCACCTAAATTGCAGTGGGATTAAAAATTGTGTCTACGCAAAAATTGTTTAGTTGATCAGTTAAATTTCAGTGGTCAAAACAAATCCCCACTCTTTAAAAATAAATATTTTGTCTTTAAGTATTTCATAAATTTCCTGTACACATTTGGTGAAAGTATTATTTGTTTTCATACCACTGCATGATTTGTTATTACATTTTTTTTTAAAAACTGTAACTTATTACTTCACAGATTATCTATTAAGCGAATTAACTAGTGTGAAAATGTTGGCAGCTAAAAGGCCTTTAGTGCTTGCTTCTTTGTCGAAAACGTCTTCAGAAATTGCTCAATTGGTGAGTTTTGTGTACAAAAATTTGTTGTGACTCTAACATGAAAGTACAAAATTAAAATATTTTGTTGTTTTTTTTGCATTTTTTTGAAGAAAATATAGTTAAATGTTGATTATTTATGATTCCACAATGTGGTGTGTTAACCAGTCTATTTATGAACATTTCTGTGATTGATTGTTTCATCCTGAAGACTGAATCAGAAGTTGCAAGATACCTGAAGATAGCACTAATGACTCTGAAATTCCCAAAACCTCCACCTAACATCACAGCTTTTGACCTTTTCAGTAAAGTTGAAGATAAGGTACCGTATGAATGACATCTACTTTACACATTATTACTTTCAAGACCTACTGTTAATATCTTAATTAATAGAAAAATTTAATTTAACATAATATATTTCTCATACAGCAAGAAGAAGGAAAAACCAAAGAGCACCTAGATGTCATTTCATAATTCGCAACCACAAGACCATGGCTCAAAAAAATTTCCATTTAACCAGTTTTGGCAGACCACTTTTGGGTTGCGTGCAAGGCATCATAGAGTTGAAAGTCCTGTGACTGCCGTTTCTTTGACATGATTTGGGTGTGCAATCATTGCTTATTTAAACGGATTACTAAAGACACAGCACTATTATATAAATTCAGAGAAATTATCAGTAACCAACTACAAGGCCACAACTGTTTTGCATAACATAGAAAATGAACATAGTTAATTAAATAATATAACTGATAACTGTTATTTCCTTATTATTTTTATTCAACAGTTGAAAACTCTTATGGCCCAGTGTCCTGACCAGGCTGGAAAACCTCTGTTGAAAACAAAATTGTCAGAGTCACAGTGGGCCCAGCTTTTAGCAATAAATACCTACCTCTCCGAAGAGTACAGAGTACGTCGAGAAATGTTGCTGAAGAGACTAGATGTTACAATCCAATCTTTTAAATGGTCAGATAAAGCAAAGGTAGGAAACACATTAGTTGTGAAACCTTGGCCATTCTTGCTTCTGTAAATTACATTGTTTAAAATATTCCCCTGGTTAGGTCATTTAAATGACTTTTGGAAAATGCCTATCCCTGTAGCACACTTTGAGATGACTCAATCTACATTGACAAAAACCAACATTGCCCATCTCGTCCCACTTAAGTTAAGGCACCTTGGATTTGTCAATTACAGCATTCTTATTTTATTCATATGCAGCAGTCTGTAAGTTTCAAGAATCAAATTATACACATTTGAGACATACTTTCACTGAACTGTTTTACCAACTTCACACTTTCACTTAACTGAGTTATGATTGCTACTTTCTTTTGTTGAGCCATCCCCCCTTCCCCTTAACAAAAACATCCACTCAACATAAACTTCTGTTTAGCTTATCTCATGCAACCTAAGATATCTTTTACTAGCATTTGTTCTGTTAGCTACATCTTTCTACTGGGCATAGTTTCTTGTCTTCCTATTGCTTTGATATCTTTTTTTTTTGCCACCTTTGTTGTTTTACATTGTTGCTCTGATTGCTTTCCCTTAGAACAATGAAAACAAAATTGCAGAAGTTTACCAGCCCATTAGAAGATTATTAACTTCAAAAACAGATATTGGTGTGCCACAAATTCTTGCTGCAAGAGATGGTAGGAGTGTTTCATAGTGTGGTTTAGTTTGTATTTATACAACATACAGGTGTGTCTACTTTAATATATTATTTAGGAATGCTCTTTTAAAAGATTGTGATATCTGTTATTTCTTATGGTTTTTCCAAATTTCCAGATACATTTTAAATTAAAGTTAGTTTTCTGTTAAAACTAGAATCAGTGTTGTCATTCTTACGTTAAATTTAGCAAGTTCATTTATGTTAGAGTGAGCAATATTTTCATTTTTACAGATTTAACAAGATTGCAGAAAACTAGCAGTGGCGAGGCAAGAGAGCGAACAAAATGTGCAATAAATAGAATTCTAATTGGTCAAGTGAGTCTTATACATTTAAATATTTAGATAGGGATAGTTATTTAAAGATAAAGTGACAGCCTGTTGTTTTTTTAAATCCAGGGGTGTTGTGGGTTCGTTATGGACATCAAACAAACAAAAAAGTGATCTCTGGAAACTCTAAAATGTGTTTACACAGGTACCTGACCGTGGTGGAAGAGCCTGGGAACATGAACCTCCCCCACCTGAAATGCCAGCATTTGCTAAAAGAGATCCAGGAACACAAGGTAAATTACCTCATCTTTTAACGTCAGTTTTTGTATATATTATATTGAGTTGATATGTGTATCACATTTCAGTTGTTTGCCAAGTGCTACCGAGGTTGAATTTTTAAGACCTTCATCTCAGGTGGCCTTTTAATCTTTTAAAATAAGTTTGATCCTCCAAAGAATCTTCGAATCTGAAGTACACGAAGAAAAAGATGTCACTTCATTTAACAACAGTGCAGCTGTTTTTAGAAAACACATCTCCATATTTCATCTTAATAAACACAAAAAGTTTTTCCTTAAAAAAAATAAAAAATATTATTTATTCTGTTGCTATATTTTTGTACAGATAATACAATAAAGCAAACTGTTGCCCCTTATGAATTGTTCTAAATAATTCTTTTGGCAAATAACCTATTTCTGATACATTTTAAAAAAGAAATAAAAATTGCATTGTATTTTTTTTTATTAATGTATTTCAGATCAATAATATCAAATATTTGTTGCAGGTGGTGGGAATTTCCAAGGAGGTGGTAGGGGAGGTCGAGATAATGAGAGAGGAGGAAGAGGTGCTGGAAGAGGTGACAGAGGAAGAGGTGGACGTGTCCAAGGTAGTTGGGGAGATGCTCCAACAGGGGCTGCTGGAGGAAACTGGAACCGAGATGGTGGTGGATATCAGCAAGGAGGATATTCAGGAAGGGAAAGTGGTTATCAAGGAGGTGGTGCTGGTGGTGGTTATCAAGATCATAGTGGTTATCAAGGAGGTGGTGGATATCAAGGAGGAGGTGGTGGTGGATATCAAGGAGGTGGTGGTGGATATCAAGGTGGTGGTGGTAGTGGATATCAAGGTGGTGGTGGTGGTCGTGGATATCAAGATCGTAGTGGTGGAAGAGGAGGTCGTGGAAGGGGGGGAAGAGGAAGGTAGTTATTTATTAATTTTATTTAGCCTTAAAATTATTTTAAAATGGTTTTGAACTTTGTGGATGCTGGAAATATATTTATTGTTGATAACTGGGTGTTCTTAACATAGTCTCATTCAAGTGGCCCTTCTACCTCCCTCCTTTGAATTGTGAAATTATTGTTAACATTTTGTAAAATAGTTTATTTAGTCAACCTGAATCAATATATATGAACAATAATAAATATATATTAATAGTTTATATATAGGGGACTGCAACTTCCTGAAAAAGCAGGGGTTTTTGCCCTTGTTAATCTTTTTCGCCTAGAAATTAGAAAAATGTCTCAGAGACATACGTTTTTTCCCCCACAAATTCACAACGCTACACAGCCGCGTGCCCGATCTACAAGTTCTGCTTTATTTCCAGATACCAGCAGATGCAATTCCCGAACAAAATTCTTAATTTCTTCAAGTCGTCAGGTCTTAAATGCTGTTTTCGCCATGTGAGCAGCCATCTTTGTACTTTCTTTGTACTCCCCAATATGAACGATAACTCTGGGTGACAAGGAAAGTTGCAGTCTCCTATAAGCTGTCCCTTTCAGTTTCTTGCATTTGCACAATTTTTTTTAAAAAACATTTTTAGTCTTTATTTTACAATTGTATTTTCAATGCTAATATTAGTAATATAACCTAATCTGATTAACTGGCAACCTGCCATTTCTTGTTTAACTTATTTAGTTGTGCTTGCTTTACAAGTAAAAATAAATCCAATTCCTATGCCAGTACATTATGGATTAACCTCAATGTTAGTATTCGCTTACAACGTAATGAAAATAAATATATTTTTGTAAGTTTGGTAATTATCATTTTTGCATGTGATAGGATTTTTCCTGTTTCCCTGTGTGTATAACTATTTTGTATTTTCAACTAGAAAATATGCAACCAATGTTTTTTTAATTAATGATTACTGGTACTGGAATTTGTTAAAAATATGTCAATCTGTTTAAGTTTAATAGATAACCAATAAAAGTTGACTGTTGTGTCTTTTTTTTTTATTGTCTTTTACGTACATGTTAAATAATCAATTGCAAAAGGATAACAAAGCTCATGGAGATTTGGAAAATAAACCATGGTGGTAGAAAAGTATTTTATCACCCATGGGAATCGATGGTTTCCTCTACTGGTCCCTAAAGAATATATGTAAGTTTTTGCACTTGAAACCTGCTGCTGTACCCTACCACTGAACAAACTTATGAAATAATGATTGAAAGTGATTTTAAAATAATCTCATATATTTTGCTTCTGGTGCACCCTGCTTCCTCTTCAACAACCCCCCACAACTCCTCGTTTTATATTATTAGTACTGAGTGAAAAAATGCTGTCACTCTGTGAACTTGATGCTAACATCTGAACTACAGTAAATAGGTTAATTTCTTTTTCTTTAGAAGTAAAGGGAATTTTTTAAATGTCACTTTCTCACATATTTGCTCTGGCCCCACACCACACAGAACTAGGTCAAGGGCCGCCCTTTCACTTCAGGCATGTGTGCGCCTGTGAGTCTTTTCCATAGCCCGGGACAGGAAGATATTGCTATTTTTGTTATACTGCAATTGTTGTTTCAAAAGTCTTTATTAAAAATGAACAACAGTGTCTTCTCTGTCAACAGATTTGTGTACGTCATCTCTATTCTGGAATCAGGCAACTGCCTGTTCCTATCAGTGGGTTATTTCTTGACTGAAAATGACGGCACTGCTTCTAACTACAACATAGGACAGTAGATTTCGTTGCATATTATAGAAAATGAGATGTTAACTCTTTTTTGTTAACACTTGGACCCACTGGGTATTTTCTCAAAATAACTGGACCCGGTGTAAAAAAAGATGCACCCGGTTAAGCCCTAGTTAATTCTATATTTTTTCAAATATTTTGCTGTGTTAAGAAAAGTCAAATCAACAAAATATCATCCAAGATTAAAAAATGCAACCCCTTTTCAATTAAAATATAAATGCTGGGTACTGCACTTTTTACTTTATAGTCATTATTGCCTATTCAAATGGGGAAAATTCATTTCATTACAAAAAATATTTTAAAAATGTTAAATTAACATCTTTAGATTAGATACAATTATTACATTTTACTTGAGGAACTTCATCGCAATAGCTTTGATACAAAAAGATTCTTCTTTAGTACATCAATAGTGACATTCCTGTTGGACAACACAGAGTAACAAACAAATTTCATTTTTTATAATTACCAACTGGAAAGCACACTACTGTACACTTCATAAAAAAGCACATACAAATACATGTAATATTAAAATATGCATCTTAAAATACAAATTCTCTGAGAAATTTAAGCTTTATATATTTAAAAATAAAAAAGAAGAAGAAGAAAGTAACTGCAAGCTAAATTTAGGTCCAAAGAATATGTTTATTCAGCAGCTCAAATGTCCTATGAATTGCATTTGTAGTTATGATTTTGTGTGGTCTAATATAACAAATACACATTTACTTTTAGGCAATATGAACAGAATTTGTGCTGGGGGGGGGGGGGGTGTTTCTCCCCAAAATTAATTTTGAATGACTAATTTTTAAGTGGTACCTCTGACTAAATAAATTTATAACTGCTGACATATTATCTACATATATTTACAAAGAATTGAATAGTTGTATTCAAGTGATTGCATTTGACTTCATGCATCACAATGAAAAAAGTCTGAAAAACTAAATCATTTTCAAAGAAAAATAAAATATAAGCTTCCTAACAGATTTTTTTTTAAGCATTAATGTTTTGTGACAAAGGTAAGAGCAAACTTTGTATTTGTTAAATTAGACAGAAAAATTATTGTAATAATAATACCGGTAATGCAAAGAGATCTATTGGGAAATGAAAATTTGAATTTGGAATTTCATAGTGTTTAGATGTCAGATCCATTAAAAGTTAAATATACACTTGTTCACTGGCTAAACTGTCCATAAATGGACGTACAAGCGCACTCGTAGCAAAATTAAAAACCAGGCCAAAAGTGAGAGAAATTGGTAGAGCTGGTAGAGCCTTTCTGAATATGGCCAATAATAACAAAGTGCAACACAAACCCTGAAAAAAGAAAGAAATGCTAACTGTTAAACAATATTGGTATTGAAGCATTAATTTAAAATTAATTAAATTCCCTCTTATACCAAGTTGTTTTTGGGTGTGACTGGCAATGTTTTTTATGACATAGGAATATATATATGCCAGATGCTATGAATTGCAACAATTGTCTGTCTGAATGACCTTTGGTCTTTATAACAGAGGACTTAAAATTAGTTACAGTTTAACTCATTCCCGACGGATGCGACTAAATGCGTTCTTTGGGGGTTCCGACGGATGCGTCCAAATGCGTCCCGGCACATAGCGACACACCTCTCTTGTTTTTAGTTAAAAATAGCAATGAAATCTCGCATCCATCGAGACTTCCGGCGATGGCGTGATTCTGTGTGATTTCAATTTAGAAACCAGATGTTTTTATCTTGTTTCACTTTTAAACTACGTGTGCTTTAGTACGACGCGTCTATATCTTGCATGTAATTGACCGAGGTGCCAAAAATCGATTTTTTGGCCATTGTTCATTATTTTTTCGCCGCTAATGTTATATTTTTATTAAACCTTATTCATTCTTTGATGCATTCGTGCTAAATTCATTAACATTTATTAATATTTAGCAGCTTAAAAAATATTTTTAAAATGTAAATCAATTTCAAAACCGAGTTACTTCCCTTTTCTCAGGAAAATAAATTAAGTACGGAAGTAGCACTGACGGAGGGAATGAGTTAAACATTGAAATTGTGATTGTATGCCTACATTGTGTAGCTTAGAACAAAAAGGATGAATCAACTGTATTTATATTAATGATCGTGGGCCCTTTATATATTTATAGAAGAACAGGGGAGACAGAATATATATCCACAGCTTTGTATATATTTGGCTTTAAACTGAAAGTCCAGAAGATGACTTACGATTAGAATTGCAACAAAGCAAGCCAAGGTTGTGTTCCAGTCACCTTTGGATGAAGCTTTTCCTACAAGTACACCATAGAAGATGAAATCTCCCAAGCCTAATTTAACGCCTCCTGCAAAGAAAAGAAATAGAAAGTTAGTAATTTGTGTGTGTGTGTGTGTTTTGTAAATAATAACTGCAGACTTGTTTTCCATCGAACTCCTAAAATCGTACAATATCGTCTCAAAATCTACAATACATTCTCTTAATAGTCAAAAAAGGTAAGTGAAGGTAAAAAGTAGATGATTGACATTTATATTGCAATTTGTGGTCACTTTGTTGTGCAGACATGTATCTGCTAAAGTTATCAATATTTAAGTATATATAATGTATACAATAACTACTTGAATCACGCCTCTAGTTAAAAAAGGTAACTTCTAAAAGTAGTTAACAGACATTTATATTGCAATCTGCTGCCACTCTGTTTTACAGACGTGTATCTGCTGTAGATATCAATTAAAATTTAGGTGAATTTGCAGATTACATTATCACAGAGTGTCAATGGTAAAAATAAATACTGGTGAAATTTAACGCAGTTCAAACTGGAAGTCAGTGCAGCTGAAATAAAATTTAATAAAATAAGAATCAATATCCATTATGCCCATTCCCGTCAACATATTACAGTCTCATTACTACCACAAGCTGTAAGTGGGTGAAAGGAAGAGGGGGTATTAAAAATCTTAAAGCTGTTTTGTGCATTCTAAAAACTGATTTCAAAGGCCCTCTCAGATCCAATAAAACATGTGGAAATTTAATGATGCTGCCTGAGCATGCATTCTCTAGTTTTCTCTGTTTCTGTACTCTCCGTGGTTAGGCGTAAGAAATAACTATGTCACCAAATTATGTCATACAGCACGGAAGCAAACAAACGTGAGGATGGGGCTATCTGTATAGTCCATAGGAAAAAAAGACACATATCTAACCCCCTCCCCCTGTTGCACGTGACCTTTTTTGACAATTCCCCCCCCCCAACATTTCAATCAGCTTTCTACCCCTCCAAAAAAAAAACAACAACATATATATAAAAAATATATATATATTAAAAAAGCTCCCCAGCATCACCCAATTATTAAGTAATATTTATAACGATTATTAAGTAATATTTATAACGATTATTAAGTAATATTTATAATGATTATTAAGTAATATTTATAACGATTATTAAGTAATATTTATAACGATTATTAAGTAATATTTATAACGATTATTAAGTAATATTTATAACGATTATTAAGTAATATTTATAACGATTATTAAGTAATATTTATAACGATTATTAAGTAATATTTATAACGATTATTAAGTAATATTTATAACGATTATTAAGTAATATTTATAACGATTATTAAGTAATATTTATAACGATTATTAAGTAATATTTATAACGATTATTAAGTAATATTTATAACGATTATTAAGTAATATTTATAACGATTATTAAGTAATATTTATAACGATTATTAAGTAATATTTATAACGATTATTAAGTAATATTTATAACGATTATTAAGTAATATTTATAACGATTATTAAGTAATATTTATAACGACTATTAAGTAATATTTATAACGACTATTAAGTAATATTTATAACAATTATTAAGTAATATTTATAACGATTATTAAGTAATATTTATAACGATTATTAAGTAATATTTATAACGATTATTAAGTAATATTTATAACGATTATTAAGTAATATTTATAACGATTATTAAGTAATATTTATAACGATTATTAAGTAATATTTATAACGACTATTAAGTAATATTTATAACGATTATTAAGTAATATTTATAACGATTATTAAGTAATATTTATAACGATTATTAAGTAATATTTATAACGACTATTAAGTAATATTTATAACGACTATTAAGTAATATTTATAACAATTATTAAGTAATATTTATAACGATTATTAAGTAATATTTATAACGATTATTAAGTAATATTTATAACGATTATTAAGTAATATTTATAACGATTATTAAGTAATATTTATAACGATTATTAAGTAATATTTATAACGATTATTAAGTAATATTTATAACGATTATTAAGTAATATTTATAACGATTATTAAGTAATATTTATAATGATTATTAAGTAATATTTATAACGATTATTAAGTAATATTTATAACGATTTTTAAGTAATATTTATAACGATTATTAAGTAATATTTATAACGGGTAGCAATATCCAGCAAATATGACACTTAACCAGAAACTTTATGAAGAAATGGCCCCTCAACTCCACAACCCCTCTCCCCTTAAATACACAACCACTCTCCCTTTTACACACATAGACACACTTGTGTTAATGTTAAAAACACAAAACGCCACCAATGCTCATTAAATTACATTGCCGGGTGTCAAATTAAAAAAAATCAAGTCATTAAGTTTTGCAACATTGTAGTCCAGTCATTGTGTGATGTTGAAGAGGTTGATTTTGTAAAGCAGAAATAGCCTAATGACCAGTATAAATTATATGGTGTAAATACTCACTCTCTTCATCGTCCTCTGCATTACTTTCTTGAGGTGCAGCTGCTCGTTGCCTAGGTCTTGGTGTCTTTTTCTTTTTAGGGACAACAACAGATGTTTCTGTCGGATTTTGAACTGGGTCTGAACTGCTCCCTGCAATGTTTCTGTGGGGATTAGCATTTCCTGCTGTGGTAAAACAGAGGAAACAGTTGTATGATATTTGATTCACATACTTTCAAAGTTTACAATATACATCAACTATACAAAATAAAGTGTATATATTTGACCTGTAGATCTAATTTCATTAAAAAATCTATTCTGTTAATAACAATTTGGCATATTATGTTACAGATAAAATATCTATTTTATGCAAAATAATATTAAGATCAACTTCTTATAAAAAGATAAGATATGATTACAAATAAATGGTAATGTGTTTTAAGCATCCCAAATTTAAAAAAAAAATTAAGTTTAAAAAATATTTAAAAAACCAACAAAAATTAGAACCACCATTTTTTTAAATACCAATAGGGATGTACAAGTCCCAAGAGCATATTAAACATCATCCAAAGGAGCTGACTTGAATTCTGCCGAAATAGGCTACAATGTATATAGCAACAGAATGATTCCTAAAATTACCATTACTCATGTCTCCTAATGCCTGTACAGCTCTACGGGCTGTTTGTGTATCTGAACTAGCCGTTAGCTCATTGGCCCTGTTTGTTCCATTAGACAGATGCTCTCTGAAGCCCCCCTCATCATCACTTTCTTGTATTTCAGAAGCTCCAAGTGCACCACCAGAGCTTCCAGAAGCACCTGTTACAATTATAGAAGAATTTTTTTGTAATCACAAACATAAATATTGTGTTAAAAAGGCTACTAGTCATGTCATTGCTTCAGAACTTTCTATGACACATAAAAAGCAATAGTACATAACACCCTATTCAACTGACATAATTACAGTGGATTCATCTTATTTTATTTACAACAAGACCTGAGCGTCTGATTTACTCAAATTCCATTTAAATAGTACAAATTCAGCTGCAGTTTTCTTATTAATTATAAACATATTCTAATGAGTCCTAAACCATTTTGAAGGTAAATGAATTGTCTACAAGAGAGATGTAAAACATTTATAAATTTAATATTTGGTAGAACAGAAAAACCTTTTAAAATATATAAATGTGCCAACATACATATACATTTTAAATTTACAAAATATTTAAAACCTTTTATTTGGTGGTTTCCAAATTGTATATCCAATAATAAGAAAAATGCACCAAAGAACACAGAAACTGAATAATATTTACACTTCCAATAACTTATATGCATTTAGTAGCCCTATCACTTGTTGCCACGGTAAACAAGTGGTACAATTTTGTAACTAGCTTAGAAATTAAATCAAAATAAATTAACAGCTGGTTTTTTAAAACCTCCTGCTGATAGTATGTGGTTCCAAAATAAACACCATGTCAGTAAATTTAAATCTTGAACCAAAACGGGTATGGAATAATATAAATATTTGACTCGATTTACTACAATACAAACATTGGCGCTACCAGTGGCTCATGGCCATAGTAAAAGAAATGCTGAGCCGCTGGGAGCCGCTCATGGTAGTTAACCAGTTAAGCTTTTTTGTTTATTTGAAATGTCCTTTGGGTAATGACTGCACTAATGAATTTACGGCTCAAATCAAAAGGATCCACTCTATGTTACACTATTTGTAAATATAGTTACCAAGCCCAAAAACTCAGGCCCCTAGTTGTTCAAATGGTCGTGTTACTAATAGAACATTTGAATGACTTAATTATATCTTTATTTAAAAAATAACAATAAAATGCTTTTAAAAAAAAAAAATTATGAATATGAATAATATATGTCATTTATACCAGACCTTCAACTATGAAATGGCTTTCGGTGTACATTTTACATACCAGTGCCATGAGATGTTCCCCTTTTTACTTTTTTTGATGAACTTTCATCATCGGCCATGGTTATAAGCCAAACCATGGTAGCTAAATAAAAAACAAATATACAAAAGTGTATTCAATATAACTCCCAAATGCTTATTAATGATACAAGAATAATTAAACACAAAATAAACAGGGACAATCAAAAGTATAAATTTTCCTGTCAAAGTCAAAGACTAAACTCATGGTCAATTAAATGTCTTAAGCACAATTTAAAAAAGCAATTGTAGCAAAAACTGATGAAACTGTATTTTGATTTTGCCACTAAATCAGTGATATTGTACCACCATGTTTGACATGGTCATGGTTTGGAATGGTTAAAGCATTTATATTTTTTGAGTCATTACTCCAACTTTATCCAAGAATTCAAAGGAAGCTAAAAAAACTAAATAATTAGATCCCGAAATAAAAAAACACAATAGTGAATGTACCCAATCTTTTTTCATGCTGTAAACTTTCTCCAAAATATGTATTAAAGCATTTATATAATTAATCCTGTAGTTTAGATAACATAACTTCTAATATTACTTACAGGAATAAATTAGCGCAGGGAAAATAGGCTCATTCCTTGTCTGAGCAGTTTCAACAAGCATGCGCAATGGTCCTTTTGGACACAAGACAGCAACAAGATCTGTAGATAGTTAAAAGACTTTAGAAGGTGTGGAAATATTTATTTGAGTGCCCCCATAATAGAAAGGGGGAAAAAAAAAAAGCATTATAACCACCAATTCATGAGCTGACCTTGCAATAAAAGAAGTTAATACCAAGGACCTAAATTCTCTACTTACCCCATACTACCATGACACCAAGTACAGTCCACGCCGTCCAATCTGGCAAGTATTTTATGAACATTAGAGCAACGAGTGAGCTAACCATAATGAGATAAGCTTGCTGCAAAAGTAAAGGCCCCTTCCAGTGTATACAAAACATCCCTCCCACTCCAAAATTCCACATGATAATAGCCACAGTGATATAGTCAATAGGTGTATTATACGAACGAAGAATTTGTCTGGATGGGAAAGATAGAAAAAATCATTATTAAAATTTTGTGCAATTCCTATAATATAACTCATATTAATTTCATATAATTTTACATTTATTTTTAAACAAAAATGAGCATTTTATTATTAATTTACTTAATTACAAGAATAAATTTTTTTATAAATTTTATATTTTCTTTTCTCCATAAGGAAGGAAATTATGTTGCTTTTTTTGTATTTAATGTTCTTAAGCAATGCTCACTCCATGTATATATACGAGAAGAAAAACAGCAGCATCACTGAAGACAGTACAAGCCATCCGTGGATGATCTGCAAAGTAAACATTAATTTATCAACCTTTCCATTTCTGAATTAACACACAGAAAGATTGGATAAAAATGTTTTACTACTATGTGAATATAGTGCACATCAAAAATATGCTCAGATGACATCATTAGTGTAAGTATTTTATATGTTCTTTCTAATTTTGTACCACCACATTAAGTGATTTTGTCACAGATATAATAAAACTTTAAAACTCAATTTTAAAAGGCATCGTTAGCTATCAATGTGACTATATTTGACATAATAAAGACACTTCAAATTATTTATAGTTGTAAAAACATGAACCTGGATTTTTTGCTTTCGTTTCTAAAAAAAAAGCTAAATTGAGATCTTCAA
The DNA here is from genome assembly GCA_964017045.1 of Omphiscola glabra. Lineage (NCBI taxonomy): Eukaryota > Metazoa > Mollusca > Gastropoda > Lymnaeidae > Omphiscola > Omphiscola glabra. The sequence continues at coordinate 19,396,282 of OZ024797.1, forward strand.
CCACAAAAAAACACACGTTTCTTTTTTTTTTCTTGTCGTCTCCTGAAGAAGGAGTTTAGCCAAAATGTCCTTTTAATTGTCCTGTCTTATCTTTTGAAACCTAAACATATCTTTTTCCATTATCTATTTACCAAACATGGCATGAACAAAGTCCCTCATTATCCTGGATTTTGATACACCAATTTCTTTTCACCTTAATACATTTAAATCAACCTTATCTAAGCCATTTTTTTTTTGCTCTCCCTAAAATGGGGGGAAAAGGGTCTTAACTATTAGACTATACAATTACTAACAGAAATATCTCTAGACAATTGTGTGTATCTGAAATTTTTATGTGGAGACCTATGATAAGAAGTTAAATGTTTCATTAATAGTTACAATTAACTAATAATAAGTGCAGACACATACAAATTCAATTAATTATCAAAGATTTTGAAACAAATTATATATATATATTCAGAATCACAGATAACTTATTGCTAAATATAGAAGAAGGTAAAATACATATGTTGGACAATTCCAGTAATTATTCATTCAGATGCAAATAATAAATTTCCAAGGAGCTGATTTTTAAAGGTAACAATTTTCATAATTAAAAGATACATTTCGGTGAATGTTTCAAAGCTCCTTATATATTCTATATTAAAGATAATTATGGATGACACTTTTAGCACAAAATGATGAACTTTTTGACCTACTCTTCATCTTTTATAAAACTATTTATAAAAACTCATTAACAATAGAATCGCAATGTGGCTTTCGAGCCGGTAGGTCAACCATAGACATGATCTTCTCTCTGCGCCAGTTGCAGGAGAAATGCAGGGAACAACATATGCCTCTATACATAGCGTTTGTCGACCTCACTAAAGCTTTTGATCTTGTCAGCAGAAGCGGCCTCTTCCAGATCCTAAAAAAAATAGGCTGCCCTGCACGTCTGCTTAACATCATCGAGCAGTTCCACTATAACATGCAGGGCACAGTATGCTATGACGGTGCCACCTCAGAAGCTTTTCCAGTAAGTAGTGGAGTAAAGCAAGACTGCGTGCTAGCTCCTACTTTATTTGCAATCTTCTTCTCCATCTTACTCCAGTATGCCTTCAAGAACAACAGCGAGGGGATATACATCCACACTAGAGCAGACTGGAGATTGTTCAACATTGCGCGCCTTAGAGCTAAGACCAAAATAAGAAAGGTCATGCTACGTGAGCTCTTATTTGCAGATGACGTCGCTTTAGTATCTCACTCAGCAGACGGCCTGCAGAGCCTTGTATCCAGTTTATCCGCTGCCTGCAAAGAGTTTGGCATGATCATCAGCTTAAAGAAAACCAACATTATGGCTCAGGACGCTGACTCTCCTCCCACTATCTCCATCGACGACTGCAACTTGGATGCTGTTGACAGATTCACATATCTAGGGTCGACCATTTCGAGCACCCTCTCAATGGAGGATGAGATAAGTGGTAGGATAGGGAGGGCCGCAACTGTCATGACGAGATTGAAGAAAAGAGTCTGGTCCAATGCCAAGCTCACAACAAGAACTAAGCTGCAGGTATACCAGGCCTGCGTACTGAGCACACTCCTCTATGGCTGTGAGTCTTGGACCACATACAACAGGCACAAAAAAAGGCTCAATGGCTTCCACCTCAGATGCCTGCGCCGCATCCTTGACATCAAATGGCAGGAAAAAGTCCCCAACACGGATGTCCTGTCTCAAACAAATATGTGCAGCGTCCCAGCCCTTTTAATCCAAAGACGCCTCCGCTGGCTTGGGCACGTCAAGCGAATGCAACCTGGTCGCATACCTAAGGACGTGCTGTACAGCGAGCTGGCGATAGGGAAAAGGTCAGTTGGACGGCCTACTCTCAGATACATAGACATTTGCAAAAGAGATATGAAGGCGGCTAACATCAACATCTCAAATTGGGAGGGCTTGGCGGAGGATCGATCCACATGGCGGGGCATCGTGAAGAAAGGATCACTACGTGCCGAGGAGGTCTACAGGGCGGAAGCAGCTGTGAAGAGAGCGCGGAGAAAGGCAAGAAAACACTACTCCACTGCATTCGTGTGCGGGACATGCACAAGAGACTGCCATTCAAGGATCGGTCTCATTAGCCACACGAAGAGCTGCAACCAGACAAGATAATCTATCGTCTCTCTTAGACGGAAAGATGCCATACCATACCATAATTGTTTTTAAACACCCTAATTTCTTATACTCTTGGTACCGAAGAGAAGTGCCTCTATTAAGAGCTTGATGCTTAACATTTATAAAAGTTGACACTTAGAAGGGTACCTGAGAATAATTAATTTTCCAAGATTTTGCCAACAACTCAATGGAAGATATTACTTTTATTTATATAAATGAAGTAAAACATTGAATTGACCAACCTTGTAACACTTGTATTTGTATAAAAGAAGTAGCACAATTGTCATGACCACAATGCCACCCAACATGATGAGAGAGTTTGCCAATGACTGCCAGATTTTGGTTCCAGTATTTTCTGTTTTATCATGGAATGGGGTGTAAATCCTGAACATATGAAAGATAAACAATAACATCCACAAAATTAAAAGATATTTATAACTTAACTATGAAACCAAAATAAAAGGATTTTTATTTTTATATGATAAATTTATTCAACTCTTAAATCAATTTGTTGAAAGCCCATTTTTAAAACATTAAATAATTGTGCCATAAACTAAATACATTAAAAGCAATTGTTAGTAATATGGAACTTACAAGTATGTACCAGTGTCTGTATAATAATTTACAGTGGAGATTGTAGCAACCACAACAGCCATGCACAAGGTAACAGGGACAAACAGCATAATAACATGCTTGGCCCCATATAGGAGCGTTTCTTCATCTTCCTCCTCTTCCTGCTGTCGACGTGCTGATCGCTGTGAAGGGTTTCGTCTTCTTCTGTTAGGGTCCCTGGCTGCCCCAGGTCCAGTGTTGGTAGCATTTGGAATTATCACATTTGTCTGAATAAAGTAAATAAAATCATTTTATTTTTTAACAATTCATTTCAAAATCAAGAAAACAAAGTTTCAAACTTCAATGCTATTTAAATGATATTTGTAAAGAGTTAATATATGTAATTAAATCGGAAAAATTCTGAAAATCACTAAGTTACAAAAAGTTGAAAAACATAAAATAACTTGTGACTTTCAATCACTCTTGTATTACAACAGAATAATGTGAGTCAGTGTTATAATTCATATAAAAGACAATAAAAAATGTGGTTTATGAAAAATACTATGATCATAGAACTGAATCAATTCATAATTCCTTAACAGCACTAACAATAATTCACTCCACATTATTACTTGACATAACTTATATGGATTGTATGCACTCCATTGTCTCCACACATACAGGACACATAGTAACATACGAAACATCAAAATCAAAAAAATCTACAAAAAATAAAAATAATCATAGTAAGAGCAGCATTTAGTTAACACAAAACAGCTTCTTTCAAATTATTTATCTTATTAAATGTAAACAATTAAAATAATCTTTGTATCTCATAATAAGATAGAGTTGATTTCCATATTAGGTATATTTTTACTGTGATCCTTATTAATTTTTTTCTACATTTGTGAAAACAACAGAATATATTAGATCTTTAAACATCAATTTTATCTTTAATCATGACTTGACATAAACAATGCCATTGACAATGGTTCACGTTAACAACAAAGAAACAGAAATCAAATGAAATTATGTTTCTTTTATTTGCATTACTTACAAAAATAACTCTACATCAACATGAAAATTAAAAAATTTGAAAATTGGCTTCCAGAAAAAAATGGTGTACCTCTGGTATTGACCCATCCTCTATTGCTGTTATCCTATTAATATTCGGGGATGATGGAACCGGGCTAAATACAGAAACGGCACCACCATCTCTAGCAGCTTCGTTAACAAAGCTACTCATTAGGCTTGTTCTTTCAGTTGGTGAGTCATCAGTTGCAAGGACGGCCCCTGAAGTTTTACTGTGTGAACTCATTTAAAAAGCTCTCTTTAATATCTGATATGGGGGGAAAAAAACACAAAAGTTGAAATGATTTAATGCTAATATTTAACTTTAGAACTGCCAAAACTATAAAAGACACTGTCACTAAATTAATTTTTAGTTTGCAATTTTTTTTTTTGGCAAAATAGATTGATGTATAATTTTATTTTAAAGTGTTTTGATATTTGAATTCATTAAAAAAAAATTTGGGTATGTATTTACATCTCATAATGAGTTTCTGTTAGTAGATTCAATAACTTATAAAAGACAATTTGACATGTAAATTTTTTTTTTAAATTGAATCACCTGTTTAAAAAAAAAACCAAAAAACAATTGATTCCTTATAAAGAAACACTTCTGTAAAAGCTTTCAATGAAGTAAGTGAACTCCTCCAGATCTAAATAATGACAATAGCTTTGTTTGAACTTGTTGCATATTTGTACATTTTATTTTATTAATGAATGTTGCTTGGTGACAAGAGCTACATTGAATTATTTCCGGAGACGCAGTCAGCAGTTAATTGTTGTAATGCACACTTACATTTAATTTATAAATGTATTGAATGCCATGCCATAACAGCCATAAACATTGGCTATAGCAGTAATGAATAGGATATGGTAATTGGTTTATTATGGTTACTACTAGGGCTAAGGTGAGATATTCATTAGCGTAACATACTAAATGAGTCAGAAACTATAAACTTAGATGATAGTGATAGAGCAGAAAAATTGCTCTCTAATTTAGTAACATCCTGTATAGTAGGCACTTTGATGAACATTTTAAAACATTTGTAAAAATATAAAAACTACAGCTGTATAGAGCCTACGGAATGGCTTTAATAAAACACAAAGATAAACTTTCTTGTTCAAGTGGTTTAAAAGTTATGAATTTTCTAGTAAGGACCTCAAAACCACTTTTTCCCTGTGGAGTTTTCCTCCGCCTTTTGTGACTTTTATTTTGCTTTTGTTTTTAAGCCCATAACTTTATTATAAAATGAGAAAAAAATATAATATTTGCAGGGACCATAGTTAAATATGAGTTCTTCTAATAAAGCCACAAAATATAAGTTTAGTTTTGTTAATATTCCACAAGTTTAAACAAAAATATTTATAATTTTCCTTATTAAAATGTATAAAATATCCTGATTTATCATTTATTTGTATTTAATTTATATATTTTTAATTTCCCAATAATAATAATAATTCTTTCGGTATTAATTTTAAATTTTCTGTGGAACTATTTAACAAATATAATACAGGAATTAATTGATTCACTTTGATTTTAAGATAGTGATCTTGTTTTACAAATCAACATGTATTGTTAGAATAAACTTTGGCTGTTGTCTTAGAATTTAAAATAAGTTCTAGTCATTTGCTTGAGGTAATAATATTTTATGATTAATTTTTAGTAACATCTTAAGTAATTCTTGGAATATTGTGGCAGAAAGTGTGTTTTTTTTCTTTGAGAATACTGAAGATTATTTTAATAATTCTCTTTTGGAATAGTGTGATATGTGATTAAATATAGGATATTTCAATATCAAAGATAAGTGAATATTTTTTGTATATTTTTACTTAATTTATGCCTTAAGAATCATCATAATATATCATTACATGCATAATATATGAATAATGGGTCCTACAAATAATTGTTGGGGTGGGGATAGGCCTACACTTATAATAGTAATATATTTTTGTCCTCTATAAACTATATATATATATACCAGTTCAGTATAAAGAACTAATTAATTGTAAAAAGACTTATTTAACCTAATATCCCTCAATAAAAGCATCAAATCATATTAAAAATATGTATTTGTTTTTATTTTTAAATGAGATTTTCCAGAGTAAATTAGGTTATTTACTATAGCAACGAACATTAACGATAATAATAGGTCATTTTGGGACACAATCACAATTGGCGTCAATTGGGACTAAAATTGCCGGGGTTAATTTATGACCAAACCGCTGGGCCTAACCTTACACAACTTGGATATGTTGTAATTAATGCCACTATCTATAAACTCCCTTACAATCAAGCGATATAAGCTTTCCACAAAAAAAATATGAATGATTAAAATTTGCATTATTTTAACCTTCAGTTGTCAAAGTGAAGCCCCAAAATTATTTTGAGGACTAAAGTGTCTCATCATAAAACAACATGTCTACTCCAAGTTGTGGGTGGAAATAGAATTTACATGCTGGGCAACAAATTGTAAGAAAGTCGTAAACAACGACGTGAGGCTCTGTAAATTAAAAAGTGGCGGTCGCCATTTTGACAACGAAATCACAATACCCGGGTTTCCCGGATCTCACCAAAGTGCCTGCTAAATATATCATGTCCGGGGTACATAACATTGCTTTTGTTTGTTTTTAATTATAACTATTGATTTACTATTGAACTATTGTCATACTTTCCAAATAATAATAATAATATCTATTGAAATAGTAATCCACTTAATACTTGATCCGTTATTATTCAGATTAGTACTATAGGCTCATAGTTATTAATAGTAGTGTAACTTAAAACAGCAAATATTGCACTGTATCAATTTAGTAACTAAGATTACTAATAAGTAATAAGGAAGAGATCTAGAGGAAGTTCTAAATTAATATAGTTCAACTTCAACAGAACACTCAGAAAACAATCATTAGACAGCCTCCAGTGAAGGAAGCAAAAATTAAACTACGAATTCTTTAACTTGTTGTCGATTTGAACATGTTAATCGCACGTATTGTCAGGATCAGATGATAAGATAACGTTTGTTATATGTTTCTTACCAATCAAAGTAGTCATTGTGACAGATAACAAAATTGAGAACTAGGTAACACTAACCAACCCGGAAAGATAATAACAAAACACTTGCCAGTTGCCAGGTTATTAAGTGAAAGTGGAAATAAATAAAAAACAAAACGTGAATTCGCGAAGGGGGAAATGAGTTTATAAATAGGAATTTTATATTAAGGTTTTTTTAAAATGTTTTTTAAAAAAATATTTACCAATTTCTCTTACTTTATGGATTGCATTAGAGTAATAAAAAAATTAACTTTTTTTTTTGTTGAGACCCATCGTGGTATGTTATTTGGCTGGGCGAATTGAGCAATTTTTCATTTTTGTCCACTTTAAATGGGAAATTCATATTTTCTTTTCTTTTTTTTAATAATACAAAAATTCAACGAAATACTTAGAATCATCATTTTAAATTTTGATATATTCGATCGCGGAAAATGTTTAGCTAAGTAAGTAGCTACACATCCGTGGTCTGTAGCCGTAGGCTTGCGCAAGGCGTTAAGGGTTCGTCCATTAATAACGTCAACAATTTTTACGCAATTTTTGATCCCCTCCCCCTTGTCAAACTTTTAATGACACCCCCCAGTGGCGTAGCGAAGGGGCATCATGCCCTGGGCGCTACTCACAAAGGGGCGCCAAATGGTATATTTTACATATAATATTGTATGGTTTTCGAATAGGGGACGCTAAAAGGTTATTGTGCCCCGGGCGCGAGTTAAGCTCGCTACGCCACTGCACCCCCCCCCCCGCCCAATTTAATTATGTCAACATTTTTATACCCCCCCCCAACCAACAAAAAAATTAATTATAATATACATTAAATTAAATTTATAAATAGGCTACATTTTACTTTGTACTGATGTATTATAATGACACAAAATTGTAGGGAAAACATTTTACTACATGTTTAGCTTGTTAATCAACAAGTTAAAAAGTTTATACACTTAAATTTTATTATGCAGAATCAAATAAAAGGTTGTTAAAGACTAAATATAATTTTTTGTGGAAGCATTAATATGATTATTGTCCGTATAGCGAAATGTTAATAAATAAGCATTGATGTTTTGTACAAAAAATTAAGTATACGACGGAAGACACGTTAAGGTTACGGGCATTGAGAATAATTTATGTTAAAATTAATTTATAGTTTGTTTCCACTACTTTGAAAGTACGACACTTTGAAAATTGTTTTCTTTTCCTGGTTTTTTTTTTTTTTGGTTTTTTTTTTTTTTGTTGTGTTAATACTTATTAATAGTGATCAAATTTGGCACAGTGTATGCCTATTTTTTAACAATAATTTCAATAATACGATAGTCTATGTTTCTCTTTAAGTGGTGTAATTAGGGCGGAGTGAAGGTAGCGAGACTTCTGAGGATCATTTAAATGGTCTATTTATAAGAACACTTTTGGGAGTTCGCCAAGGCACGACCTAGCAGAACTGACTTAGTGGGTCATGGCTCAAGGCGGCATTTAGTCAAGGCCAAGGTACGCAACTCACCACATTTCCAATGAAAAATATTACAGACAATGCATTGAAGAAAACTGATATTAATTGATCAAACCACTTCGTTAATTTTGACGGGCTAGTAAATAGAATAGTATAAATGTGGTAGGGTAGGCCCCATTTTTTAGATTGCGCCCAACACCAACTTCTTCTTTCGCCTTTTCGTCCTCGAGGAACAGCAGCCGATCTTCATCGACGTCTGTGATTAGGACATAGGCCGCCTACAAGAGCCCTCCAGGCATCACGATCCTGAGCCAATCTCTCCAGCCTCCCCCAAGTGTGGCCAAGTTTCTTGGTATCCGCCTCCACTTCACGGCGCCAAGTGTTCTTAGGCCTGCCTCTTTTCCGTTTTCCTTGAGGGTTCCAATTCAAGGCTTGTCTAGTTATGCTGGAGGCAGGTTTCCTGAGCGTATGGCCAATCCATCTCCATCTTCTCTGGAGGATCTCTTGTTCTACAGGTTCTTGCTTTGTCCGCTGCCACAGTTTCTGGTTGCTGATTCTGTCGGGCCAATGAATCCCGAGAATCCTTCTTAAGCAGTTATTGATGAAGGACTGGATTCTCTTCATATTCCCAGCAGTGATTCTCCATGTTTCTGCACCATACAGTAGAACCGGTTTCACCATTGTGTTGAAGGTTCTGATCTTCAGTTTGGTATTTAGGTGTTTGGAGGCCCAGACATTTTTTAGTTGTCGGAAGGCTGCCCGTGCCTTTCCTACCCTCATTTTGATGTCAGCATCTGTCCCACCTTGCTTGTCCACGATGCTGCCAAGGTAGACAAAGCTCTCTACCTCCTCGAGCGCTTCCTCTTTGAGCCTGATGGGTGCTGTATTGGTAGCGGCATTGACCTTGAGGACCTTGCTCTTCCCCTTGTGAATATTAAGACCAATACGTGCAGAAGTGTCTGCAATATTTCTGGTCTTCTCCTGCATCTGTTGTTGGGTATGGGAGAGAAGGGCAAGATCGTCAGCAAAATCGAGGTCATCAAGCTGGTCCCACAAGGTCCATTGAATACCATTCCGCTTCTGTTGTGTGGAAGTTTTCATCACCCAGTCAATGGCCAATAGGAACAGGAAAGGCGAAAGCAAACATCCCTGCCTCACACCGGTCTTCACCTGGAAAGCATCCGTCACCTGTTGTCCGTGGACCACTCGGCAGGTCATCCCCTCGTAAGAGTTTCTGATCAAGTCCGTGATTTTCCGCGGGACTCCATAATGTCTCAACAGTCTCCAGAGGGTTTGCCTATCCACACTGTCAAAGGCTTTCTCGTAGTCAACGAAGTTGATGTAGAGGGGTGAGTTCCATTCCAGGGATTGCTCTAGGATGATGCGCAGTGTTGCAATTTGGTCAGTACAGGATCTGTTGGTCCGGAAGCCAGCCTGTTGGTCCCGCAGCAGGGGGTCAACAGTTTCTTTCATTCTGTTGAGTAGTACGCGGTTGAAAACCTTGCATGGGATGGACAGTAAGGTGATCCCTCTATAGTTGGAGCAGGAGCTTAAGTCCCCCTTTTTTGGGATTTTAATGCGATATCCCTCCTTCCACTCCGAAGGTACCTGTTCCTCCTCCCAGATCTTCAAGAACAGTGGGTGAAGCATATCTACACTGGTGTGCACGTCAGCCTTCAGTGCCTCTGCTGAGATGCCATCCGGTCCTGCAGCCTTGCCATTTTTAAGTTGTTTGATGGCAATACGGATCTCTTCTTTGGTGGGTGCGTTGCAGTCAATAGCCAGGTCACTGTCAGCTGGCTGAATATCTGGTGGGTTACTTGGCTCTGGCCTGTTTAGAAGTTCCTCAAAGTGTTCTTTCCATCTGGCTCTCTGTTGCTCCTCATTTGGTATGCTCTTACCACCTTTGTCCTTCACTGGTCTCTCTGGCTTCCTGAACTTTCCAGACAACTTCTTGATGGTAGCGAACAATTCCCGCATATTTCCTTGGTAGGCTGCTTCTTCCGCTTCTTTGGCAAGCATGTCTACAAAGTTCCTTTTGTCCCTCTTAGCGCTTTTCTTTACTTTCTTATTTGCCTCTGAGTACTCCTTTTGGAACCTAACTTTCTGCGCTCGTGTACGGCTGTTGTTAATTTCTGCCTTCTTCCCTTTTCTCTCTTCTATCACTTTCAATGTATCTGCTGTTATCCATTCTTTGTGTGTATGTTTCTTGTTTCCCAACACTTCCTGACATGTTGATTTGACTGCTTTCTTTACTCCCTGCCACTTTCCATCGATCGTCTCGTCTCCTAGCGGTTCCTGTAGGACTTGGAACTTGTTGGACAGAGTGATCCTGAACTCTTCCTGTTTGGCCTTATCTTTCAAGAGGGGGGTGTTGTAGCGCAACCTATATGATGTCTGCTCAGTGTAGTGCCTTTTCAGTTTTAGTCTCAGCCGGGCCACTAGAAGATGGTGGTCTGAGGCAACGTCAGCTCCTCTTCTGACACGTACATCTTGGAGAGATCGCCTGAATTTTTTCCCAATACACACATGATCTATTTGGTTCATCGTTTGGAGGTCCGGTGAAACCCATGTGGCCTTGTGTATCCTCCTGTGTTGGAATAAGCTCCCGCCTATGACTAGATTTGTTGTGGCACATAGGTCGGCAAATCTTTCTCCGTTATCATTCATTTCTCCTATCCCCTGTCGCCCCATGGCTTCTTCATAGCCCGTGTTGTCAGTGCCGATCTTGGCATTGAGATCTCCTATGAGGATGACAATGTTTCGCCTAGGGCGACCCTGGGTAATGGTAAGCAATCTGTTATAGAATTCATCTTTGTCTTCCTCCTCACTTTCGTTTGTTGGTGCGTAGCACTGGATAACATCCAAATTGATTCTGTGTTTTTTGGTCCGAAAGGTTGCTGTGAGTATTCTAGGCCCATGCGCCTCCCATCCAATGAGTGCTCCTTGGGCTGCCCTGGATATCATCAGGGCCACGCCCAGAGTGTGTGGTGCATCGTCACTCTCGTGCCCTGAGAATAACAGCATCTCTCCTGAGGCTAGTCTCTTCTGTCCGCACCCGATCCATCTTGCCTCGCTGATTCCTAGTATGGCGAGGTTATAGTTCCTCATCTCAGCGGCTACTTGTGCAGTCTTTCCCGTCTCATACATGGTGCGTACATTCCACGTTCCAATGGCGGTGGTGGTCCTGGTGGAGATGATGGTCGTCGGCCTAGTAGTTTCCAGATTCTGGCTTTCACTACTTGGCGTCATGCATTCCGCGGCTGGGAATCTATCTTCTCCCAGGACCGTAAAGTCTTTTGTTGCTCTTGTCTGCGTTTTTGTAACAAAGGGTTTTTACGCAGCAGAGTTGTTAGCCCTGCGCACAACCGTCTGGGGGGGATGCCCCTCGCAACTCTCCGGAGAGCTGCCCTTAATTTTGGGAAGGGTACCCTAGCCTTTGTGGTTTCGTCCACTCCCTGCAAGGCAGCAGGCTCTGATTTTGGTCCACCCTGGGTATTTGATTTCCCCAGTACCTACCATATCTGGTGGGCATTCCCCTATCCGCCACCTGGGGAGGCGCTTGATGGGAGATCAGAAACTCCACACAAGGCCCAACACCAACACTGTATTGAAATTTGACCTCGCCCAACACGGGATCGGAATGTTGACCTCGTGTCAATTTCAACCCATGCAGGCTGACCGGCGCTCTTCCCCATCGCGTAGAATTAGAATACTTAAATAGTGGGAACCACTATGTGTGCTTTAGTACTAAGTTAAATAATTTATATCTCGGGAACCATAGTGAATTAAATTATAAAGGATATCTAGTTGGGAAGGGGAGTTTATTAGCTATACTTTAGTATATTTACAAGTCTCCGTCGTTATAGGGTATTTTAATTTTTAGTATTTAAGAGAGTTTTGACATTCATTCATGGGGGGTCCCAACCTATTTTATTTAAATATCTCAAAAAGTATATAACTCATAGAAATATAAAAATATATCTTACATATCGGAGACAAAACTAAGATGGACACATTTAATTAATTAGGGTTTGGGTCCGGGATATCAACTTTAATTTGGGTTGTAGTCTCCAGGGTTTGTCATTTTACCACAGAAAATATGTCAGAAGACAAGTTTTGGACTGTCGAAGTCGGGGCGTGACGTCAGGTTTTCGGGTACGTTCGCGCACGACTATTTAAGGCGGGCACATTAGGGAGATTTTTATTCGAGGTTGGAACCGCATCCCTGAAGCGTGTCAGTGTTCATAGCGGCCCATTTGGACGCTCTGTAAGTAGAAGCAAATACGCCTTTTTTTATTTCTGTGCTTGTAGACTGCATTACTTGTTAGGTGTTAGTATTGGAATATTTATGTTCATGACTTTTATTAGGCAGTGTTTTAATCACTTGTTAGCTCCGTCAATTTGATGTGTAACAATGATATTGTGATAGTAGAACATACAGCCGCTCCATGAATTCTGAAATGGAATTAGATACCAATGCATGTGAGCATAGTACGCAACCGTTATATCGCTCTGGTCACACATACTGCAATGTGCTTTAAAGCTATTGATACAACAGTATACGACCAGCGAATATACGTACATCAGGTGTAGTAGACTACCTCCCTTGCCTTGTGCTATATTCTCAAATAGAAAATAGTGCATGTGTTAGGAGACTATTATTACCAGCTATATTAATATGCTTAGACATTTCGCAATTTGCTTTTGTCTTAAAAAGACACAGCGTTTGCGTGATGCATGTATCTAACTAATGGTGGTTATACCTTACACCATTATAGTAGCCGTCCTGCTATGTGTGCATCTTACATAGACCCCTTACAAGGACAAGTACCACAGTTAGACCTTTAAGCTAGTCCTCACATCTCACACTGGTTCTTTGTATAACAGTGTACGTGCTGCAAGTTAAACACTGCCACGTGATTTCCTTTTGTAGTAATGAAACGTTAAAAACAACATAGTTTTAATTGCCAATTGTTTACAATGTAAGCATACTGTATTTGTTTAGTTAAATATATTTTGTCAAACCCTGTATTTACAGGGTTAATTAATATGATTATTTGTTAGCTGTGTTATCCAATGTTAGTCAGGGCATTTTTAACCTGTACTATTTGTTTCTTTGTAGGTATTGTCCCTTTCCTTTTATTTCCTTTTCTGTAGCCTTTCTTTTCCATCATAGTAATTTCTCTTTAAGTTGGCGTGAGTTTCTGTTAGTTTCCAAATAAAAGCTATAGTCCTCAGACCTGAGTTTCTTTAGTGTATGGTAGTAAAACTGTAGCCACCATACCACCATCACCACCACCACACTACTACAGTTTTTGGCGCTGCGAGCAGGGTTTTCAAAGTGTGTCACACACACACACCACCCTCCAGTAGCCATATATCAACTGTCACCGCATCATTTCACCACATTGCTACATAAATAAAACTAGCCATTCAATGTTTGAATGTAAAATATAAATAAAAATTAGCCATTCAATATTTGAATGTAAAGGCAATAACTAATTTTAATTAAATGTATTTTGTAATTATTTCCCTTTAAGTTTAAGTATGTGTGTAATTTCTTTTAATGTTCAATTTTGGCTAATTGAATCAAATTCAAATAACCAAATTATTTAAGGCAAAATTGGAAAATAAATACATATTGAATATAGCCTACTGTGGAAATTGACTTTTTCTCATTCTTCTTTTCTTTTTAAAGATAAAATTTTTTAATCCATGGCCATGAACCATAATCCACCTAATTAGCCTACTTGGTTACACTAGAGCAGGCTTGCACAATTCAAAATGTAAGATGCGCCGTAATACTGTATGAAAAGCTTGTGCGGGCCAAAAGATAATGGGACATGGTGGAGCTATTAAGATAAAAATAAAGATGAAGTTTTAGACAATAATTACTGATGCAGTGAAGAAATACATACCCCACAAAACCACCAAACCTAAGATAAATCAGCCTTGGTTCACGGCTGAAATCCGTAGGCTCATTCACAGGAGAGACCGCCAGTACATGCGAATGAAGAAAAATGGCTCGGTTGAACTGAAAGACGAGGTACTGAGGCTCCACCGAATCACCCAACGCTTACTACGCAGATCTTACTGGAACTACCTAAACGGCATCTTCTCAGAGGAAGACACTCCGACCATGGGTGTCAAGAACACTTCTGGAGCTACGCCAAGCACCCAAAATCCTCAAACACTGGAGTTCCCCCCCCCCCCCCCCAGGTGAGATGGCCATTTGACATCTGACCCCAAAGCACTGGCGGATATACTCAATCAGCAGTTCCAGTCGGTATTTGGTGACGGTAGAGAGTACTCGGAGGCTGGGTTTCTTCTGAAGACCAATATGATGAACAGTGCATACCCTGTCATGGACGATATCCAGATTTCAAAACCATTAAACCCTACAAAGAGTGGTCCTGACTATATCAAACCACGAGTGCTCAAATAATTGGCCAAAGAAATAGCTCCTACTCTGACAATCTTCTTCCAATCGTCGCTGTGCACAGGCAATGTTCCAGCAGACTGGAGAACAGCACATGTCACTCCAATCTACAAGAAATGGGAGCATTCCGACCCTGCCAACTATCGTCCGATATCCCCCACCAGTATGCAAACTGTTGGATCACATCATCGTGATCGCACTCATGAAGCATCTTGAAATCCAACTAAAATCAATGACTGTCAGCATGGCTTCCGAGTCAATAGATCATGTGAGACCCAGCTCCTTGAATTTGTAGACGACTTGATGACCAATCTGGAGAATAGCAAGAAAACTGACGTGCTGGGTGTCTCAAAGGCATTTGGCCGTGTAAATCATAATTTGGTTTTACACAAACTTCAGAGATATGGGAAACAAGGCACTACTCAAACATGGATCTCTAGCTTCCCCAGCAACCGATGCGAGGCAGTAGTTGTGGACGGTACAAGCTCCTCTTTTGTCGGTGTTAAAGTAAGGGGTCCCCCAGGGCTAGGCCCCTGTTTGTTCCTAGCATGCATCGATGACCCAGCCAAGAAACTGACATCCCAAGTAAGACTGTTCGCAGATGACATGGCCGATCGCCAACAGTTCTGACCAGGACCAGATACAACATTATCTCAATCGGTTAGCTGATTGGGTAATGAGCTGGGACATGGAATTTCATCCTGCCAAGTGCCAGTCTCTAGAAGTTGTACTCCTTTACACCACCATTACGAACTGCATGGCCATATACTTGAGCCAGTTTCTTCCGTACCTCGGTGTTACCATTCAAAGATAGGTCCGCTTAGACGAGCATATTAACATTGTATGCAACGCAGGCAAAAAGACCATAGGTACTTTAGGCGACTAATCTAAAGATCGGCAACTCCGCTGTGAAAGAAAGACCCTATAAAGCCTTGGTCCGACCGCTTTTAGATTACACATCTTCAGTCTGGGACCCATTTACCCAGAAGAGCATCGACAGGATGGAGGCGGTCCAGCGACGAGTAGCACGTTTTGTCCTGAACCGCTAGAGAATACCCCTAGTGTTAGCAGTATGCTGGAAACACTTGGCTGGTCACCATTTTAGGAACGACGACGACTATCCAGGCTCTCCATGATGTATAAGATAAATAATGGGCTGGTCTACTGCTCAAGTATTAAACTAAACAGAAACTCGTCCCTCTCCCTCATAGACAGCGACGGGGCCATGACATGCCGTTCCGGCTCATACAAGCAAGAAGACAGTACAGGAACTGGTAATTCCTGCCAAAGACAATCAGGGACTGGAACAAGCTTTCAAAAGGAATCTTCTTCTTATGCCTTTTTACCCCGTCTGGGGCATAGGCCGTCCACAAGAATTTTCCACTCATCCCGGTCCTGTGCTTTCCTTTCCAATTGCTTCCAGTTGTATCCCATATTTTGCGTGTATGTCTCTAGTTCACGTCTCCATGTATTCTTAGGTCTTCCTCTCTTTCTTTTTCCCTGTGGATTCCATGTTAGACATTGTCTGGTGGTGCTATCTGGGGGTTTTCTCAGAGTATGCCCAATCCACCTCCATCTTTTCTTTATGATGTCTTCATCAACGGGCACCTGGTATGTCCTTTCTAATAGATCTTTGTTGGTGATGGTATTTGGCCATTTGATGTTAAGGATCTTTCTAAGGCATGTGTTTATGAATGTCTGCACTTTCTGTGTAATTCTCGCTGATGTTTTCCACGTTTCTGCTCCATAAAGTAGGACTGTTTTGACATTTGTATTAAAAATTCTGACTTTGGTTTGAAGTTTCAGCTGCTTCGACTCCCATATTTTCTTTAATAACACAAATGCTGATCTAGCTTTTCCAATTCTAGACCTCACGTCTGCGTCGGATCCGCCGTTTGTGTCTATGGTGCTGCCTAAGTAATTGAAGGACTCCACTTCTTCCAGTGCCTTTCCTTCCAGACAGATATGCTCTTGGTTGGATGAGTTCACCTTCATGATTTTCGTCTTGCTTTTATTTATATTAAGTCCGAGCTGTGATGAAAAGGTGGCTACATCTTTTGTTTTTTCCTGCATTTGTTGCTGGTTGTGGGACAGAAGTGCAATGTCATCTGCAAAGTCTAGGTCATTCAGTTGTTCCCAGAGTGTCCACTGTATCCCATTCCTTTTTTTGTCTGTGGATTTTTTCATTATCCAGTCAATGGCAAGGATGAATAGAAATGGGGACAAGAGGCATCCTTGTCTGACTCCTGTTTCGACTGTAAAGGCATCTGTGAGTCTACCTTCGTGGACCACCCTGCATGTCATTTCTTCATAAGAGCTCTGAATAATCCTGACTAATTTCCCTGGTACTCCATAGTGCCGAAGAAGTTTCCACAATGTTTGTCGGTCCAGGCTATCAAAGGCCTTTTCGTAGTCTATAAAATTTATGTATAAAGGGGAGTTCCATTCGATGGATTGTTCTACAATGATTCTCAGTGCTGCAATTTGATCTGTGCATGATCTGTTTTGGCGGAATCCAGCCTGTTGATCTCGTAGCTGCATGTCGACCTGGTCTTTCATTCTATTCAAAATAATTCTGTTAAAGACCTTTCCTGGTATGGACAGCAGTGTGATTCCTCTGTAATTTGCACAATTGCTGAGATCCCCTTTCTTTGGTATCTTGATGAGGTATCCTTCTTTCCAGTCTTTTGGAACTCTCTCTTCTTCCCATATCTTTTCAAACAGAGGGTGCAGCATGTTGACTATTGTATTTATATCAGCTCTCATCATCTCTGCTGTGATGTTGTCCGGTCACGGTGCTTTCCCTAATTTGAGCTGCTTGATGGCCAGAGCTATTTCTTCCCTATTTGGGGCGCTTTCTTCTATTTGTAAGTCTTCATTTGCTGGTTGTATGTCTGGTGTGTCTGTGGGTGGGGGTCTGTTTAATAGTTCTTTAAAGTATTCCACCCATCTTTTTTGTTGCTCTTTCCTTTTTGTTATTGATCTACCTTCTCTATCTTTGACAGGTCTCTCCGGCCTTTTGTATCGCCCTGACAGCTTTCTTGTTATATCGTAGAGCTCTCTCAGGTTGCCCTTCTTGTCTGCTTCTTCTGCTGTTGATGCTAGGCCATCTATGTAGGCATTCTTATCTTTTTTTATGCTGTTTTTTACTTTTTGGTTTGCTTCTTTATATTTCTCTTGCGCTTTTGTTTTCTCCGCCCTGGTGCGGCTGCTGTTAACTAAACTTTTCATTTCTTTTCTCTCTTTTATTTTTTGCAGTGTGTTGATTGAGAGCCAGTCTTTGTGTTTCTGTTTCACTGATCCTAAAACTTCTTGGCAAGTGGATGTTACAGACGACTTTATGTTTTGCCATTTATGTTCTACTTGGTCATCTTCTGTTTGGTCTTCCAGCGCTTAGAACTTATTCCTTAAGGTAACACTGAATTCCTCTCTTTTCTGCTCATTTACCAAAAGTGCTATGTTGAATTTTGTTCGCTTAACAGTTGGCGGTTCCCAGTTCTTCTTCAACTTTAACTTTAGTCTTGCCCAAACAAGATGATGATCAGATGCGACATCTGCTCCTCGTTTTGCTCGTACATCTTGTAGAGACTTTCTAAATTTTTTGTTAATGAATATGTGGTCTATTTGGTTTTGTGTTTTGTTGTCCGGGGATACGCATGTTATTTTGTGGATGTTTTTATGTTGGAATTCGCTGCCTCCGATAACAAGTTCATGTGTTGCGCAGAAGTCTGCTAGTTTTTCTCCGTTCTCATTTCTCTCTCCTACACCATGGCGTCCCATGATTTCCTCATATCCACTGTTGTCGTTTCCGATCTTGGCGTTAAGGTCCCCCATTAAAATGTTCAGGTCTCTATTTGGGAATTTTTCTATTATTGTTTGTAGTCTATTGTAGAATGTTTCTTTCTCGTCTTCTTTGCTGTCGTTGGTGGGTGCGTAACACTGTATTATGTTCATCTTTATTTTCTTTTTCTTGGTTCGGAATGTTGCTGTTATTATTCTTGGTCCATGGGCTTCCCATCCAATCAATGAATCCTGTGCCATCCTAGACAACATTAGAGCGACTCCTTGTGTGTGCGGAGCATTTTCCTCCTCATGCCCAGAGTATAGTAACATTTCTCCCGAGGCCAAAGTTATTTGTCCAGCTTGTATCCATCTTGTTTCACAGATGCCCAGCAGTGTAAGTTTGTAAGTTCTCATTTCTGCTGCCACCTGCGCTGCTTTCCCTGTTTCATACATGGTTCTGACATTCCACGTGCCTATGTTTGTTTCCTTAGAAAGGAGGGTCTTCGGCTTTGAGGCTTCCAGTATAGTCTGGGTTTGGCCACAAGGCTTCATAGCTCTTCTTGGAAAAGAAGAGCCCTCTCTTCTCAGGGCTGAAATTTGTTGGTTTTTTCTTGTTGACGTTTCTGTAGCAATTTGTTTTTACGGGTGAGGTAGCTGGCCTCACGCCAACCCTCCTCCTTTTGCACCCGGGCTTGGGACCGGCCTTGGCGGAGTTCAAAAGGAATAGTTGAGGCGAAAACACTGGACACATTTGCGTCTATTGCCTCAGGCCTTCCAACCCCCACTGCATGAGTACCCCTTTCAACCAGTGAAATATCCCCTTCAACACCAGGCACAGAAACATTGCAAATCCCGTCTACATGCATAGGAGCCAGAATGATCAACAAATTGATCGTGGTCCCTTAATATATAGAAGAAGAAGAATAGTTCGATACTTGGCGGGCCGCAAAGTGGCTGCTGGCGGGCCGTATGGTAGCCTATTGAGAACTTTCAATGCTGCTTTATTTCTATTCTCTAGCTAACTAGCACTAACCATATTATATCATGATATTATTATGAAGAAAGGGAGAGAAAGTAAATATTTATTTGTGTGGTTGCATCATTTTTTCGATTTCTTATACTTAATATAGCTTATTTTGCATGGTATATTATTATGTTATTGTGATTTTCGTTAATTGGGGGAAGCAAAATCACTTACCTCCCTGAGGGTTAGAGTAGCTACTAAACTGGTTGTATATAAACTATAAACAATAGAAAGATGATGCTAATGGGCTGATGATTATAGTAGAAAGGATATGGATAGATATTTTTTACATTTAGATGGATAATCCAATAGGTGGGCATCTATACATGACATTACCATCCAGGCTGGTGTCACATATTGGTGAAGATTGTTTATTTTATTGTGATGAAGGAGGGTAAAAAAATTTACAAATGAAATGTGGAAGGTCCAGATCAGGAGTCACCAAACTTTTTTCACGGCGGGCCGGATAACTGGAAAAAATGACGAGCGTGGGCTGGATAATCATTCTGTACAATACTTGCAAGCCAGAACGAAAGCTCTGGGAAAAAAGACGAACAACTAAGTTTAGTATTCCTTGAAAATCATGGGTGAGTGGCGTGCAATGCAAAAAAGCAAAGACAACCAACATATTTATTCACTAAAAATGTTTGCAAAGAAGGCGACGTTAGCCAAAAGATAGTTACATCAGACCTAGTGAGCACATGTTCGAGTCTCACAAACAAAGCAGCAAAAAAGGTTAGTGAGATTTGTGAAATTGACGTTTGGCTTTCAAGATATCATCAATATTTGGTATGGAATTGCTGTATCCAATCAAAAGAATTGTTTTCATAATGTTCATAAATCACTTTCGTTCGATGTGTTGACTTCACATACTTTATTTTTTAAAAAGTTTGCTCACAGACTTAAGTTTTTCCATGCATGCTGCAAACGGATGCCAACTCTGCAGTTATTCGAAACTCCAAATTGACACAACAAATAGACACAAGAAGTTGTGAGAGATCAGTAGACTTATCCAGTGCCAAAGAATACCACATCAAGTTCCTAGCTTTCTCACGTATCTATAGCCTATAGCACTAAATTCTCTCCAAATTCTTCTGTTATCCGCTCAACTAACACACACATTCTGGTGAAGGTCGTGAGATTACTCTCTTAAGACCCCGGCTAGTAAATTGGCAACCAGCTCCGTCTGCTGAGCTGTGCCATACAACATTTTCCTCACATAGGGTTCCCTCTCCGCCCTGGCCTCCCCCGGAAGCTCTAGTGAGGGACAATCGGTCAACAGATGCGCTAGCGTCTCCGGGACCAGGTTGCAATGCCGGCAGGTAGGATCCCGATTGTTGTCGAGCCGCCAGAAGTATGTGCCTAAGGGGCAATGCTCGGTGCGCATTTGCGTCACTAAGCTTTGCTGTTTGCGACCTAACCCCCACCATGGGTCTTGTTTGCTAGGAGTCTGCAAGTTTGAATAGACGCCTCTAGCGGTCGTATTGTCTGCCCACTGCCTGTACCACTTTTTCCTGAAATGGTCCGCCAGCCAGTTCTTTATTCCCAATCCAGTCATTGGTTCTTCTGGCTGAGGCAGGGCAGCCCCTGTTTTCGCAAGAGTGTCTGCTTTCACATTGCCACTGATGCAGACGTGGCCTGGGATCCATTGCACTGTTACCTTGCCTCCTAATTCGCCGATTTTGCACACGTCAAATCAACTGAACTTGCAGATTGTATTATAAACGTCGGTGATCTACTTTTAGTGGTTAACCTTTTTGGCGCCAGCTTAACTCGATCCCACTAGGCACTGCGATGCGAGTAGTTATTGTATTTATTTTGGTTACCGGAAATTTGATCGAAAGAAATTTCATCGACGGAAAATTGATCGACGGTAATTTGATAGAACGGAAATTTGGTCGAATCTTTTTTTCAGTTCAGACGTTAAAATGTTCGTCAAATTTCTTTTTGAACGCACTATACTATTTAGTAAAACAAAATAATGCGTTCAAAAAGAAATTTGACGCAAAATTTTAACGTATAAACTAAAAAAACTATTCGACCAAATTTCCGTTCGATCAAATTTCCGTCGATCAATTTTCCGTCGACGAAATTTCTTTCGATCAAATTTCCGGATACGGGTCTCCGCACGTGTGAAGATCTCCTAGTATTCTAAAAAAAATATGGAAATTTAAATTGTATCACAGAGTCTCGTATTCCACACGTTTTATCAAGCATGTTCAAGTACCGTCGTCGGGCCGTAGTTTGCTGACCCCTGCTTCAGATGAATGGCTTAAAAAAAATTGTTACGCTTCAGAAGTACCCGGTAATCTGTTTATTAAGCAAAAGTTATCTTTTATAAAAAATTGAGCAGATAAATTTATAAAGATTGATTCCTTAAAAAAATATTTCAGTATAGTTATGCAACCTGTAATTTTGCAAAATACTTTTAATTTTAAAATGGTTTTAATGACCACCCTAAACAAAAATTGGAATTTCAAAGAAACCCAATTCAATTATAAAATTCCGTTTTCGGCCCTTTTTTTTCATTTCTACGCAGTAATTAAATATCCCAAGGTAATATACAAGTAGTATATAAATATTCATCTCAACATAAAGCGTTAAAAAAAAAACACCACCTCTAAAGCACTACTGTAGTGAGTGCCACCACTTGGTGTGTGCATAGGACATCAGCATTTGACATAGCCGATCTGTAATGTCCACTTTTACATAGCACATCCTTACCTTAGTGTTTTGTTTAAGATGTGCTTTATTCACACAACATTTTACAAAGAAAATGAAATAATTACACAATCTTCAAAACACTTCAAGGTTTTAACAAATTTTTATTTGAGAAGCTCAGCTCTCGACTAGCAACAATGGGGGAACAATCAGTCTTTCCTGGGTTGAGCTGAGGGGTAGAATCACTGCAAACATTTGTACACATCAAGAACTGAAGGAGTACATGTCATTTGTAAATACTATACTTTCATAAAATCTTTAAAAGCTTATGGAAATAAGTTGAAATTTAAATCTGATTAGTTGAAGTCCACAAAAGTGTGTAATTTTTTTAGTTTAGATGAAAAAAAATGTATGATGCCTTTTATAAATAGAAATAATACCAAAATAAATATTGACCTAAATTAATAAAATAAATTTGAAAATGTAACTTTTAAAAAATGAAATGCTAAAAATATTGCACGTGCATGTAAATTTCAATAAATAAAATGACTTTTTTCATCTTCTTCAGAGTAATACGTCAGTGAAAAAAAATTTAGTATAATTATAATACCAATTAAAGAGACATTATGTTTTTATAAGCATGGACAGCATATGCAGGTAAATCAAATAAATAAGTAGCACCATTAAAGCTAAAACAAATACACTCAGGAAAAAGAACTAACTATACCAAATTAACATCAAATTTATGTAGGATAGAAAGCTAGGTGTTCGGATTATTTACTGTTGATTATGAAATTACTAATTCGACTGTGCTATAAACCATACAACCATAGCTGGCCTTTGATCTTGCAGAGATAGGGCAGTGAAAATATATTTTTTTTTAATAATCAATAAATATTTCTATTTTCTTGTTTTAAAAGAGGCGCCCTGAAAAGCTCTGTTTGTAACCCCAAGTAGTTTAAGGCCAGCATGGAATACAAGATCATAAAATCAATGGTTGTTTATTAAACAACCAGAGAATGTGTAATGCTTTTCAAGCCAGCAGCAACAGTTTAAAAACTTCGATTTGAAATAAGAATTAATGGCGAGGCAACAAGACAGTTGAGTACTATTACTATTCACTATACTATACCTCTATTATATTTAGATCTAAATTAAAGTACATGATAGTATATCACTGTTTAATTGGTACAATGATTTTTACATTGGGTGCAGAAAAGGTTAATGAGTAATAATATCAATTGATAAAAATTATGCTTTAGTTATACAGTGCTTACATTCCCGTTAGAATCACATGAACAAACTTAGGAGATCAGCTACTGTTCCAGGTTAAATTATTTTTACAAGTCATTTAAATTGCACATAAAGTGATAGAAATTCAATATTATTTGTGAATTCACAACACTATTAGGTAGCTTCATATAGCAACAGTTACTAATACTGTAAATGTGACACTAGATAACAAAGAGGGTCATTACAGGTGTGTGTAAATATGCATGTCATTATTAACAGGGACAGCGAAATAATTCCCATTATAAGTCAAGGTGATATATATATTGGTGAATAATCTGAAAATCAACCCAAAACATTATAATTCAATCAATGAACAATGTAGGACATTGCTAAAAAAAATCATGTAAATATGGGAAGATTAGGTGCAGGGCATTTATCTACAATATCTACTTGCCTTCTGACATTATCAATCCTCATAATTTGTAGCTAGAATATAAGATTGGATAAACTTTGCACAAGCAACATATATATACCTCAATAACGTGCTATTTCGTTAAATAATACAGCACACTTATAACTGAAATTCATGATGCATGTGTAATAGAAACATGACTGTCATCATTATACTTATGGAAATTATTTACATGAAGTTTGGAATAGGTAAATTACATTTGAAAATGTTTCTAAAGAGTGCAATGGTTATAAAAGTACAAAAAAATGTAACTTACGACGGATCAAAAAAGTATCAGCTAATAAAACTATTTCACACCAGAGTTTATACAGAAAGAGAGATTAGAGGTGAAATACAATATATACAGTGAAATTAATACCATGGTTATTGTTAAATTGATTAAATTTTATCATATATGTAAAAGAAAGTATTTTCATTGTTGAGCCCGTGAAACCAGCATATTAATAAGCTGGATGAAAACATATCTTTCAAATTAGGTCCTGTAGCAATAAATAGGCTCCCATTCGTTTTGTTTCATAAAATTTTTATTTTACACAACGTGTCCTTGTAATGTATATACTACAATGTTTGGACACAATTTATTTAGGTTTCTGTCCAATTTTATGTCACAATAATCTGTTATGTTTACATTGTCTAGTCGGGAGGAGATACACACAAAAAAAATGAATAAATAATCCTTAAAGAGTTTTTAAAAAGGCACTATATTACTATCATGATAATTCAGTACATTAATCATATTTCCAGCTCATGCGGGATATACATGTTTTGTTCATGGTACAAAAAAGTGAAATGATTCTATACACAACATGACAGAAGAAGCCAGACTCTCCATGTTTTGAAGTTATCATCTTGAGTCCTCATCTTCATACTGCTTTCGGAAACATTCACCCACAGGGAAAAAGTCCCAAATTCTCTGCTGGTACATTTCATAAACAAAAGTTTCCTGTAAGAGTAACAGTAAAAATTATTTAAGCTTTCAATAGTTTATCATTAATGTAGTGCAGTGGCATAGCTAGGGTTGGTGTCACCCGGTGCGGCAAACTCGTGGTGTCACCACCCCCACCCCCGACTTCCACGAATGATTTCTTCATGTTAAAATAAGTCCACAATGACTTATAACAATGACAAGAACATACATTAATTTTCTCTCTACCAAAATTCGATATTAGCTGGTTTTTTTTAAAGTGGCTTTTCAATGGCACGTAGGTACAGAAACAATCTTAAGACATCTAGGTTGGTCACCACTTTGTCAAGAGTAAATCCTTTAGTCTGCAGATTCTGCTGTGTAAGATTAACTTCTTCAAGTTAATCAAAGGTTAAAGGTAGCAGATCGAAATGAAATCACAGAAAGCATGTAAAAGATCGTGTGATGCACCTCTTGTATCCAAATTTTCAAGAGGATCACATAGAGCTTCAATCGCAGCCACACATTCATCAAACTTATC
Organism: Omphiscola glabra; assembly: GCA_964017045.1. Lineage (NCBI taxonomy): Eukaryota > Metazoa > Mollusca > Gastropoda > Lymnaeidae > Omphiscola > Omphiscola glabra. The sequence continues at coordinate 19,421,601 of OZ024797.1, forward strand.
TTTCACTGTTTTAACAACAGCATGATGAGCACTCCAGCGTGTTGTTGACAGTCTTTTCACATACATTCCAGTGTGTTCAACTAAAACATCCCATCGATGAGTGGATGCAGCAAAGAAAGAAAATATTCTCTCAAGAATACCGAAAAATGTAATACATGAAGCATTTTCGGCAAAAGAGTGTTGACCACACAAGTTAGGCAAATGGCCAACACATTCATTAAAAATCGCTTTCTTATTATTTCTTTTTAGAATGGCCTGAAAACCTCCTTGGATTCCAAACATTGTGACAGCATTATCATAACCTTGAGCTCTGCATATCATTATTTCTAATCAATTTTGTTATAGATTTGTAAGAATGTCAGAGCTGACGTCATCAGTTTTTCCCCCTTAAAGGGAAAAATCCAAGTAACATTTCTCTTACTTCAACTTTCCCATTGAGGATTTTCAAATATCTGATCACTTCAGACATCTGGTCAGTGTAGTGTGGAACATAATTCCAAAATACTCGCAGCCTTTATATCCATGATAAGAATCTCCTTTACATGATTATCATGGACATTTATCAATACATTTTTAGGTTTCTGGTGAAAGGTAAGATGCGGAAACTTTTAATGTAGATGTAATCCTCTTTAGTCTCATTAGGTGCTCTTTTAGCACTGGGTCATACATAGATAGCATCTCAACCATTTCAAGAAAGTTTCCTCTATTCAAAATTCAATGAAGATTCATCTTTGTTGTGGTGACAAAATGCCAGATTTTGATTTGCAAGAAACAATGTGATATCCATCGACCTGTGCAGGATGTCCATCCAATTTTTCTTTACCCCGTCCATCACAGAAATACTTTCGGCATCAATTGTTTAGTGTAGCCTAAGTCCTGCTACCAATGTTTCCCACTTTTAAAGGCAACATAGGTGCTCTTCGGATACCTCATGATTTTGTAATTTTGGGCTCACTTTCCACCACTTCGGTTATCCTTTTATGAAATTCGGTTATACCAAGCAGTGTGTGCTCTGTAAATATGCAATTTTTTAATTTGGTGTCCCCCCCCTGAGATGGTGTCACCCGGTGCAGTCCGCACACCCCCCAGCTATGCCACTGATGAAGAGGCAATGATAAACTTCCATGTGTGTGGAGGTTACCCTTTTAGGGATTTTAATAAAGTTATGAAGCTTTTAAACTGAAGGTTAGATCGACCCAGGAGTCATTGAACATTTATTTAAAACTGCATTAGTTATTTTATTTGATTAAGACAACTGCTTTACCTGTCCAGTGTATTCTGTGTCAGGCTTGTTGATCAAGTGCATGATGAAAAACCTGAGAAAAACAAGAAATTACTATATCAGTACAATGATTTCAGGAACTTGTTTAAAGGTTTACATTAAACATTATTACTTCAACTTCACATGCAAACATAGCCAGGGCTTTTCATTGCATTGCAAGGCAGCAGCCATGACAGTCTATGATTGTCATTTCAATGTTGCTACCTGGCTAAAAGGATGCAATTATTTATATGAGGCGGGAAAAAAAAAAAGACTAAATCATGCAATATTACTTTATTATAATGTTGTGATGTCATTATTGTTAGTTGCGTCCCTTTGTTGTCAATGAGTGAGGCCCATATTTCTTGAGTGAGTTGTGAGAGGCTTGTAACGAGTTGTGATCTTGCTTGTAACAAGTCATTTAAGATATAGACATGCAGCTGGATACAACGTGTTAGTGTTGTTTGTGTTAGTCATAATATTACTGAATATATAACATTATATTAATAATACATGTGCTCTCAGTTATCAGGATAACAGCAATATACCAAAATACTTACATATAATTTGCAAAATTATGTTCATTTTTCACATGTATCTCAAATCCATGAGGTACTTTGTCGAAATAGTCCTTGCCGATACCACAGATGAAGCATTTGGACTAGAAAAAATGCAAGAACCATTAATTGAAATAATGCCAGGACTACAATACAAGATACAATTCATATTATTACAAGAAAGAAAAGAAATCGCATTATTTTGCTTAATGTTTATCCATCCTTAGCTCCATTTCTTTCTTTAGCCCAGCATCAATTATTCGACAAAATCCTTCTTATTGCAGAAAACATGAAATGGATATCATATTTCTAAACTCCAAAAAAAAAGTTTAAAATTTGTTCTGTTTTTTTTGTTGTTGCTATTAGGCAAACTCAAAATCGTTAGTCAAAATATGCAAGTCTACATCTCTGCTCAATGTTGTTAATATTAAATGTAATATCTATTTGTTTGTTTGCAGTTTGCTACCAACCTCCATGTCCTCTTTCACTTGCTCCAGCTGGTCCCTGAGTTCTCCAAAGGCATCAATAATCAAACCTTCCCATCGAGAAAATATTTTTAATTTGTTTGAAAGAGTTTTACTCTTAACAAGTATTTAGTCTCATAAAATATGACAAAGACAAAGGGTGAGATAACTTGTTACATTTTTGACAGAAGGAAAGTTGTGCCTTATTGAAACAGATAATATATCTTAAACATTGCTATATTTCAAATGATATAACATTATAATCGTAATCTAATACGGCAATGGGGAATTCTAGGAAAAGAGGCATAAGTAAAAATTAGGAATTCTTGTCTTATTTCTTTTTGGCATCCATCTGTATTATTAGTATCAAGGTTTTCACTGGCAGTTATGAAATCAAAGGTCCTTGGTGAGTTTTTTTTATGGAGAATGAGCTGAGGTGAGCCCACATCAAATGGATGATACAGCTTGGCATCAGGGGCATCACAGGAGTTGGCAGAAATGAGGTGAGCCCACATCAAATGGATGATACAGCTTGGCATCAGGGGCATCACAGGAGTTGGCAGAAATGAGGTGAGCCCACATCAAATGGATGATACAGCTTGGCATCAGGGGCATCACAGGAGTTGGCAGGATTTTCAATGAGTCGATGTCATACTGTCTACAAGGCTCAGATTTTTTAGTTGGGTTTATCTCCCCTAAACTTAAACCATGGGTTTGTAGCCAAATTATAAATTAATAGTAATATTTATAGTAGCATCAATCTTACCCTGAATAATAGCCAGCAAGATGATAATGACAAAGAAGAAGAAAGTTATATCAAAAATTATTCTGAATGCCTCGTTGGGGTCTCCATCAGCTGGTTCTATTTCATCACCTGATGAAAGTAAAGTTGAAGATTAGTAAAAAAAATAAAATAGTACCTTAACCAACTTCCAGCGCAAAAATACTTAATTGTAAAAATGAGATTGCTGTACTAGAACAAGCTAGTTTGTATTTTGTAGTAAAATCATAAAATTACAAAATGAAAACTAAAAAAAAAAAAAAGGAATCAAAACTTACCGATGCCACCACCTGCTCTGACACCCATGTGCACATGGTAGACAAAACACTGTAGGAGAATCAAGGTTTAAAAAAAAAAATTATATGATATGAAAAGAAGTTGTGCTCTACAGGCAGTCAAATTCATGCTGATATTCAAAATTACAATTTAAAAAAATCATTATTTTACGTTTAACTCGGTTTTTTTTTTCAGTTTGGCATCATAAGCGACTATCCATGTTTAAAATACTAATAAAATCACTGCCAAATGAATGAGAGTGAGAGTTTGGAATCACAAAATAGAAAACTTTAGGTCTATTACTTGAGTTAAGTCATGATATTGAAAAGTTGATATCTTACAGTGGCCATGTCATGACATTTATAGTCCACTGAGCCATCTTCCTCCTTGACATAGAACTTCCTGAAGAAGTTGAAGGCCACCACAGTGTAAATGTAGACCACCACACATGTCAACAAGACTGTCAGGACAAGCTGAAGATAAACAGCAATATTTTCCTTCATGTTTATCATCAGGAAGTTTAAAAAAAGTATAGATGCCAATCTAAATGAAGTAATCAGTAGCACAACTGAATTTACTACCATAATTATGATTAATTTTAAATGATTGGGTACTTAAAGGCCAATAAGCAAGATTACAAAATATTTCCTAAATAAGAATTCTTAATATTAGGTCTTATACCAGATAACTTTAAAAACCCAATCAACCAATAAAAATACAACATCCAACACACATTACTTTTTGAAGGAATTCATAACAAATCTGCTGACCTGTTTCCCGTTGTGAGTAACTGACTGTAAGATTGTGCGGAGTGTCTTGAAGCCAATGGCCACATCCAACAGGTGGGCAGCAAAGAAGAAGAAGTTGAAGTTGCCCAGGATAGAGAACAAGAAATACCAAAGAAGGTACAGGAAGGACTGTGGAATAGGGCAATGAGATGCAATATGAACAAGAATAAATGCTACCAGTAATTATAAAATATGTTGCATACCAAATTCCTATTGTCAATAAGTATGAATAAAAATCATGTACTTTGTAACTGCTGTTTGTACTTACATTGTCACTGATATGTGCACTTAATTACATGGTCACCAATTTGTGTACTTACATTGTCATGGATATGTGTACTTACATTGTCATCGATACATTGTCACTGATATGTGCACTTACATTGTCACTGATATGTGCACTTACATTGTCACTGATATGTGCACTTACATTGTCATTGATATGTGCATTTACATTGTCACTGATATGTGTACTTACATTGTCATTGATACATTGTCACTGATATGTGCACTTACATTGTCACTGATATGTGCACTTACATTGTCACTGATATGTGCACTTACATTGTCATTGATATGTGCATTTACATTGTCACTGATATGTGTACTTACATTGTCATCGATACATTGTCACTGATATGTGCACTTACATTGTCACTGATATGTGCATTTACAATACCACTGATATGTGTACTTTAATTGTCACTGATATGTGCACTTACATTGTCACTGATATGTGCACTTACAATACCACTGATATGTGCACTTACATTGTCACTGATATGTGTACTTACAATACCACTGATATGTGCACTTACATTGTCACTGATATGTGTACTTACATTGTCAATGATATGTGTACTTACATTGTCAGTGATGATGACTCCCCACTTCCAAATTTGATACTGCAGGTCCACATTAGACAAGCTGAAATATTATTTAAAGTATTTAAGTATTTTTGTGTACCGATATTTAAAACATATTAAAGTACTTGCATTACTTTTAAAGAGAAAAAAAAAAAAAAAAAGATTGTTCCTATTTCCAGCTCTTCAAGAACAGATGAAAGAAAGCAATAATAACAGTGTAAGTGTAAGTGAGGAGTGATAAGGACAAAGTCATCATCTTGGGCTTGTAAGTGATGCTTTGGAAACCACTGATTGTGAAATGTGTGTGAGTGAAATGTGTGTGAGTGAAATGTGTGTGAGTGAAATGTGTGTGAGTGAAATGTGTGTGAGTGAAATGTGTGTGAGTGAAATGTGTGTGAGTGAAATGTGTGTGAGTGAAATGTGTGTGCGTGAAATGTGTGTGAGTGAAATGTGTGTGAGTGAAATGTGTGTGAGTGAAATGTGTGTGAGTGAAATGTCAATTATATAGTTCTTGGTGAGTCTCGTCTGTGAGTTCATTGACCCAATGCTTTGAAATATTAACAGTATGTTGACGTAGTGCTGGGCAAAGAGAATGCACCAGTGAAGTCAAAACAATGAGTAGACGACATGGACTGTCACCAGGATAGAGGGGCACCAAAACAGCAATAGGGTCGCCATTTTCAGGCATTGCAATTATTTTTAGTTAACTTAAATAATTTGATTATAATTATTTTGAGTAATATAATTTTTAAAGAAATTCTTTACGCTTTCATCTGTTGGTCCGGGGAAGGGGGTTGGGGGGGGGGGGGAAGACATGCCAAGATTAAGATGTTGACCAGGGCCCTAGTTTCGGTTCTGGCGCCAGTATATAATGTGATTGAATCAGTCCTATGCCTGTAGTGCATACCGATCTTTGGTTAAAGTTATTTGGTATCACTTACATGTATAAAGGTGAGTTGTAATGGTAACAACAACAACAAAAAATTAAGTTAAGCTGGAAATCAGAAATTTTTTTGTAACAGTTTCAATGCAAAAAAGAACAACTTACAAGGCTGGAACAAATCTTGACTTTTCTGCCATGGGTGAAACTGCCTCACCCTGATCCATGCCCAGCAAGCTGCTAATTGCATCATAGTCATACTGCTCGGCATAGCGGGTGCGTACCTTTAGTTTTTAATAGTGAGCATATTCTTCTTATTTTTATAGCTATTTTTAATATAAAACAATTACAACCAGTTACAATGTTGTATAGCATTGCATTTGAATTGTAGAACTGCTCTAAGAAGATTTAAGAAGAGTGTAATGTTCTGACAGCCTAAAGCTAAATTAAGCTACAGCAGTGGTTCTCAACCGTCCTAATGCCGCGACCCTTTAATACAGTTCCTCATGTTGTGGCGACCCTCAACCACAAAATTATTTCTTTCGCTACATTATAACTGTAGAGTACATGGTTTTTCCAATGGTCTATAGCGACCCCTGGGAAAGGGTTGTTCGACACTTAAAGGGGTTGCGATCCACAGGTTGAGAACCACTGAGCTACAGCATTGACTTCAAACCCTTTTCAATGAGAGATGCGTAAAATAGGTTCAGTCATGTGTAAACGCTTCTTATCCCTACCTTCTTCTTCACAAACTTGTCCCAATAGCTTTCAGGAAAAGACTGTGTACTGAGGACCAGCTTATCCCAGTGAGCCTTCACGTCATCATCACTTGGCTGTTCTACAATGTACAAACCCTCAAACTCAAGTTTTCTAGCAATCTCTTTTTCTCTCTTAAAGATGACAAGTGGTACCTAAAACCAGACAAAGAAAAAAAACACTTATAATCTTTTATATTTTTTGAGGTGGAGATTATAAATGGGGTAAAACTCGAAGGCTCTAAAAATAAATATCAAAATTCATTAAAAATTTTTAAAAACTTTTGACTTCAGCATATATAACAACTATCAATGTCAATGTAACATTTTCATGAGCATGTGGGCCACTAAAATATTCAGAGTGAGGAAAAATTAGGGTCCTAATCATCTGATTCAGAAATCAAATCTCTTACCTTGAGACAGTAGTAGGCCACTAACATAGAAAAGGCCACCAAAGAGTGTAGCAGGGCCAGGATCCTTATAATGGGATTCAGGTAGTAAAATTCCTCTTCAATGATGACCAGCTCATTCAGGCTGTCATCTTCCTCTTCAACAGCAGCCGCCAGGGCCCCTGTTATGTTGTTAACAATGTCATCAGCATCTCCTTCACCTTCTTCATGAAGTTTGGTGACCTGACAGAACAACAACATCAAACATTTGGGTATCAAGATTGTTATCAAACAACTATGCTTTGGTTGAATAAACAAAAGTTCAATTGTAATCAATTTGGTTAAAAATGTATGTATATATGAAGGTGGACTGGCATTGTTTTACAGCCTACGCACTATACTTGATGTCTTTTAAAATCTCCAAACCAAACAAAAGCTGCTATAATGCTCTCAGATGTTATATATCATGGCCAAATTACTAAATTACCATAATTTAATTAAAGTTAACTTTCAAGGACAAGTGAGCTGTACATTAAAATTAATTTCTATAAGGGACCTTAAATAGTTATTCAATATCAGTGATATTGAGTCAGTATATTATAATATTTTTAAATTTAATAGTAACACGATGATGCTATGATAGTTGGCAAGCTCTTACCTTAAAAAACAGCAGTACCACATTGATAAAGAATGCAAGCAGCAAGGCCAGGTACTTGAAATTGTAAAAGTTGCGAGCAAATAAACTCTGAAAATTAAAATAATACATTTTGACATACTTAATCCCAACATTTGACTCCATTGCATTAAAATATTTGTAGAAGCTTTGTCTTTCTGCAGTGTTAGAGCATACAGTTATTAAATTCCTTGAAGTTTGGTAAAGATTAGATATTATGTGAATGAGAGATAATTAAAATAGCAGCAGGATGGAAATAACTCACCAAGACATATTTTCCATACTCAAATTCAGGTGCCTCAACAGTTGGCTCCTCTTCAGCTTTAGTTGATTCCTTTGTTGTGCTGTTACTGGCACGCCTGCAGGAAATGTATCAAATGGTATTGGAAATGGCTTAGAAAATAGTAAAAAAAAATTTAAACACATATTTGTGGTATAACTTTGTCAAAAACTTACACAAAAAGTATCACATGCTATTGAAAATGGCATAGTAAAAATTTGTGTAAACACATATTTGTAGTATAGCTCGTCAAAAACTTATTTTCATATTAAAAAATTTCTTTTCAGTATGTTTCTTTGTAAGAATTGACTTAAATACTTTTGAAACATGATTCATTTAATAATTATAAAAACATCCACTTAAACAGGACACAAAACATTAGAATTCAAATTCCCTTAATTTTAAAGTTACGACTCACCTTACGTCTGGCATGGACATCTGTGGTGCTGCCATAGGAGGTGGGGACATAGATGGAGCAGCTGTGCTTGCACGGATTGTGTCCTCACCAACCTAGAAAAAAAAATCTCTCATTTTATGGCTTTGAAGATAACTATAGGATCAGAATGACAAATAAATTGTCAGCAAAGTTTCAATCAACACAGGTATATAACATTTGAAATTCCATTTCACTATGTCCTCCCTTAATGTCATAAATTTATTAGATGTAACCATAAGGTCACATACAAGGAAATGTTCTTAAATAAGTATCAGTTTTTTTCATACTGAGTTTTTGGTAGGGTCCTATTGACAAGACGACATCCTCTACATTGAAAAGCAAAATTTCTATGAAACTTAACAAATATTTAAAAAGTATAAACCCCATGCACTTAAGAGTAACATAAATGACATGTTTCTACACATAAAGTTAGACAGAAAATGTATTATTTGAATCTTTGGTTTCATTTCTTAAGTGATAGAGCCCCTGCGCCCATTCAATTCATTTTTTAACAATAAAGAATAATCGTGATCACTATCTTCCCTTTACATTTTTGCACGCTCTACTTCTTTCCCTTGGATATAACTTGTATCTTTAGTTGAAATCTTAAACCTAAAATTGTTAAATATTTTTCTTTAAAATTTTTTTTTGGTAATTTTTAACACATTAACTTGTGGTTAAAAAACAAGTTTGAAAAACTCATAATCACTATAACATTTCTCTCAATGTAGCACTGCTTTGTCTTAAAGGCGATTCAGAGATGGGGCAACCATTGGAATATTTGACAAGTACTAGTATTTAAACTTACATATGAGTCAAATATGTCTGTTTTACTGGCAGTCAATCCAGATTCATGTGTACAATGACCACTCAAACCATTAGCAACCGGTTCTTTGGTCTTAGGTCTGTTAAAAAAAAAAAAGGAAAAGTTTAATTATTTTTTTATATTTTTTATGATTGATAACAATAAACTCATTTTGAAATTTTGTAAATGAAAAATACATCATTTTAAATAAAGTATATCTTTAAACGGTTCTGAAAACCAATAATTTTTAAACATATTTTCATCTTCCATTGCATCTTCTGAGATTATAATTATAAATAATGATCATAAGTGAGTAATATATGACTCTATTGGTGAGGTATCTCTACCATCGCTACCCCAAAAACTTTAATGATGCACATGTAAAAACTGTTGTGCACATCACAAGTTTTGTTGGGACAGCTCCAGACTATTCTATTTACAGTGCCTTTAATTTATCTTTTATCATGTCATTGTATTGATTTATCCCCCATTTTTACCAATAAATTTTGAAGAAATCCCACATCACCCAGAAACCAATGCATGAACAGCACAGGAACTTACAGATATCTATCTTGTCCATCTTCCAGATGTGACTCTTGCACTGCCTCTGTGCCATCAGACTCTGGTGGCAGCCCAGGCCCGCCATTCACAGCACCTCTGCCACCAGGGGCAGTCATGACTATTATTGGACCCATCTGCAAGGCCATAGGGGGTGGTTGTACCAACTTTTCATCTGGGGGCTTAACTTCTGGCACCTTCTCTCCCATCATCATGTTGAAAACAAATTTCACCAAGGTCCTAGAGTAAAGGAATTTAAACTATTACTCCCTGGTTTAAAAGCAAACACTTTTAAATATACGGTACATAGGCTTTAAAATAACTATTAATTAAGAGTTGAAAAAAATAATTTTCCTTTGTTAGATAAAAGCTGCACACATGAATCCTTATAGAAAATTTTACTGATGTATTATTTTAAGTCTACTACTGACCAAGAAATGTGAAAAACAAGGGTTATCAAGAACCAAGCAAGCTTGAAATTCATCTTGAAGAAGGCAATGAAGAGCTGCCAGTAAGTCATTGACTTGAATGTGTGGTATGAATGCTTCAGATTTGACCAGGTCAGATAGGACAACAGGGCAATAAGGGCATCCTTGAAGAACCTGTAAGTCAGTGCTAGAGGCTCCAAAACACTGAAAGTAGAGAAATGGATCAGTCAGTCAGAGTCTTTTTCACCTCAAATGCTAGATATAGTTCTGAAGTCTGCAAACCTATTAAATCTAAAACTGATATTTGAACAAGTTAATAGAGCTATAAGTAACAAAATTTAAAAAATTCATTACATTGTATTTAAGAGTGATAACTTTAAACTTGATCCTAACATTTATTGTGTGGCCAGGACTAAATCTTTCAGAACAAGGCTTGACTTATTTTTTAACCAGTAGACATGACACCTCTCGTTATTTCACTTATTATTTCAAATTACTATATTGTAGGCCTCGGACAAATTTTGTCATAGAACATTGTTAAATAAAATATGCAAATATTAATATTGAAATAACGTAGCCACTATTTGAACAGACAACATATATCTGTGACTTATGCCATCAAAAAATGACCCTAAATTTTGATGCACCTTTTATATATATGTATACACATTTATAAGCGTACGACTGGCTAAACATTTGCAAATATACTGATGAAATGATGATGGATTATTAATGAATTAAGGAGAACACAAAAGCAAACAAAAGGTTTCTATCTGAATAAAAAATCTTAGCCCCTCTGATCAGTGGTTGTACATTTCTGGATGGTATATACATTCCACTGAGATTTTGTATTCAATATCTATAATTATGACAACATTTATTGCTCCATCAGATTAATTTCCAATTGTGGGATGTATACAGAATATTTGCATCCCACTGTATGTTGCTCAGAATAGTTCTCAGGTCTATTATTGCACAACGACAGCCACATATTAATGGCTCTGTCTTTAAAATAAATAATGAAAATATAGTTATGTCATTCTATCACGTTTCTCTGTTCATGCCACAACAGATATGCGAGCCACAGGGTAAATTGTATATCTTTTCTCTTTTTTTTAAAGATGAGAGAGGTGCAGGATTTGGGAAAAGTAGGCTTATTATGATGTTATTGATGTTGTGGAGGAAATGTTTTTTTTTATTAATCACACATTATTCATTGAAAAAAGTTTGATTTGTAAATGGAGATTTGAAAGTAAATATCTGTAGAAAAATTGTTGTCACATTTACGCAAATATTTTTCACAGAAAATAAAAGAATTAATCCAAAGTTAAATCCTGCATTTATTTAAATTAATTTAAACAATATGATATTTTCTTACTAGGAATAAAAAAATGTTTTTTGTTTTTGTAAACTTAATCTGTTTCAATAATTTAAATGACCAAAATAAGGAAAATGAAATTTCCATTAAAATTAACACTAAATACTAGACATTAAATATAGACATAGTTGAAAAATTTGAGAAATATTTAAAGCTACACTAAACATTTAGAAATTTTGACAGAGAGACAGAGAGAACACAGAATCATTGTAGCCATCAGTTTATAGAGCAGCATCTTCCTTTTTTTTTGGAATAAATAGTAGATAACTCTTGTATGCATATTTTAGGGAGTTTTATTTGGCTTCACTGGTTGGAAAAGCAACTCAAAAAAGTAGAAACCATAGCTCTAAATCATAGAGTTCCTAAAAATTTCTCGTACATCAGCAGGCTGATATAAAATTAATAATTGGGTACAGATAAAATTGGATAAAATAAATTGGGACAGTAGACCTGAGACACAATAAAAGTAAGAAAAATAGACACTCAAGGGAGACTTGGAGATGAAAAAAATAATTTAATCAAAAGAATTGAGAGGTTTAAAAGGACGTGGGAGGATAAAATGGTGCAGAAAATTTGTGATTGTCAAAAAATAGACCAGAGTAGGTGTGTCAAACATTAATTTTTCTCCTCTCACACCAAAGATTTCATGCCCCTCCATATAAAATAGCTAGCCCAAATATAGGCATCTTAATTCCCTCTGGTATGATCAGTATAGAGAAGGTAGGAGATGCTTGTTATATATATATATACAACAGTATAACTGATGCATTTCATGTGCATTCACTGCAAGACAAAATATATACCCTGTTGGTGCTGGCTGGGACCTTTTTCTGAAAACAAAGTTTACATAATTGAACAAAAGCTAGACAAAAAATTCTAAGCACCAATGAACGCTCAATATTGTCTGCCAGCAACGAGTTAAACAGCTGTCAAAAGCAGTTCTATTAAATATGGATGATAATTTTTTTTTAAGCAACAGCAATACAATTGAAAAATGAAAAATAATCCCAAGAAATGATAAGTGAATTTGACATAAATTAATGGGGGTCAGTGTTAGTAGAATATGAAATAAAATTAACAATTTTCAGGTTAACAACAGACAGGAGAGAAAATAACCATGTTTGTTCAATATTCAATATACTAGTAGTAAATGAATATTTGTTCAACATATATATTTATTTTATTTCAAGTTAAATATCACATTATCAACATACATTCTACAAATATAATAATAAGATTTTTGCTGCAAGCTAAGTTTTGTTCAGCGCTTGCTATAACATTTTCAATTATCTGGGTTTTTAAAAAAAAAATTATTTTAATTCTTTTTTCTTCATCTGTTTGTTCTCTGACGTTTAATGCATTTTCTTACAAGAAGAAGGTAGTTTTTTCCTACTCAAAACAATCAGTTTAGGTATTAATGATAAAATAAATTCCTGTTATGAAATACCGGTAAATAATGAGGGTTACTTATAGAACATCGACAAATTGATATTTTTAACATAAAAAGTGTTGGGAAAATGCAGCAAAAACAAAACAAATTGACAAAAGAGAAAATTAATGTATTAATCTCAAAGTATTTACCCTCCATCCATGCTTCCAGCCCCACTTCTCATAGCTGCTATTCTCTGCTCCTCAGCACTGATGCTGGTGGCATGTTGCATCTAAAGAGTGGATGCAATAAAGCACATGCATTAAAGGATTTGTATTATTTTAAAAGTGATTCAACAAAAATAATTTGTGACTCAAAAATTGATATACATGAAATATAAATGTTTTTTTTACATCTCAAATTTAATATGGGGTTCACAATTCTTTTTTTTAAAGACAAAATAAAAATGATTAAAATCTACAATACATCTGCATTAATGAATGAGATCTAGCTAATACATTCACTTCTTTTCCATTGCTGTCTTTTTTTAATGATTATATTTACCTCAAAGATGGTGTCCTCACAAAAGTTGACAAAACTCTCCAATTTTTCTTTGTCACCACCTTCATTGACAACACTATGTAGGAAAGATCTTTTTGATTCCTGGAAAAATGTATTTCAATAAAATAAAATTTTAACTTATTAAAATTTTACAAAATATATCTATTTGAAAACAAAGTGTCTACATTTATTTTAAAGTCTTAAAATGTTGTCAACAGAAACTACCCTAACTAACTTACCTTGATTTGAGGTTTCTCCCACTGATCAATATGTGACTGTTTGATTTCAAAGTAAACCCTCTCAATACGATTAGCACTTCCTTGAATCTCAATGCGGCCCAGGTAGGGTTCAAAGTAGTCAAGCACACTTTTAGCTTTTGACAGCAGACGCTCTAATCTGAAAAATAGAGTGAAAACTCATTAGTTGTTCAAAATTAGAAACAGGGAGTGAGCTTAAAATTGAAACTAAAATAAAATTTATCATAAGCATCACCTAAACCATATATTCCCCAAATATGTCCTATGGTTCTCAACTCATTCAATTGCAGCAAAAATTTAGAATTTAATCTGAGTGCCTAATCTATTAACTTTGTATTCATAAATTATAAAGATAATGAAGATTCTCAGGAGTATTTAAATAAATATTTTAATTTATAAAAGCACTGCATATTATTAATTTGCATTGCTATTTCAAATTTTAAATTATGCATTTATTTTGGAGTAAAACTGAATGCCTAAGTGCAGTTGAGCTCAAATAACTTGACTTAATACTCACTTAGGTTCATTAGGCATGTGTTCTGATAAGTTGGTCAGCAGAACAGCCATTGTAAAACCAATGTCCTTTGCTGGGTTGTGGAAACGGTCAGTAAATTCTGTAAAGTCCACTTTTCCATCATGGTTGGCATCCACACACATCATAATGTACTCTATCTCCTCCCTGTGGTCAGGATAAAATCCAATACATTTATTTTAATAAAACTTGAATTGGTAGTGAAAGGAATCCCAAAACTCAATCAATCCAAAAGTGTTGTATTTTAAAGCAAAATTAAAAATGTTGTCCTATGACTAAATGACAATGAAAAGATAAATATTTAGACAAGTTTTTGACATTTAGAATAGCTTTAAAACATTCTTATAAATGGTTTATATTATTTGTTAAATTTTTTTAAGGATAGACAAAAACTGTACGATGATATGCTAAAGAATACATTTTGAAATTTTATGTGACAACATTTAACACCAACATGCACACATAATTTTACAAATACATTATATTCTGACTTGCACAATTTATTAACTACCAAGTTTCTAAATGGATCAAGCTTTACAAAGAGGAAATTTTAATTTAATCAATTTTATAAATACAAATATAAACAATATTTTTATTGTTGTAAACGAGCAAGCAATTAATTTAAAATGTTAGAAGTTTGCCTAGATAATTGTAAAAAGAGCATCCATTACTTAAAAAAAAAAAACATTCAAAAACATTGCTTTGATTTTATTGCATATATCCTTTGAGTCCAATTTTAAATTTCAATTTAATTTTACTCGGCGAATAAAAAATTCTGATATAATTCAAATATTTTTATTTTCTTTCAGAATACTTCAATTAAATTGTGTCGAATTATATTAGCGCATTAACAGTTTTTACTTTATCAACCTCATGCACTTTTCTGTACACAAATTATTGATTGTGCAAAACTATTTGTGAGCAAAAACATGTGTGTACATAGCTCATTATTAAAAGTAAATGTGGGTGGAGAACAAAGGATTTTCAAGGAGTTAAAACTTGATGAAATGTGGAGGAGGCTTAAATCCTAATAATTAACACCGAGAGAAAAAGTAGAGAGAAGAGTGCACACTTTATTAATAGAGAACTGCAAGGTGTGCCTTAAATGTTAAATGAAATTATCATCAGTTATATCAAAGTGAATTGATTCTCAGAGGTCAGAATCAAGAATAGTTTATCAGGCCTGCAAGCTGGGCTGCATAGTTCTTTGGGTAGGGAATAACACGTCCACGGCAAACTTGAAAGCCTCATGCCTCCACTTACTCTGAATAGATTTTTTGGGTTTCCATAGCCTTACGGAATTCTTTGTGCGAAATCCACCCATCTTTATTTGTGTCGAATTCCTACAAATAAATGTGCTCAAATCTAATACAACAAAACAACAAATAATGATGAACCAAATAAATAAGCGATGAACCAAATAAATAAGCGATGAACCAAGGCAAGTGAAATGAACGTTCACTTGGAGACGTGGGTATTTTGTGAACTGAAAGTCTTTTAAGTCATTTAGTGAACAGTGGGACACTTGGTGTTATAGGAGGAGGCTCAGAATTTCAACAAGTATTTCCTTATAATTGCCCAGATATTAAATACACACTGTCCACAAGTGAACTTTTTTTAAAAATTGGATGCTACCACTGACTACAACATCTGAAAAACATTCCATAGTTGTGTCAAAAGTACCCAAAAATATACCAACCGTGAAAAGACTTTTTGAGCATGCATGGCTTTTCTGAATTCTTTGGCAGATAAAACACCATCCTTGTTTGTATCAAACTCCTAAAAGAATTGTGCATTTTTCTTGAAATTTGACTTTTGTGAAAGTCATAATATACCCAGTGTATGCTGAATCCTGAACCGTTGATTAATCTTACTACTTTAAACAAGCATAATATGTTCAGTTTTATAAGATTAGTAAGTGAAAAAATATGTTGAGCAAATTATATTTCTTAATAATTTTTTTAAAAAATGAACAACCTTATATATTTTATTGTTTCTTTTTTGTATACTTTTGTTGGTTCCTAATATTAAATTCATTGCTGTTCAATAAATTTTAGACTGCTAATTTATTCCCTTTGTAGTTTCTTTCACTAGATAACCACCACTTAACATTTTAAATAGAGTTAGAAACCTTAGGGAACCACTATAAATTGAAAAATATAATCAATTTTTCAAAGACAATCTTGATGGCATTAATTGTTTGTTATACGCACCTGTGACTTAATCAAAACAAAATGCTCAAATTAAATAGAAATGTTTTAAAATCAGAAATTTATCAGAAGTTTATAAATGTGGAACCAACCAGGAAGGCCTCTGATGTTGTCAAATCTTTCATCTTGAGGAAGATGTCAAAGAACTTCAATATCATCTGTGAATAAGAAACGTATGGTAAAATGAGTAATCAAAGTAGAATTAGGCCCTACACATTAAAAGGATGTTTTAAAGAAGCTACACTAGATTTAATTTAATAACATAATATAAATTATATTAAAGCATACAATAAAGAAGTTCTGCTTTAGTATAGTATTCTTGAAAGTTATAAACAAAAAAACTAAATGACTTCAACAGACCTCCACATTGGTGGAAGACTCCACCAGGGTGTCAACCATCTGTTTACCAATGGGTCCATTCATCACATTCCCTAAGGGTTTCAAAATATGAAAATCATTCTATAGGTTATCTTTAAAAAAATTTAATTTATAACGAGAGGGCAACAAAAGATGAAAATTATAATTTTATTAGTTGACATGTTTAAAGAAATGTGCTTTATTTTCCTTTAACAGATTGCTTGATTTGTCTTAAGCATAGCCCACATGATACATGACTTGAGAAAAAAAAAGACTCTACTTCCCACTTTTGCAAATTGTTAAAAATTGTATTATTATTCATGCCAGAACTGATTGAGTTGGTGTTATTCTAATGAAATTCGATGTTCTATTTACAAGCCATTGGATGAAATACATGATTTTATCTAAAGGAAAGTTAAATACCTTCCAGCATGGAAAGCAGCATGATCATCATTTCCTTCTGTAGTTTCATAAACTCTCTCAACAGTTCTAGCTGGTCAGGGTCCTGGGGTCATGAGTGAAGATAAAGATTGACCAATGACAGTAAATTCATATTGATTAATATCACTTATTAAATATACAAAGGCTTTTTTTTGAAAAAAAAACAACATTTTATTTAGGGTTAGTTAGCTCGCACTCAGCTAAGTCTTATCATCCATTGAAAGTAAAAATCACAAATATATTGATACATTCAGCAAATTGCATACACTCCAACATTGAATTTTTGCAATGCAGTTACAAGCAGCTTTAAAAGATCCTCAGCCTCAAGTGATAAGAGCAATCTATTTTATACCTTTGAGAGTTTGTCCTGCATGTGAGCAAAAATATAGAGGAAACCTCCCACAGCATCCCAGAGCCTACTGTGTGCTAGAGCCAGCTGGTTCTGTGAGCATGGACCCTGTCAATAAATTTAGACAAATAGTTTAAGCATGTAGCTCAAAATGATGACTTGGACATTCTGCTTTTTAAGATGTATAAACAAAAAGAACTGCCAGAATCTTTAAAATGAAGAATTAAAAATCAGAAGGTTGAAGTTGGCTTTCACAAATATGCTTTTGCTAGATGAAGAAAATGATTTCAAATTATCACCTTGTCAACAACCCAGTTTGTCAAAAATAATAATGAAAACAATGTAACTTCCAAATGCAATTTTGACCCAGATATAAGTAACCACCTTCAGGGAAGTTAGATTTAGCAAGGCATATCTTAAAATGGCATTACATTTTTTTTTTTGAAGTACAAAGCGGAACAGATTTATGCAATTTTGTAATTTTCCTAAATAGCAGGAGCAATATTGTTATGAAAATTACAGTAAAAATATTCTTGGAATTTTTTAATGTGATAACTTTTTGGTAATTTTCGAATCATGCAAAATGATTATTTTCAATTTCTAAAATTGTGAGTGAAATTTTTAGGCATGGGAATGACAAAATAAATGGGGTTTTAATGTTTTTTTAATTCTCAAAGAATTGAAAAAAATCCTTGAATGTACCATATTGATGCTTTATGGAATCCCTTAAAAATTACCTGAATGTACTCAGTAAGAGAGTTGAAAACCTGTGCTGCCACCATGATTGCCCTGCTGAAATTGTCTTTTCCTGCAGCATCTATGATATCTTTGCCAGAGTAATGCCAATAAAAGTCCATGATAGATTCCTATGTTTCAAAACATATTTTTCCATAAAAGATAGCAAAAATACAGACTTTAAAACTAAATAACTACACAGGTGATATTATGGACAATAAAGATGGGTCTTTTTATCCCTCATATCAAACATTTTTGAACATGATATGCTGAAAGAAATCATAAAATAAAAACACTCACAATTTGAAGTTTAATGAATCTAAATCTGCACATTTATATGATTATTTATGTTGCCTTCAAGAAAGGAATCAAGAGTCAAACCTGTAGCCTAAGCAAGTAATCCACTGTACAGATAATGATGTTGACAGTTGTGGTGTTGCCAGCTTGAGTTCTTAAATAGTTTTGGAATTCTGAAATATTTTTTTTTATATGGCATTAAGGTGATCGTTTATTTTTCTTCAAAATTGTAGGCCAAGCACCTTATTTTAAAATATGCGTGATTAAACATACTGCCAAATAATTATTAAAGAAAGCTAAGCTTGTCACATTTCTTTTGGACTCACCTAGATTGTGACCCTCGCAAAGAAGTTGCAAGAATCTGAAAATCTTACAGGTCACTTCAGCATCAGCCAGGTTACCTGCCCCTGATTCTGTGCTCATGCCCAAACCTTTGGCTTTATTTGTTCGCTCAAAAGCATCCAGGTCAAGGACACTAAACAAAATTAAATTGTCCAGATGAAACTTTCTTGTACATGGAGATCAATTTCTTAAACTCTCAATGCAAATAAAGACAAGAAGTAAGTGATTTAGCCTGAGTCATGTATTCGGCTGTCATTTGACCACTGATACTGCTGTGAATTTGTCTTTCCACTAGCATCGCCCCCCCCCCCCACGCCACACCATTTATAATGAAGAATGAGAAATTTGACATTTGTACAGATCAAATATATCACCTGCACTGCTGCATCAGCCCAGACAGTGATGTGAAGAAGCCAACATCTTTTTTGTCTTTCAAAGACTGGAGTAATCTCTGATCACAGTATTAAAAAAAAAAAGTTTTAAAATCATTTACCTCACTTTTATTGTCTGGTGATAAATCTGTAAAGCTTTTAAATACTCAACTAATTAGTACATTCCAATTAAAGAAAAAAAGATTGTGCATGTTGTAATGTAAATACTGTTGTTACTATGCTAAGCAGTTAAGTTGTATTTCATGGCAGCAAGACTTACTGGGATAGTTGCACTGTTTTTTTTTTACTCACCTTTTGAACTACAGTGTTACCACCTCTCAGTAAAGAAATGCCAAGTTCAATTGTTTTAGTGACCATTTCTCCTGGCTCTCCTATTTACCACAGATAAAATTATATAATTATCGGACTATTGTAACAAAGATGGAGATCTAGAAAAAAAATTTATTGGAAGAATATTTTTTGAGTTTTGTGTGTGTGCGTGCGTGCGTGCGTGCCTGCGTGTGTGTGTGTGTGGCGCCGGCGCCCTCACACCATTATACAATTCGCCAACTAAAAAATATACATGTATCAGGCCTGTTTACCCCCAAACTATTAAAATCGTACCATATCATCACAAAATCATTCAATACATTATCTTAATAGTAAAAAAAACATACAGTATATAAAATGTAAACACCTCAAGACATTGAAAGTCAAAATCATAAGAGTAAACAGGTATGATGTATGTCTATATATATGCATGCTTGGCCCAGTTGCTGAAACTGTCTAGCAGCATCTGTATAAGCTCTGCTTAGCTTTTCATTGATTTACGCATGCGTTCATCCACATTATATATTACAGTTTGAGTACTTGCTTATGTTATAATTTGCAACCATGACTTCTGTGGGGTTAGGCTTTTATAATAATTTTTAAAAATAATGATGATTTGCAACAAGGATACAAAGTTATTAGAGTACTTTATACAGGTTTATTCCAATATTAAATTCAACAAATATAAATTCAATTAAAATTCATTTGAATAAATGTGGCCAATCTCAGTAAAATCTTACCTCTACTGGCACTGATGTACTGTAGCACCATTTCAGCAGCTCCACGATCTGACAGGCGAGACTGTTCAAATAAAAGTTGCTGCTTTTCCATCTCTTGTTCCTGAATAGGGTAACAGTTTTGAAAACAACTGCAACTAAGTACTTCAGAGATATTGCAGTGGTTGAAAACTTGCATGTGAAAAAAATTAACCATTCAAAATATAAAGGAACATGTTTAAATGTAAACAAAGTTAAGCAGCCATTTTGTTTTATACACCGATGACTTGATACAATGCAATACTTGAGTTTAGGGGGTAAGTGGGGTAAGGAAAGAGAGTGTTGAAAAATATAAGGGTTGGAAGGAGACTGCACTTTTAGGAGGAACTTTTTCTGTCAAATGTACAAACAATCCTTGTCCTTAATCTGTTTTAACAACTTAAGCCTCACCTAACTCCACCATATGCATTGAGTTTTGTCTACATTTAGATTTTGTCCCTTTTAAAATTATAGGCATTGAATGTGAGATCTGACAAATCTATAAAGAAAAAGTTTCTATGTTTTATAAAGGAAACAGTTCAGCAAGTTCATTTAAAGAAGGGTTGCAAATTTCACGATATGCGAGGAGGTAAAACAGCAAGATCCCTAGAGGATTGATGGGATCCCCTCGATGTCTGCTTGAAGGTGGGTCTTCATTCTATGGGACACAATCATGTATGAAATAACATTATTTTTGAAAGGAAAGAGCTAGTAGATTGGTTTACTTTCATATGATTGGTCACTGCCATGGTTTGGCATTTAAACATGATTTTGGATGAAGGTACAGTACAGTTCAGATTAAATTTTTTTTTTTAAAAAGTAAAATATATTATTGGGTCTGTTTTAATTAGCCCTATTCAAATTACTGGAATCAAGTTTAGAAACACCAGACATGATTTTGGAACTAACCAGAATTGAAAATAGTAGCAAAAACATGCAAGCTACCCTGTATAAAGAAATTTGGACGTACCCCATTGAAGAGCAATGTATCAAGTCACCAGTGCTCTTGGAAACTAGTGGCAATCAAAGGTCATGCTTTGTTAAATGTTTTAAATTTATATTTTAGTGGAAGTGAAATAGTAGACTTCAAACAAGTAGACCATTTGTAAAGTAATTGAGACTTTCAGTCTTTTTAAAAACATTTCAAAGACAAAAAGAGTTGACTGCTGAATTTATGCATTGAAGGACTTCTTGACTCATTAAGATTCCAATTTTAGTAATTTGTGTGATACTAAAAACCAGTTCGGTAATTTGGCTTAACATTTTTTCTATGCAAATTTCATTTAGAAAAATAAAGATTAAAAATATTCTTTAAAAATTAAAGCTTAGTTTCATTTCCTTTTGTTATTTATTGAGCAGCTAAAGTGTGTCCATAAGATAAGTAACAATAAAATATTACTATCTTAAATACATTTCCATGCTGTCAATTATTACTCTCACATATAAAGTTCTACATAAAGCCACAGCTTTATCTGCTTAAAAGTGACTATTAAAATGGTTATTTGTACCCTAAATAAATAATGTTTTAAATTAAATAAATAATTATGACAAAGAATTTTCTATCACAAGCAAGCATAAATGAAAAAATGTGGACAGGTTTTGCTTAAATGTATTAGAAAAACATGCTAAAATAATAGATTCATGCTTTTTTGTGGGTGGCAATTAAAAGATTATGGGGGTAAATGTAAATACATCTTGAAAGGATGAAAAGGGGGGATCGTTGCCAGGAGAGGGGGGGGTGTCATTAAACCCTTTTATGTGCTAAGGTGGGCATGGTGGATAAATGGTTTGGAAACACTGCATTAGATGGGAATGTAATGATTGATTTTTAACCTAATAAGTAATAAGAGAAAATGATCACTCAATTTGAAATTTAATTTTTTTAAAATAATATTAGTTAGTCTAGTATTTTTTTTATGCTCAAATAATCACTACCAGATACAATGTTAAAGGACACAACTACAACTAAACTATTAAATGACTACAAATGGTCAAGCTCCATGTATACTCATTATTTATAAAAGTTTGAAAGAAAAATTGAGGGTATTTCTAAATAACGTTTAAATAACATTGAATAGTAACCACTTGCCTTGCTTGATTTAATCATTTCCTTTTAATGAAAAAGCTAATTTAAGTAAACCTATATATTATAATAACTGAATCATTAAATGGAAAACTATGAATGGTTATTAACTGTTATTGGTTACAGCTGGTGATAGCAAATCGAATGAAGCTAAAGTAAAATTCCTTAGTTTGGTAATTTCAGTAACATAATAACTTGTAGGCTCTATCTTTGTGTCAAAAGGAAAAGCATTACAGAATGTTTTTATTTTTTTTTAAATTACCAATTTCTATGTGGGCTAATATTCATTGGGGGGCAAACCTTTTATTAAATTCATTTAGAACTCTAAAAGAATTATGAAGCACAAGTGCTACTAGCCTCTCGTCTGATACTAAGCTGAGTGTTCAATGGGGTTACCAAGCACTGCTATTATCAAACAAATACAAAAACATAAAAATATTTTTGCTTCACCAGATATCACAATGCAGCCAATACCTTCATAAATTCCACTTTAATCTTCCATGCAGCCAAAAATGTAATAATCAAATAGAATGTAAAAAAAAAAAAAAATTGTGCAAAAAGCCAACCACCAATTTAAAAAATGTTTTTTGTCATAAAGGTCTAACCAAAAACACAAGAATCATGTTAAAATTTACTTCAACAGCATTTAGAGAAATAGGTTTCAATATTTTGTCGAATTAAACTTACATTATTTTTTATATGTAATGGCACTTAAAAGAAACTTTGCCAGATGTAGTCAAATGGTTAAATGGAAAACTGTTTTTTGAATTAGCACACACTTTATTTATTAAATGTAAAGAAATAAATTCGAAAAATATTAAATACTAAAACGACAAAAAACTAAAAATTTAAAAAGTAAATGTTTTTTTTAAAGAATTACTAAGTTAAAATGAAAGAAATAATTTTTAAGATGCAAAGATAGATTAGTAATTCAATTGAAAATTTCATTACCAAAAAAAAAATGTGTTACAATAACAATGAAGTTTAAATCACCCATATTATTTGTGTGAGTAAAGATTGTTTGTGTACATAAATATATAGAAAAATATACATCCTCTATGTTTTAAAGAAATTATTTTGCAAACCAAAGAATTTTCAAAATGTTCAAATGCTTTATGAAAACTCTTACCTCAAATGATGGACCAGGTCCTTCATCGCCCTCTTCATCATCATCATCTTCATCTTCCCCACTACAGCTCTGGGGACAGTATTTAAAAAACAAATGTTATCATTCAGAGAAATAATGTGTCTTTCATTGTTTTACTTTAACATTTAGATTTGAATAAAATTGTCAACTCATGTAATGGTTTAAAATTGTCAACTCATATAATGGTATAAAATTGTCAACTTATATAATGGTATAAAATCGTCACCTCATGTAATGGTATAAAATTGTCAACTCATATAATGGTAAGATCAAGAAAAATATGGAAAAAGTTTTTAAAATAATGAGCTTTTCATAAGCACCTGACTCATGATCTCAGCATAGGACATGTAGAGTGGATCATCAGGCAGACTGCGTTGCTGTTCTTTAGTTGCACCTCTACTCAGTGTTGTGATCAGCTGATTCAGCGGATCAGGCCTCTTCTCTTCCTCCTCCTCTTTTTTCTCACCTTCCTCCTCTTCATGGGATTGCTGGGTGAGAAAAAGGAAACATTTTAAACTTTTCAGTGAATTAGTTAACTTTAACACTAATAAGACACAGAAAATATTCTTAAATAACATGAAAATGTTAAGGATATTAAATTTTTCTTTCTTGTAATCATTAATTACTCATTTCTTTTCTTTTTTAAAAATGTGTTGGTATATTCAATTAATTAAAAAAATTTCATAAAAAATAATCTTTTGAATTATTTTCTGTTTTACTGGAAGCAAATATACTTCAGCAGGATATTTTTACTCATGTTAGTGTCCTTGGTGATCAACTTTCTCTGCCACATGTTGGTGTCCTTGGTGATCCTGTTAATTTGTCACATGTTAGTGTCCTTGGTGATCCTGTTAATTTGCCACATGTTAGTGTCCTTGGTGATCCTATTTCTTTGCCACATGTTAGTGTCCTTGGTGATCCTATTTCTTTGCCACATGTTAGTGTCCTTGGTGATCCTATTTCTTTGCCACATGTTAGTGTCCTTGGTGATCCTCTTTCTTTGTCACATGTTAGTGTCCTTGGTGATCCTGTTAATTTGCCACATGTTAGTGTCCTTGGTGATCCTCTTTCTTTGTCACAAGGTAGTGTCCTTGGTGATCCTGTTAATTTGCCACATGTTAGTGTCCTTGGTGATCCTGTTAATTTGCCACATGTTAGTGTCCTTGGTGATCCTATTTCTTTGCCACATGTTAGTGTCCTTGGTGATCCTATTTCTTTGCCACATGTTAGTGTCCTTGGTGATCCTATATCTTTGCCACATGGTAGTGTCCTTGGTGATCCTCTTTCTTTGTCACAAGGTAGTGTCCTTGGTGATCCTCTTTCTTTGTCACAAGGTAGTGTTCTTGGTGATCCTCTTTCTTTGTCACAAGGTAGTGTCCTTGGTGATCCTGTTAATTTGCCACATGTTAGTGTCCTTGGTGATCCTGTTTCTCTGCAACATGTTAGTGTCCTTGGTGATCCTCTTTCTTTGTCACAAGGTAGTGTCCTTGGTGATCCTCTTTCTTTGTCACAAGGTAGTGTTCTTGGTGATCCTCTTTCTTTGTCACAAGGTAGTGTCCTTGGTGATCCTGTTAATTTGCCACATGTTAGTGTCCTTGGTGATCCTGTTTCTCTGCAACATGTTAGTGTCCTTGGTGATCCTGTTTCTTTGCCACATGTAGGCGTTGTTCTGGCATGAACATAGCGTTTCACCAGGATTTGAAACTTGGAAAACATTGAAACGCTCATCTCCTCTCCCACCGACTCACCCACACATATATCAACATACCAGGAAACATTTTCTACAAGCAGCGGGGACTACTTATTTCGTAAAGCTCTAGTCTTACTTTCTATTTAGTCAACTTACAGTGAGGTCTACTATGAGGATATTTTTGTCTCTCTCTTCAGTGTCAAGCCAGAGTTGCTTGTAGGCTTTCAGGAATAAGTTCATGGCTCTGTGTCTGTTGATAACACATAGAACACAATGCCTGATATTTTTAAGTTCATTTAAAAGGATGATCTATTAACCATCAGTTCATGATTGGCAGTGCTTTGTATGTGAAGAGTATATTATTAGACATCTCTTAAAGCAATTAATTTTTTGTCTTCTTTCAAACAAGTCTCAATAATTCAGGTCAAGTTTTCACTCTTTCAATCCTTAAGTGTTCATAGATCCTCTTAGACCAGAGAGAAACCAAACAAACAAGTATAAAAATCAGAGGCGTAGCTAAGTGGGAGCAGAGGGGGGGAAGATGTCCCTGGGCACCAGACTAGTTAGTGGCACCAAAAAGTGCTTTGATATTATTTTATGGATGAAAATAATGATATTGAGAGTTGAAAAAAGAAAGGGAGGCTCTTTAACATGAATCTTGTCCCCGGGCGTCAAACACTCTAGCTACTCCTCTGGTTAAAATGGATAGGTAGAAATGGTTAACCAGAGAGCTTGGCAAATACCTTGGGGTGTTATGTAGTGGAATCATCCTGAAACAGGCCATCACAGCCCTCTTTCTCTGTGATGAAATCACCTTCTTCCAGGCCCCTTTACAGTAAGCATTGGGATGTTCAACCTGGCAGAAACATTCATTTAAGTATAGCAGTGTGGTGAGTGGCAGCTGACAGTTTTAAATATATACTTAGTTCATAAACTGAAGAAATTCAGGTCTTGAGAACTATAGCCTTTTATTTGTTCTTAGAGTACTGCATAAGAAGGAGTGGTGGAAGAAAAATCCTAAGTAAAAGTTAAGAGACAATGGATCTTTAGAAAAATCATAAGAAAAAGGACAAATGGTGCCAGTGAACACTGGGGCACTTTAAGGCTATAAATTCAAATGCAAAAACCCATTTGTGCGCTCACTATAAATATGAGCATTTGAACATACCAGAGAGCAACTACCCAGGCCTCTCTATTACTTGACTTCTGGCAGATTGACTGCGGTAAACTGACAACCCCTAGAGACTCCAACCCAAATAAAAGTCAACCTCCTGGACCAAAACACAGAAGACGTATATGTGTCTGTTCACATTTAGTCTCGTATATGTGTCTGTTCACATTTAGTCTCATATATGTCTGTCCACATTTAGTCTGGTATATGTGTCTGTTCACATTTAGTCTGGTATATGTGTCTGTCCACATTTAGTCTCATATGTGTCTGTTCACATTTAGTCTGGTATATGTGTCTGTTCACATTTAGTCTCATATATGTGTCTGTTCACATTTAGTCTCGTATATGTGTCTGTTCACATTTAGTCTTGTATATGTGTCTGTTCACATTTAGTCTCATATTATGTGTCTGTTCACATTTAGTCTCGCATATGTGTCTGTTCTCATTTAGTCTTGTATATGTGTCTGTTCACGTTTAGTCTCAACTATCTAAGATACACTTTTATATTGATATAAGTTAAAGGGTCTTTCAGATATTTTAAAAAGAAGGGATTACCCACCCCCCCCCCCCCTTACCCATTATTGTGAAAACTCCCTTAATTACTTAATATTAAAATATCCTCTAAATAAGAAGACTTACAAATATACAGAGTTAAAGAGAATAAAATACCATTTTCTGGCAAGATGTAATTTATAGCACAATACCTTAAGATTCCCAAGAAATAAATAATTGAGCTTATAAAAAATGCACTAATTTTTTGCTATATAAGCAGTGGGGGAGAAGCTGTTCATGCAATGTTGTGGTGGCCTAACCCCTAGGTCAAAGTCTGTGACAGTGTTGGTTGATGAAGGCTCTGTCTCATAAAAGCGGGGTATGCCATGCCACATCAATATTTGAACATTAAAATTAAAATATGAAAATATCAGAAAACAGAGAAGAAGTCAACAAATGTCAAAACCAATTGAAAAGACATTGTAAGTCGTAGTTTCCCAGTGAACTATTTTTTGTTCATCTACTAGATAAATCTTAATGCGCTGTCACAATCTCCTCACCATGTGCAATCCATGCATTACTTTGGCCATGCTGATAATCCTTTCTATGACTTTAATCTGTGTCAGCTGCACTGTACTGGAGACCTTTGTGTCACCTATCTTTCTGTACAAAACCTTCTGCCACTGGACCTTTTCATCAATTGGCTGTATCAATATAGAGATGTATGACAACAATAAATTTCTTAATTAAAATGTATATTTCTGCACAATTCTACAATAGAATCCATATCAATTTTATCTCAAGCTTTGTAAATTCTAAAAACAAAAATTTCAAAGTTAACCAAAAAATAATTCATTGTATACAATTAATGGCAAGTAAGCTACTTATTTAATAATCACAAGTTCATACAGATACTATAGGTTGATCTTGTATAATTTGGGATTAAATCCAGTCAAGGTTAACTTTAAAAATTGATTTGGCTCAGGTAAAGAAATATGGTAATTAAAAAACTCACCCCTTCATCTGCACCAAGATTATTCATCAGGTAGTCTTCAATGTCTACCTCCGAATCCTTCTGAAACATTTGATAATGAGAAACCTGTTCTGTATAACACATGCAAGCACAATGCAGACCATGCAAAGAAACGAGTGCAAGTGAATTGCTAAGATATTATCCTTTATCTATTATTAAGATATTTTCAATGGTGTTGAGTAGTAAAAAAAGTCAAGTTTTGGTGTGGAAGTGACTGAACAAGATGGTGTGCATGCAGTTGGGTAGAGATTAGTGGTAACAAGTGTTAATTCTGCCATTTATGTTTTTATAAACAAACTATGAGCCAAGACTGATCATCCAGTAAGTTAGTAAGTGCTTGAGAATTCACAAAACAAGTTGTTAAATTTAACACACCTGCATGTTTAGAGAGTATTGTATATTAATTGTGTGCAAAAAAACACACAATAAAAAACAGAAAATAGAAAAAGAAGATATACAGGACAAAACATTTTTATTTATTTTTTCAAATGGTTGAATTCGATTTAGATTGAAGAGGCAAAAAAATTAATAGTTTTTAAAAGAGAGTTCAAAGTGGATTAGCTCTTATGAAATTTGAACAAAATAAAACCCTGAACATGTCTAGATCCATGCAAAATCAAGTGCAAGAGAGAGTTAAAAGAAAATAATATATAAGCTTTGTTGAATGCTCTTAAATACTTCCTTTAAATAAAATGAATTATTACAAACAATTAACATGCTTATTAATAGCAGGTTAGCTCTAACTAACTGACCTATGCGTGGGATTGTTTAAATTATCTGTTAGACTTATATAATCAAGTAAAAAGTATTGTTAAAACAATCAGAAACAAATCTATCATAAAGAAGATAAAATAAGAGATAGCTTTTGGGCAATTTTCTGTATCAAATTTTTAAATTAATTCATTAATTAATTTTTCCAACTCAGAATAAGACAAGTCTACAAAATTAAAGTTCATAGCTTGTAGTAGAAAAACTGCCTGTTAATAATTTCCTCCAGTAGTGTTGCTCATAAAAATAAAATGTATAGGACTCATTGCATTTTTGACATAGTTTATGAACGAGTCATGGTTTTTCTCACCAAATTTTGATTTTTAATATCTAAGTTTTTTGATAAATCACTGGGTGTTTTAGCTGTAAAATAATGATTAATTAGAAAAAAACTAAATTTCACAATTTCCAGCCACTTATATTGGCAACTCTTAAAGTAAGTCTAATACTGAATTATATATCAATGAGCGCAACTAATGTCATGAGAAACAGAACTGACCTGTAGAAGCCTCTGCTTGGCTTGCTGCAAGAGCTCCTGCTCTCTGCCACTGAAATAACTCAGTCCAACGGGGACCAACCTCTTGAGACAGGCCACGTTGAGTGAGTTGTGGGGCTCTAATCTTTTCTTCTCCCTGCGCTTGCCTCCTGTGGATGTTCGTTTGACGGCCACCTGATCCTGTGAGCCAGAAATAACTTTCTTGGGTACAGCTAAGCGGATGGCTTGGCTTGGCATGATGAGAGCCATGTTGTCTATTTCATTGTGTGCTACAAAATTCTGCTCCTCTCTCTTGAAGAACTGCATAAACAAAAGAGGGGAAATGTTCATTTAGAGGTGATATCTAATGCACATCAATTGTTAAAATAATACAACTGAATAGGCCAAAAATTAATAGTTCATATTTTTAAAATTAAAACAAATTATATATATATATTTTTTTTAAATTTAGCTTATCAAAAATCTAAATTGTTAAAAATTTAACCACTTTACTTTACATGCTTGATTATTTGGGATGATTAAGTTAAATTTTTATTTAAAGAAAGAAAATATGAAATACCAGTGAATGGGACCACATTGAAAATATCTCTGCTACGCATGAGAACAGCTCTTCTGCTTCTGGTGTTGGATTCTTCAGCCAGTGAGAACGGTGCAAGTCTACATACTTGATAAGCAAGGGGTAGAAGGCATAGATGTCTCTGACCAGGGTTCCAAATTTCTGTGCATAAGCCAATATATAACTGATTGTGTTTATCAATAAAATAATATGTTTGCTGGTAATACAAATTAATCTGACATAGATCTATTCCTTCATGTCAAGGAAAATGTAAAATTATGCTAAAATTGTCTAATGCTCTTATATTGGAATTTAATTTTGTACCAGCCCCATGCCTTACCCTTGACATTGATATATCATTCAACCCAGTAAAATAGACTTGTTAAACAAGTAAGTTGGCTATTCTTGGGGAGATGATACAATCTGATTAAAAACCTGAAACACAGCAGTCAACTTTGTGTGGGATTAAAATGTCTCCTTCTATATAAATATTAGCTCCAGTTTTTCCATTTAAGTTATATCTGCCGGAACAAATCTGGAACCTTGTACATTAAAAAAAAAAGTGTTTACCTCCTGAACATATTGTTCATAGTCCTCACTGCCCTCGATGGCCAGCCTTTTCTCCTGTGCAAGTCTCTTCTCCATGGTTTCCACAGATCTGGCATTTTCCCTCAACTTCTTTGCTATGGGCAGGAAGTGGTCCTTGATCATGTCAGGGGTGGAGTTGCAGATGATGGGCTGTGTGCGGGCTAAGGAAATATTTGTTCAATAATAATGTTTCATATAGCTGCTAAAATTAGTCAACAATATTTTTTGCAACTACCCTTAGAGACTCAGTCAATAATATTGTTTGCAACTACTCTTAGAGACTTAGTTAACCATATTGTTTGCAACTACTCTTAGAGACTAAAAAGAATAAATTAAACCCAATTAAATGTTTATGTTTAACTAAAAGATTCTGTTTACTTTTGGTACAGATATCCTCAGAGCAACTTACTGGCAATGCGATTCATCCATGGAGCATCTTCAGTACCAATATTGCTGAGGATCAGCTTGAGGACATTACCCAGGACAGAATTCATCTGTTGGGCTGTCACGTCAGTCACATAGTTTCTGGGCCTGGAGGATTCAAGGCAGCTAGTTATTTTTTAATTATTTTTATCACCAGGTGGGTTTTGTGTACCTGTAATCTGGCTACACCTAGACTATAACACATTGGCTACACCTAGCCCATAACACATTGGCTACACCTAGCCCATAAAACATTGGCTACACCTAGCCCATAACACATTGTCTACACCTAGTCCATAACACATTGGCTACATCTAGCCCATAACACATTTTATCTATTTAAATCAATTAAACGTCACTTACCTGTCAGTATGAGTGCCATCAGGGCCATACTTCAACCAATAGGGAAGGTAACTGTTAGATGATTTCAAGAATAGTTCAAGCATACTTTCAAGTACTTTCAACAAAATTCTTTGTTGCCTAATATTTATGTTAAAAAACATACATATGTTCATACAATAAACATAAATTAATGGCTACTTTGGAGATTTTTCTAAAAAATAAGAGATGAAATAGAAATCCCTTCTTCTGAGGTATTGAGACAGTGTAGATTAAATATATCCTTTTATTGAGAAATTGTAGATTAATTAAATTCTTGTAAGATTAACATCACAGACAGAGCTAAAGATCAAAATTTTAGTAAGGCGATAAAAAAAATGATAAAACGTATTAGTTTTAGTAAGGCGATAAAAAGTATGATAAAACGTATCAGTGCCAACTGACCTGCACACCATAGGCAAGGTGACTTCAATGACATGAGGAGCCTCATGATATTTGCCTCCAGAGTGGGCCAAGCCTTCTATTTCTGTTACAATCTTTTCCAGTGAAGGTACATTTTCTTTCAACTGGTCCATGACCTCTGGAGGGGTTTATTGAACAAAATATCATTGCAATGCACTTTGTTATATTCATATATTTGTTTAAAATGTATCTGGTAAAATCATGTTGTGTTAGAAAAGCAGTCAGCAAAATACAGACGTCTCCTCTTTTTATACTATAATCAAAGTTTTATGTTCTTATAGCAGCAAAAAATTGATATTCTTTTAGAAAGAAAAATGAGGGTTATCTGTTCTTATAAGTTTGACTAATTTTTTTCTGTGTGCTTTTGTTTCTGAAATTGCTTCATTTAAAAAAAAAATATTTACTGAACCTTATACATATTTATAACTCTTCTCTGTGGTACATTCCATATCTGATTCAACCTAGAGATTTTACACAGCCTCCTTTCCTTTGGTTTTTTTTGCTAACGGCACAACTAGTGTCCAGTACCTTGAGCCTCCAGGGAGTGCTCTGAGATCTTGCCTTCAAGACCAAACAGAATGGAGTGCTTGTTGAACTTGTTCTTCTCAGGCTCCAGAAATGCCACAGGGAAGCAGCTTGCAAACGATCCAACACACTCACCTAAAGCTGGACGATGTCTTTATGGAAAATGTTTCAAGGTAAAATTCAGATAATTAAATTGGACGGCTGTGTTCACAGAGAGAATAATGTTGGACACATTCACACAATGTGTTTTTAATATACTAATGTGAAAAGTGTGAACTTTATTTAAAGCTGAGTACATCTGACTTATTTGACACAAAAGGTTATTAAAAAAAACATAGTAAATTATTGAACTAAAGAATATTCAAGCAAAAAGAAAAAAGTTTCCTAAAACATTAAACTTCAATATGCTACATACAGCTTTTAATTAAGCCTATATATAAATAAGGTAAATGCCTCATGGTAACATAAAGAGACAACGACACAGTCTAAGGTATCCATGCAGAAAGTTTTAAGTAGACACACTTAACTAAAAAAAAACACATAGTTTATTCATGAACAGTTACAGTGGTGACATCATTTATTCAAAGGAGAGATTTTTCTATTATGGTTATCAGTAAAGTTCAGGAATTAAAAAAAAAAAGAAGATCAAAGAAGCACGTGAAATTTAGCATAGACTTAACAGCAAGAGCTATGACAACAATATTCTGATAACACAAACAAACAATTTAAAAGCACTTTAAATCAGGTCACTCAGATGGGAAATAATAGCATTGTCTCTAAAAATAGAAAGTTGAAATTTAAGCCTCAAAATTCCCAGCAGAGAAACAGCCTATATTTGATTTGATTTTGAAAAAAAATTCATAAGAACAAGTTAATTCAATAAATCTTGGTTTTTTTTTTGAGTTAATGAAGCGAGTGGCTTGTGGTTGTGATGTGGACATTAAAGATGAGTGCCCTACTTTTTATCTACTCTAAATATTTCATTCTACATTGGCACATTGGTTATGGTTATTTTTTTAATAAATATATTGGAAGTGAGTACACAAAAATTTAGTGTTAAAAAAGTGGTAAGCTAGTGCTTCAGTGGGTTACATTTCCTTCAAGACTGACACAGATGAGTAAGTGGTTTCCACCATAGTAATCCTCAAAATCATGAACATATTCTGCAGAATAAAACTTTGATTACCACTCAAAACTATAATTTTAAAAAGAGTCTAAAGCCAGAGTTCTTAAAAGAAAACTTGACCAAGATGTAAGATAATTTAGTTCATGCGGTCCACAATATTTTCAAATTTACTTTGCAAGTGGAGGTTTTCAACAGTAATTTTAAGGGTTCTACAGAAACATATGTCAGATCACATAAAAACTGTACACATGTCAATTGTGATCTCTAAGATACAACATATTTTTAAAACATTGTTCCAAAAAAGCTAACAAAAATCTAACAAGAGTAGACACATTATTTTCAAAAGAATATTTAAAACAATACATTTATTTCCATAAAAACTTAAACTTCTGCTCATTAACATAGATGTTCCTGTCCAAATGAACTAGATTTTTTTATCAGGTCTGCTGACAAGGGTTGCTTGTCTGCATTTGTCATGGAATCACTGATCAATATTAAAATAATATTTTCCATTTATTAATGCTCAAAAAGATTTTGAATACAATGCTTTCATCCTTAAGACCAAAAGCTGCATAAAGTAAAATAATCAATCTAACAATATTGATGAAGAAAGATCCTGTAGCATATTTCTATCTTAATATTTTGTAACATATGTAGTCAACAAAAACTTGCTAACACCCATAAATGCAATTATTTAATTTGATTATAAAATGAGTTTCAGAGCATCCATTTTAGATCATTTTATATATGATACATTTCATCTAATTCCCTTTTATGCACAGCAAAGTGAAACTTTAGTGCTACTTATATATGTAAAAACTGAAACACAGTTACAACCTACAACAGTAATGCATGCAGTCAAAGTCAATTTTTTAAAAAAATATGACACTCAAGATAACACTGTAAATTGTCAAAGACCGAAAAGGGTTATTATGGTTATATACCACCAAACAAAATATTACTTTTTAATAAAACAAATGTTCAAAAGTATTACTAACTCAAATAATAATAGCTTAAAATCTGTATAAATTGGATTAATGAATGTTAAGGCAAATAATGTATAATTCTATATTAAAAAGAAAGATCTATTTTTTTTTGGTAGTATCCCTAAGATTGAGAATTGAAATTGTACATCAGTTTGAGTTATTTGTCAACTTATAGACACAGCACCTAATGATAAAGTTTCATTTAGGATGCAACACACAGCACAAATTAACACTACTTATTTAAAGGTCTTTTTTGGACATTGCCCACACAAACAATACCTGCTGAGTTCCGCCTGGATTGTATCTCTACAGCACGCAAAAGAAACGAGGAAAGCCAGTGAGACCAAAAAAAATCGAGGACAACAGTTCATACACCCCCACAATGATAATTTGTTATGTTGAATTTTACATTTTTTTTAGGTCAGCTATTTGATTAGCTCCCCTTTTGATAGTTATAGTTCTATTTCATAGAATTGAGTACCAAAAATACCAAATAATTCCCCAATTATTTTTATAAAAGACAAATGCTTTGTTGTTGTGAAGCTTTCATATTGCAATAAGCAATGCAGAATTCTATGATCATGCACAATTTTTTTTCTCTATAAAGCAGATCATTTAAGCAGTGTGAAAACAACTTTGACTTGACACACAATGAGATGAATTTCCCCCCCAAAAGATGATTATACACTGAAAACAAACACAACCAACTGATGAATTGTGAAAAAGAATATTCCACAACAGGACCACTGATGATTGGCATATGCAAAAAAATGAGCCACATACAAGGTAAAATTTCAAAATTTTCTTCAAATTCAAAACTTATCAAATTAACAACATTAACAACATTATTCAATAACATTATTTCTCTTCAAAGCTTGTTCAGAAGAGATTTCTTATTTGCTTCTTACTTTTTGTGAATCTGTCAAACACTGGTCATAAAATTTCAGGGACTACAAAACTGCTAATTGAATTAATTAAATTAATCTGTTAACAGAGCAGTAAGAGATATAAGTGTTTAACCTGTCAACAATTTAAAAATACTCAGAGCATCTTCTTCACCTATCATCAATTAATTTGAGATTTTAAGGTAGTGAAGCTGAGCATGAGAAAAGAGTTTACAGTATGTGAAGACAGCAGATTATAGAAGAAAAGATTGGAACCTGAAAAAAAAAAATACAACACAATAACAATGCCAAGGTTAATATAAAGAAGAGTAAAGTATTTTCTTGTGGTAATGCAACACCTGGAAAACATCTATATATTTTTTGATTTACCAACATTTTAAAAGGATAAATAACAAACACGTAAAACATAAGAAACAGTGATTTTCTACCTCTGAGCAAAAGTGGAGCTATTTGTCCCCAAAGTGTACAGGGCATTCAGGATGCGGTAGCAGGCCAGTTGTGTGTCCCCAACTAGGAAAGAATCATGAAAATCATTTACTTCTTATTGAGCATTTAAAAATTTAAAAAATAACCGTGACTATTTTTTCAAAAAATAAACTAAGAATTAAAAATGCAGTGATACCATACAATAAATTTTGTGAGAAATAAAGATTTTTTAAAATTACAGAACTTGCATTCAAATCAAGTGATAATTTTAAGCCTAAAGTTTTTTTTACCAATATAGCAGATAACAGTATACAGGGTGGTCCAAAACAATTGAGACATCTCAGAGCAAAAGGTTATTTAATATATTTGAATAAATATAAAGTTTTTTCATTTACAGTTGTGTGCCCAATATTACGGTGTTGAGATCTCCATAAGCAGTTCAATAGATTTGTTGTCAAGAGATAATTTAACTATTTAACAGACCAATGATTCATATGACAAATTTCTCTTTATTAAATATACAGCGGTTATTCTTTCATACTGTTCTCACTCTGCAACTCCATTACTAACACTCCATCCCATTATACTCAATTCCTGCTATTCCAACCAAAACAAAATTAACAATGTCATTTCCCATACCAAAATACATCACAAGATACAAAGCATATAGCAACAGTTACACAAATACTCTCAGCACCTGACACCCACCCACAAACACATCATTAACATACACTAATAAGAAAACATGTTCAATGTGGCCCTGCCCCCTGCTTCTCTATCAATTCAAGCTATTATGGATACAGTTAAACAAATTTTGACGTAATTATATTACATTCTAAGAGTTGTTATCTTGAAAGTATTCTAAATATTATTTTGTAAACCATCAGAAACTCTTTGAATTAAGCTCTTTCGTTATGACATACCCAGCATTTCAGAGCCAAACTGGTTGTGCCCAATATGATCAAACAATGAAGACAGTACAGGCAGCAGCACCATATGGACATAGTCCAGTGATGTTGCACCCCTCGTGATGGTGCCTTTCACATGACTGAATCTCTCTTTGATCAGGTTGTCCATCACAAGGGCAAGGTCGTCAGCAGCATTGTTGAAGAATGGCAGAAGGGAGGATCTAACAAACTCTGGACTGTTCTTTACCACAGATCTGTGGGGGATTCAGAGCAGTAAGAAATATAAATGTATGGTCCGTTTAAAAAAAAAATGTTCACACTTAGAAAGTCATTGTCAAAAAGAGCAGGTCTAAAATGCTGTTCATTCTTTAGTTAAACAGAAAAATGTTATTTAGTGACATCCTTTAAGTCAGTTCATTAACTTCTCATACTTGAAGGCTTTGAAGCTGAGGACATAAATGTTGCCTCTTTTCTCCATTAGTTTAATATATATGTATAATTTGACTTTCAGCTCACTTGAAATCCACAGCTTGCACCATGACTCGCAAGCAACGAACTGAGATGTTCACATCATGTCCAAAAGCTGTAATCTTTGCCCTCAGTGTCTGGGCCAGTCGGCAGAAAAGACTGTAAAATAAATTTTTATGCAGTCTTAAAAAAAACTGGTAAAACTGAGAGTGACCAACTGCTCCAGCCGGAGCATGTCATAAATTAAGGGTCAAGTAATGAATAATACACGAACACACGGAAATGAATCCTAGTGGATACTTGCCTTGCAGTCATTTCCTTTTCTTTGAAAGATGCCATGCTGTGATTGCCTTGAGGGGAGTTGGGCGATGCTATGAAATATGCCTGATGTGCATGGAAATAGCGCTCAACAAAAGGCAGAACCACCTTTGAGAAGAGAAATTAGACTTTAAGTTACATTACCCATTAACTGCTATGAAGAACTTGCCACTGCTTTTCAATGATATGAAATTGACTGATAAACTACAGCAAACTCATTTGGAAAAGTAAATTCACAAAGAAGCTGTTGCTTTTCCCAATTGATGTAATATTTCTTGACATCTCTTAACTTACATTAAAAGCTATGAAAAACATTTAAAAAGTTAATTGTTTATGTAATACAACATTTATTAAGTTTTAAAATTGATTATTTTGAGTCAATGCACCGCAAAGTAACTTTTGGGCTTCAGTGAGGACAGGGCAGCAAAAAAAGGACCTCATAAGGCCATTTAGCTTTTGTCTGATAATTTAATCATGTGGCATATTTGGCGACATTGTTAAGAGGTCATCCATAAATGACACCATGTATCTAGGGGAGTAAGGGGCTCACAAATTTAAGATACATGAGGGAGGGTGGGTGTTAAAATTGCATATCATTAATGGATGTCCCCCTAAGAGGTTAGTTTTTAAAAAAATGAAATATAAGAACAACTTGAATGCAGTCCATTATCTTTTAGTTTTTTTAAAACTTGGTTTCAGTAAAGTTTAAACATATCTTGCAGTATGTACTTATTTCTCTACAAGACTTACAGATAGTTTTTAAGTGTTGGCAAACACCACAGCATGATCTCTTGATGTCTGAAGCATAAGCCTTTCCTTGCAACTAACCTTTCCAAAGAACTTGACATCCTCAGTTGCTGTGGAGTAGCTGTGTCGTCTGGAAAACCTGGTGGAGGGCCTGGTCATCTGCATGTTGATAGAGGCTTTGTCCAGATACTCCAGTAGCTTCTCCAGTAAGCTGTAGGCAAATCGCCGCTCAGTTGCAGATACACCTACCCCACTGTCGGCATCAGTCTCTCTGCCACCTCTGGGATGGGATTCACGGCGAGGATCAAGACCCATGTCTCCACTGTTTATTGTAGGATCACATTCATTTAAGTGATCCAAGCAAGTGTAGTAGTAGACCATCAATGATTGTAGATTTAGGCATCATGAAGAACCAGAAGAAATCCAGAGCCAATCCAAGCAGGAGCCATTTGACCAAAAGGGCAGATCATCAAATTGAAGTCAAGGATGAAAAAAAAAATTGAAAAATGATAAATACAAAGAAAACAATATCTTAAAAATGTTAATTGTGCTTTTTGCATGAATTTGCTGTGGTAGTTAAATGCCTTTTACATTTAATATTTATTTAAAAAGAATCTACAAAACAACATTATTCAAAGTTTGAAATTGTATGTGCAATTAAAGTCATTCTTAAAATTTTTTTTTAATTGCATACAATCTTCATTTTATTAGAGCTTTCTAATTTTTGCTTTGATTAACCACCTCAATTAATCTTTAAAAATGTATTAGTAGTTTGATTAAAAATTAATAACTTTAATTAAAAAAATTGAAAAGAAATATTCTTACAAAAAAATTATTAATTTAAGCAAGCCTTGAACTTTCTTAAAAAGTATTGTGTCAATAGAATTGTTTCATGCAGACTAAAACATTTTTGATTAAAAATAGGAACCTACAAAAAAAATATTTCCACAGGAATGTTTATAAAATAATAGAATTTTAAACAGAAAATTATCTATAAAAGACAGAGATAGAACTAAAGGAGACATTGGCTGAAAAGTCTATTGAACCAAACACAAAAGCTACTGGCAATGAAAGGTCCCATGCTAAAATCAAATTTGTGATGACTTCCAAATTAAAATGGTTTTGATAAATAGGCTACTACAGAAACCAAAGTTTTGAAAATAGAACATGCAGCTACTCAACTAATCATAATTTTGAAACTAAGATCTGAACATGGGTTAAAGAAAATATTTGAAATCAAGCATAGCTATTAAATCAAAGAAATAATAATATGGCATGTTACTAATGACAATAATAAATATGCATACAGAGTATCTGTACAGTGCAAACTATATAATCACATAACTGTTGGCAAATCATTCAATATATATCTCACAAGTAAAATGTAATACTGTGATTTCTTGACTTCTGCGCAGATTTAAAGGAAATTCAGATAGGCACTTAGTTGAATAAGAAAAGCATTGACTAATTATTTCAGGGACAGCAATGGATAATACAAAAGCAGTGCTTAAAATTTTAACCAAACTCAAGAACTCCACTGTGCATGATTTTTATGCCAGAAAAAAACTATGCTCAGAGTGAAATAGTCTAGTTACAGTAATACCTGTTGACTCAGATACATGAAATCTCTGAATCTTTATTTTATTTATATGTTGATTTAGCTGAATTATTAATAAAAAATATATTAAAATGTAAC
This sequence comes from Omphiscola glabra, assembly GCA_964017045.1. Lineage (NCBI taxonomy): Eukaryota > Metazoa > Mollusca > Gastropoda > Lymnaeidae > Omphiscola > Omphiscola glabra. The sequence goes on from OZ024797.1 coordinate 19,461,435, forward strand.
TCTGCCAAGCAGTCTTAATGCTGTTTTGCCTGTCACTGATTTTGTCATTTAGCTGCATTAAATAATCACAGAATATACATATCTATGACAATTGCAACTTGTTAATTTGAGTACAGTGAAATTAGTTACTCATGATATTTATAATACTTTGCTACTGTACTTCAGTGCTAATAACATTTATCTACACTTTCTGAGCTATAGTTCTGGAAATGATTCAATAAAAAAGATGCGATTAGCCAGATTGCACTGTAGAGTTAAAAAGCAACAGTAATTAGCTCACCATTGGTATGTTTGTTAATGTGTTCAAAACAAAGTGATGTCCAACAGGGCATGGGTTATGGAATGTGCACAGTGTTTAATTTACAGTTTAAAAAAATTGACTTGGATTTTTTGGTTTTTCTTACAAAATAAAACTATTGTTACTAGAATAAAAGAATATTTTCTAATTTGAATGGAATTCAATATAAAATTTGGTATACTAGCCGTACTTTAAACCAACACAAGAATCTTCAAGCTTTTTAAACTTGAAGGCACACATATAACTGATTGGAAATAATTATATCTACTAGATAACGGATTCTCACATCATAAAGGGGGAAAACTCTTGCATCATAACAACATGCTTGGGCTTACATAACAAATCAATCTTGTGGCAATTGTTTTCTATTTTTCAATCCCATATTACACACTATGACTATCCAGGTTTTTGTAAAATTTATTTTTAAAATTATTTTTTTATTAAGGGAGTTCTTATTGTTTTGTCATTCTAATAATTTAAAAACTAGAACTATTTAATTTACAATGATTTCTTAGGAGTGCTGTGAAATTTTGTGATTCATTAGTGTTCATGCTCAGGTTCTTCAATACATCAACAAAGAAATGCAAAGCCAGCCCATTACTGCTGTCACAATATAAGTGCATTAAACCAAAGCAAAATTTGTTTGCTATTGAACAAACACAGTCCTTGAGATAAACTACAGTGAAGCTTTTTTCTTCCATTATTCAGTTAAATTGGTTAATATCTTGCTGTTCCAAATTTACAGATGGTTCAAACTCAGTGTAGAGTACGCTGATTTTCATGCACAAATTTAGCCTACTGTCTTAAATTATGCAGTCCCTTAAAACATGATCTTAATAATACATTACACGCTCATGTCTCAGTTTCAAGATATTCAGTCTCTATTTAGGCTAAACTCAAAGTTTCAGTAACTAATTAGAAAAAATATCATTTTTTTCAGTCTTATATAAGAAATCCTTTATTATAAAACTTGTGTATATTCAATATTTTATATTTTTTCAGAATACTTCTCCTGCTTGTTTTTTTTGTAATGGGAATAGTTATCAACCCACCTGCTGATTCTGAAGCCCAAAAATTGCAGGAACCTAAGCAGCTCTTGGGCGTGCTCTCTGTCCTTCCTCTTTTCCTTGTCAGTCAGGATATCATAGGGAACAAGCTGGGGGTGGACACCACCACCTAACATAAGATCAATGCATATTTTATAGATGGGAAGCACTAACACATCTCAGTCATGTGAAATCAAGCTAAGAGACTTACTGAGGATGTCTAAAAATAACTGCTACTTTATTGTTATTGTTACCAATGGCGTCCAGCTCTTCTCTTTTTCTCTTGGCCCACAGATCATGAGCATTCTCTGATAGCCTTTCTGCCATTGTCTGAATGAGAAATACTTAAACTATTTTTATTATGTCTTAAATTTAGTTTAAAAAATAGTACTGATCAATTTGATTTTAAATTGTATATAAATTATAGCTCATGTAGAGATGCAAAAGATTAATATAAATTATAGCAATCAAATAAATGTTGATAGAAATAAATTTAATCGGGCTTAAAAGTCAAATAAAACCAGCAATACTGACAAGGATTTCTCTTGTAAGTGTAATGTTCCTCAGGTCATATGGCCGTGGACTGTAACCATGTTCATACTGGAAAAGCAATTATCATAGAGTTTAATGACAGTTTTCACTTTCAGATGTGTAGCAGTTATCAGATACATTTTTTTTCCATCTATATTATACAAAACTCAAAGCATAAATCTAAAGGATAATATAACTGTGAAACTTTGATTTTAAGACTATAAAATAATCACTGAACTATAATTGTTTTTTTTCTCCAAAAATGCTTTATACATTAGAGTTCTTTGAGACTTGCCACATGTTTTACAACACTTATAAGTTCCAGGGAGGGAAATGTAATGGAAAACCAAAACACCTCTATAAAAAGTTTTTGAAGATTTTAACCAGAAATGAAAAGGAATTGAGCCATTTTAAAACTGTGCAGCAACTTCTAAAGTTGTGTTTAAAAACTACATCCAGCAATATAAAGATACAAAGGTAGACAAAGATAGAAAGATGTGTAGAAATAAAATATATGAAGCACTCAAAGCTGTTGTAGAAATCAGAAAAAAAAGCAATATGGAAAACTCAGAGAATAGTAGTTTTAAAGGCACAGGGAAACAATTTAGCTGCCTTTAGGCTTGAAAGATATGAAGAAGATACACAATGAGTTGTATAGTGGAGTGAAATTTATGTAGCCTATAGCAAAACAACTGAGCTTGGTAAAATATGAGACATCTGTAGTAGATACATTGCAATGTGCAGAGTAGGACTAAAGCCATTAGAAAAGCTAACTATACTAGACTATCTAACATATTATTCTACCAAAAGGATGGTAATTAAACAAGTCTACCTTTTGAGGAGCTACACATAATTAGGTATTAATTTCATCCTATGTTAAGCTATTTCTTCTACATTTGTGCAAAACTATTTTCTCTTTATTAAATTAAATGCTTCTAATTGTAATTGGTTACCAGAAAATGAGACACCAAGTTGTGGTTTTTAAAAAGTTTTGTTATCAAGAGTTCACTTGTTTGAGAAAGAAGGTTGTTCATATTTTTAAGTCAGCTCCTTATAAGAAGTTCATAAATATAAATAGATTTACATGATACATAATATTTTCACAGAAATAAAGTAACAGCAAAAACTATGTCATGTGTCTCATTTTATAGTCAATGAAAAATTATCTTTTAGTTTTGGAAAATGTTCAGTTTGAGGAAAAGTGCTTGTTATTTCAATCTAATTGTTTAAATAGGTTTACTTTGTGGTAGGGTAATTGTTTAGGAATTTTAAACTACCTACAATATATTTTAATTATTGAGAATAAGTATCAGAGAATCATTTCACAGCAAGTGTCTAATGCTCAAACCAAAACAAAAACCTGTGTCACATAAGCAAGTTTACTTCCCCACCGCCTAACAAATACAACAAGGAGAGATATGTATTCATTTACAGTGGAGTCCTCATATATGACCAAACTGGAGCTTCAGATAATGGACAATGATGCTGACATCCAGAGTAGACGAATTTAAAAAAAAAAAATTCTTATTATGACAACATGTTTGAAAAAAAAATGCCTGTATCAACTTAAAAGAAATTAATTGTCCAGTTTTCACTTCTGATAGTTTTAAGATTTCATCCCAAGTCCTATCATCAGGAATGGTACATATATCAAAGGTCAGATAATAGGGACTCCACCATGTGAAATAGCAAACATATTTTTAAAATAGGATGGAATTCAACACCAATTCTTTTTTTTTTTTAATGGTAGTGTGTGGACATTTTGAATTAATTTTTCTTGCTAATTAATACTTTTTATCTGAAACAGCTCATAAGACACAGCTAAGGAAAATGAAATTGTGGAAACATTGTTTGCTTTGGTCTGCGTGCTGATACTGAAAAGACCTCCTGTACATTGTTTGCATTCACCACATTGGCCTTGGAGGCTCGTCGTTTGATGCTCTCACGATTTGAGGTGAAGCGAGTCTGATCTTGCTCTAGGGTCCATCCCCATGCCAGCATGGCCTTCAAGGATTCCTTTGCTGGGTTCATATATCTGGCCTTAGACTAGAACAGGTAAATCAATAAATAGTGACAAAGTTATTTAAATGGGGGTGTAAAAATTAAAGGAAAAAAAACCCCAACAAATATGATGGATACGCCATGTTGTTAGTATTATTTCAGATACAAATAATGTTTAACTCATTTTTAAACAAAATAACCTTGTATTCTTTTTTTTGTTTTGTTTGAGACACATTTTAATGTTTAATGTGTTGGGATAGCACAGACATCTGATTTTCTTTTATCTCACACGAAGTCGGCAGCAGTCTTCTGACATTCATGGTTATCTTGACTGAATGGATTCAAACTTGCCTCCCTTTAGTTATAAGGCAGCGGTGCTACATTGTGTGAAAGTGTCTTACAAATAAATCTCTTTAAAAGGAATAGTCTCAATGGGTATTAATCCTGTAGAACACGTTGGAATTATTTCAGTGTACATAAAATGTATTTATTGATTCCAAGTAGCACTATGTTTATTTTCACATCACATAAAACTGATTACATCAAAACCAAAATAGCTTATTCTGTTTTGTTTGCAGAATTTTTTATTTTAGTGTTTTCAAAGTTAATTAGCAACTAACATACCCTGTCATCAAGCAGGTGGTATGGTTTGAGCAATGGGTGAATCTTACGATCATCATCATATGTGTTGCCAAATTGCCATCCCAGCTCAATCTGTTATTTTTTAAAGAACACATTACAAATTTCAAACACCAATTCATCATATTAATACCTACCTAATGGATGTCAAAAAATTAAAACTGTCTAATTTAAAAAAGTAACAAAAGTGTCACAAATTTTAAAACTTATACATTGTTTAAAGCAGGGTACATAAAATTAAAAAGTATACTTTTTTTTGTAAACTTAAATTTATCTAAAAGGAAAGAAATATAATTTTCATTCAAATTTGACTTAATTGACGTCTAATAATGTTGCAAGCAAATCCCTTGGCCCCCAGGTAAATTTAAGTGCAAAAAATAACATCTGGTTGAAACATTCACCTTCTTAACTGCCCAGCAGTCATGGAAATGCTCAGCATATTTGGTCACTGCTGACTCCAAGGACTGGTTAAGATTAACCCTGAAGAGTCACAAAATAGAGTTTTATATGGTTATAGCACAGTTTTTAATTTTCTGGAAATTTTTAATTGCAAATTTTAGGAGCACCCTATTTTGGCCTCCAACTAAATAAGAAAAAACAAAAACTTGGAGTTTGATGAAATGAATGTAATCTGGAATAATTTACTGATGGAATTTGATATAGTTTCAATCTCTCAAATCATAGTCATGAGACTATCTTACCCTGCTTTTGTCTCAAATTATTTCCCCTGCATAATGAGACTAGCTTACCCTGCTTTTTGTCCCAAATTATTTCCCTTGCATAATGAGACTCGCTTTTTAGTCGGCTGGCATTAAAGTACCAACCCAACCATCAATGAATGAATAATTCTCTAATACTGAACTATCTTATCAGCTTCCTTATGCAAATCCCAATAGACAATTAAGAAAAAGTAAGAGAGGGGAATATAAAAATTCTGACTATTTATACAAGGCACAGATCACTGAACTGACTAACAACAAACAAAAGTAAATCTTTGTTAAAACGAATTATGTGACATTCATTAATTCAAGAGCTAAATTTGTTGTCAAACCTTATTGTGTCAACTGGTTTTGGATTGTATGCTCCATCAAGGTCAACGGATGTCTGTCTGAGCCAACTGTCATCATGGTGACTCAGGGTATAGTCTGGTGATAAGGCACAGCCAATGGCTGACAAACAAGGAAGTGCCTTAGAAAATAACTCTGGATCATAAGCCTGGCAAAGGGAAAAAAAATACATATTTCACCAGACCATTCAGAGGCCCTTTAATAATAGATATAAATCATTAGCCTGTAAATATATATTAATCAGCAAGTGACGTATTAACATCATAAGAAAAAATTGTTATTTTATTTTTTAACCATCGCAATCACATAATGGCTGAAAACCATTTTCAGCAAACATAAAATCTAAAGCAAAAGAGGGAAAGGAGAGAGATCCACACAAGTTGTCTGCAGCTGGAATCTCTAAAATGAGCTATCATTACCCTCTTGGCCAGTGAATCAAATATCCCTTGAAACAACATCATGGTCAGCCTCTTCTCTTCTTCACTGGCAACTGATCCTCGTCCTGCCCCAGTGGCATAGTAGCTGCCACTTCTCTCATAGTGTGATGTTAAAACCTTGGAATAGAATGACATTAATACAGCTAAGGCACTGGCTGTTACATTTGGTGTATTGTTAATGTTAAATTTTTTGTCAAAACTACAGTGAAACTTATACATTTTCTTAAAATTTGAAAACAAATATTTTTAAAGTAAAATATAAAATTGACAGTGTTCACCAAGATGCTGGAAGCTTTAAAAAAATATTCTTTACTTCTTTCCTTATGGAATTAATTTGTTTGTTTGCCTTAATTTTAGCTATTTCACCAGTTCAAAATTGCACCTCCAAAAATGAAAGTTAGAGCACAGTAAAATGCTGACATGGAAACAAAGTCTTATCTGTTCATACTGTATTAAGGGTGACTCACTCTGAGTGGTACAACAGCATGCTCTGACAATGCTGGGACATCTACAGTCAGTTTTCTCAGCAGGTTTGTCATCAATGGCAAACGAAGTTCTCTAAAATATAAATTTTTAAACAGTTTTTGACCGTTGACTATTTTTCTGATCTTTTATAAATATAGTTGATTTATGTCTTGGGAGATCCATTAAAATTGAAGCAGTAAAAAAATATTTTTTTAACAAGTTTCTTTTCATTGCTGTTGCCATTACTCTATTTAAAAGTTAAAATTTCTTGTTTTCATTTCTTTAAAGTCAATGTAAATTGTCATTAAAAGTAAACAAATTAATTTATTGTTATGGAAATACTTAAGTAACAAATTTGATTGAGGCTATAATACATATTGTTATTCTACAGAAAAGCTAGCTACATACTGTGTAAAGGCCACCAGAAAATCTGAGGTCATCTCCTGCTGACCCTTGGTTAGTGTTCGGCACTTGGAAAGCCTGTAGCAGGTCTGAAGCATGGTCTCTAACAAAACAGAAGCATGTTCAGACTCTCTGAAGTAGTGACTGTGTTTCATCAGCAGTGGGAGGACAGAGGTGCACAGGTAGCGATTTAAGGCAAGAGCCATATCACTTTCTGATGCTGCAGCCTGTATTTAGAACAATTGAAAAATTATGAACACCTATACATTTTTGTTAAATATTTTTTAACAAATTCTGTTAAAAGCAAATTTTGCTTGGATCTCAATTATCAAAGTTTTTTTTTTGTTCATGTCAATCTAAAACTCACTCATTAACTCTTTCATTACCGCTGGATTTGGCGTCGATTTTTGCTGACTTAAAAGAAATTTCCTATATTTCTCATTCTCTATCCGATTCGCTTTTTAACTCCTCTATAGATAAACGAATAAAGAAATATATAGCAATGAAATATGACATCGACAGAAAGTCCTTGGTATTTCAGAAAAGTTATTTGCCTTTTTTGTTATGAGGACAATGTGACTTCCTTTGTAATTGAAAATGGGTGATCGTGATGTCAAGTCGACGTCATCGGTAACAAAAGGGTTAACTAAATTACTTCTTTCACATTCTTTGCTAACCCAAATCATATTTCAGTTTTAAATATCGTAACCTAAAAAAAAAAATGATTGTTTTTATAACTAAATGGACTGAAAATGTATTTCTTACCATGTCTAGGGTGGTAGCAGCCCTGAGGTCAGGCAAGAAGGCATCATCCAACAGCCTATAAAATGTTGCCTGGTCATCCACGCCGTACACTCTGTCCAAGAACATCACGATGGAAGCTTTGTGGCTTGGCAGCAGACCTGGAGGCATCCCATCACCACCTGGTCCACCACCACCTGGTAATGCAACAAATCGTGGTGAATTTCTAAGTTAACTGTATTTAAGATGGGGTTTTTTCTTGCGTAAATTGAGAAATAAAATACATTATTTCTTGTAGTAAAAAGGTATCCTTATGAAGAATAAATTACAAACTAAAAGTGTGAAGAATAAAAAGAAGTGGATTGAAGCTTTTTTTTTTTAACATAAAATCAAACCAAGAAACATTTCAGTAATTAAAAGGACTATAAAACCAATACCCCTTTATTTGAATCTTAAAATCCTGTTGTGTTCTGAATGATCCTGACAGTGTTTCTAGGATGGTTTTGATGAGACTCAATTTAAGACAAGCAAGTACAAGGAATCATTTTCAAAAATTGTATCACTTACAAGATCAGTTATATATAGTTATATGCTGAACAATGAGTATATAATTTTTAAAATATTTAATCATAAGGAGTTATTAAAAAAACAGCTATTTGATTTAGATTTAACAACCACACAAGGTACCTTCTTCATCCTCTCCAGGAGGTCGACCCACTGGCAGAATGAATGGAAGGCCCAGAACTCCTTCAAGATCCTCCATAGACACCAAACTTCTCAAGATGGCTCGAGCTCTCAGAGAGTCACTGCGGCCAGCTTTAATTGTTTCTGCATCTGGTGCGCACTTGCCCAGTAGGTCAACGAGGCTGGAGTAAAACTCCAAGATGGCACTGCCTATGTCAATGTAGTCTTCATCTTCAGGAGGTGGCAGAGTATGGAACTTGTATTTGCTGTGTAGTGTAAAAAACATTGTAATTGCACTTAAAGAAGAGTTTTCTTTATAAATAATTTTACATGTTTAAGGATAATCACAAAATGGAGTATGACAATTTCATTCTCATCTCAAGTGTTTCATGTGTGTGATGACAATAAATATATGGAAATTAATGCACATAAAATTAACATTAAGAATTTTAATTAATTTTTAACAAAATAATGAAAATATCCACATTTTCACTCTGGTTCTTCTCACCTATTAACCAAGTAGTTTCCCCCTGTGTCATCATCATCATTCATGGCCATAAGGAAACTGCTGGAACTGTTATCTCTGGCAGCAGCAATTTGTTCAGACATTCTGATACCGTCTTTCATAGCTTTCAACAGTCCCCCGCCTTCTCCTCTAAGGGCTGGACCAAGGCACTCTGGTCGACGGATCAGTAGTCTCACCACAAGGTTTGCATTCTCCTCCACATTTTCTCCTTTAATGAAGTAACATAAGAATAATAACTTTTTAAACAAAATCTTCAGCTTATTTATAACTTAAGTTGAAGAAGAGTATAATAATTATAAGTTCTATTCTAAATATAGTTAATATTTTTTAGTGCTTTGAACTTAACAACATTTTTTTTTGTTATTTTTAACCCACAACTATATAAAATATATTGTTTAATAGATATTCATTAACGTAGGACATAATTAAGAACACATGTTTATAACATCAACCAAATATTTAGAGAAGGAATAGATAAATTTTCCAAGAGTATTGATAGAAAAATGTATCAAGAATTAATAAATTACATGATTAAGAAAACTTTAATTATTTATGCATTGTATAACACTTAACCCTTTGCTATATAACAAACACAAAATATTTATGTGAAGAGTTGTTGAACATGTTTCCTAAAAGACATATGGAAATTCTAACCATTGTTCCAGACACAGAACCTCAGGAAATCCAAAAACCTTTCTCCTTCTACTGGATCCCATCCTATGTCAGGGTAACCCTTCTCCAAAAGTTCAGCATTCACCTAGAGCAATGAACAGAGAGAATAAATGATGCTGACAATCCTTTTCAAGAAATGTTAGAAAATCTATTTATGAATATTATTTATTTCTGTACCTATGTTTTTAAAATGGTTTAAAGAAATATATATATATATTTAGAAGCAAAGTTCTCCGAACATCATTTGAAAGGACCTTTGGAAAACATTGGGCAAAGCTGTGAAAACAAAATTGTATTCTAAAGTTAAAAAAAAAAAAAAAAAAAAAAAAAAAAAAAAAAAAAAAAAAAAAAAAAAAAAGTTTATTTTTAATTCATTTTGGTGATAATTAATTCATGTTGATTTGCATATCTCACCTGTATGCCACACCTAGAGAGATAAACAGCAATTTTTTCCAGATGCGATTCTCTCAAAGCAAGAGCCAGTTCATTGTTGTCCATCAAGGAGGAATAGGCAACATCAAGTGGACAAGATCCTCTCAAAGATGGACGTGCTAAATGAATCAGAACAAATACAATGAACTCTTTCAATTTCTTACTGATCCATTATATTATATTCATGAAAATAAAACTCTAAATTGTGTTAAAATGGAGGTATATTAGAGTTCATCTTCACTACAAGGTTGTCTACAGACATGTGACATTCCACCAGCACTCTGCTGCAGTAACAGTTGAATTAGTATAGAGGGAACTAAATAAATAAGCAGCACAAATATTAAAGTTCCCTCTACCTGCTTACAAAAAAGGCATTTGAAGTGCTTTGTGTAAACAAAGCTGGTATCCTTAGAAGAACACAACATACCAAGCAGCATGCTACTGTTATCAAGCAGATAGCTGAGATGTTCAAACATGGCTGCCTGGTTCTGGCGGCTTGTACGACAAAAGTAGCACAGGAAACGACAGCACATCACAACCATTTCAGCAGCTGCATCCTATATAGAACATATACTTTTGTATGGATCTATTTTTCAAGATAAAAAGTGCATTGCTACAGAATCACACACAAAAAATTAAGTGTTTTGCTTAATTGAAAAGAAAATAAGATATATAGAAGTGCTTCTTTAGCATATTTTAAAAAAAAAATTAATCAAACAAAAGAAAATTACTGAAATCTCATTAAGGCAACTGAATCTGTTATTCATTGATTGATGATATCTGAGTGATAAAACAAAAACATTATGCCAATGACAAATGTGGATGGATAACCTTATTCTGTTCACTGAGGCTCTCCATCGTGTTAGACTGTGCAGGCTGTCTGGTAGCCCCATCCCCTGCTGTCATCTGCTGCTGTTGCTGCTGTTGCTGCTGCTGGGCCTTGTTGAGTGTGTTGACCATCAACTGCATAACAGTTTCATGAACACAGAGGGCCCTCATCAGGTCAGGGTGTTGGAAAAAAACCTTGTTGTCCATCAGGTCTCTAGAAAGGACATGGAGTAAATACATGTGAGCTTTCTTAGAAGGCTGCACCTATTGGTACACGGGTACCAGGATTGAATTAAAAAACTATTTAAAATATTATTGTTGGGTTTGTAAGACTAAATGAGGTATCAAATGAAAGATAATTGAATGTTCTATATGTTTGTGAACTTAATTCTTCATTTTAACTAAAATAAACTACTACAAATGACATCCGAATAGCATTAGTCAAAACGGACCCGGACACGCAGTGTTGCCATTCGCACCCGGGTACCATTAGGCTCAATGCCATTCGGATGTCATTTGTGGTAGTTTATTTTAGTAAAACTGAAGAATTAAGATTTCAAACGTATAGTACATTCAATTATCTTTCATTTGATACCTCATTTTGTCTTACAATCACAACAATAATATTTTTAATCGTTTTTTAATCCCAACCTCTCAATTCTGGTACCCGTGTACCTATAGCCACTTGGTTCTTAGAAAGTACTGACTAATTCAAATATTGATAACCCTTTTTTTTTAAAATTTTGTCATCCTGGATTATGTTGAATGTTAGTCTATACTATAATATACACTTTGTGCAATTTATTTCCATTGCTGTTCTACTTACTTGAGGCTTTGTTTCATGAGCTCCTCTTCATCAGGCCCAGCCTGCACCTGAAGGAGTGACCTGATTATACCCAGAGATTTCAAAAGTATGTTGATGTCCTCATCACTTTTTGAGCTGATAACATATGCTTTGTCCAATCCTGACATCAGCTGAGATAATGAAAAAAAAAAAAAAAAAAGGTGATTCCTTTAAGTCCATCTATTGCCACAATTGCAGAATGATTATAGAAACTCAAATGCCTGTTACAAGTTACCTAAAGTAGTTGACACAATTCATAAGCAAATTCAAATATATCATTCTTTGAAGTAGAATAAAATCTAAATCATCCTGCCATTTTTTGATCAATTTGATATAAAATGTTAACCTCTCCAATTCCATCATATTGCCTATGAAGTAGACTAAATTGATATAAAATGTTAACCTCTCCAATTCCATCATATTGCCTATGAAGTAGAATAAATTGAGATAAAATGTTAACCTCTCCAATTCCATCATATTGCCTATGAAGTAGACTAAATTGATATAAAATGTTAACCTCTCCAATTCCATCATATTGCCTATGAAGTAGACTAAATTGATATAAAATGTTAACCTCCCCAATTCCATCATATTGCCTATGAAGTAGACTAAATTGATATAAAATATTAACCTCTCCAATTCCATCATATTGCCTATGAAGTAGACTAAATTGATATAAAATATTAACCTCTCCAATTCCATCATATTGCCTATGAAGTAGACTAAATTGATATAAAATATTAACCTCTCCAATTCCATCATATTGCCTATGAAGTAGACTAAATTGATATAAAATATTAACCTCTCCAATTCCGTCATATTGCCTATGAAGTAGACTAAATTGATATAAAATATTAACCTCTCCAATTCCATCATATTGCCTATGAAGTAGACTAAACATTTCTCTGACAAGGTCCTGGCTTGATATGAATGTCTCTTCTGCCCAGTAGACCATGGTATTGGTGATAAGTTTCTGCACTGAATCTGAAGAACAAATAAATGGTAACAAGTTAACAAATTGTATTAGACAAAAAATATGTAAAATTGCAGATGGAGATTATTAAGCATAATTGGATAAGTGACCTGTAAAAATAATGGATTTAGATCAAGCTAAATTTGAAAACTCATTAGCCATACATCCATGTTATTTATTCCTGGATGACAACTTTTTATCTTTGGTGACCTAACCTATTAATAGTAACATCCTTTATCACACAAGCACCCTAAGCAATTTTTGGCTTGATTCATCAGGTAATCTAAAAATGAAAACATAAAAAAATAATAGATGCATTTTTCTTCCACTTGCCTGGAATTTTAGGAGTTTCAATGTGTGCTGTGACTTCTGGTGTCTTGGCTTTCCAAACCAATGCCAGCAGTCTCTGTGATATTGCAGGCGATGGCGGAGCTTCTATTTGAGCTGGTGGCTCCTCATCATTCATTAATGGCATTTTGCAGTGCTTTAGGAGCAAAATTTCAACAAGCATTGCATTCAGTTGTATAAATGATATCATTTGAGGGGAGTACTTAATAAGTTTGCAATGTCTAACACCAGCAGAGAATGTTTTGAAATGTTAAATCCTGAGAAGTATCTTCATTGAAAAAATAAGATGAAACAAAACATTCAAACACATCAGTTGTGTATCAGAACTGTCTATCACCAACCCCTCTAACTCCACCCCTCATCCCCCACTCCCACTCCCTAACATTACTTCACCTGCCTCATACTTGTGTATATCTTTACATAAGTAGCTAAAATTTACCATTAAATAATTTTTCAATAAAAAAAATTAGACCTTCCTTGGTCAAAATCATCATGCCATTTGGACATAATCGCTTTACCCATTTTAGTTTCAATAGGTACAGCATAAATATTAGATGTATCAATTATTATTTATTTAAATAATATTTAAAAAATGTAGCACATACTTCCAGTAGCTGATGATGGAAATACTTGAGAGTGTTTTTGATATCATCACGACAAGGGCAGTTCTCATTGGCATCATCTTCTTCTTGCTTGAATGTCAGAAGTGCTTTCATCTGGATTAAAAGAAATATTTAAGCTTTAATTGTCTTTTGATTACCAGTCAACATTTCATCTGCATTCAGCAAAATAGTCAATTGAAAGGTCAACCGTCTCATTCCACTTACCTGCTCTTTTGGAGGACACCTGAACTCCTTGGTTTTCTTGGCTGCCATGGCTGGTGGCATGTCTGTCTGCTTGATCTCAATGTAACGGCGCAGTTGATCCTTGATAAAAAAAAAAAAAGACGAATTAAAAATTATCATATTAATTTGTAAATAAAAAGTGTATTTGATAACATTTTACTACATGTAACTTTATTATTAAGGCAATTGTGGGGGCTTGGGTGTAATATTACAAGCAGTAGCAGGTTTGATGTTCTCCGAATCCATTCCCAGCTATTTTTGGGAAGGAGGTAAACCCTGAGTAAAATTTCTGAACCTTTAAAGTTTGAATACAGAAGCCAACTAAGGATGGGGTTACAAATTAGCTGTTTAAGTAAATTTAGCTTCAGTCTCATCAACTGAGTTAGAGCTGCCGAAATAAAACCAAAACAAAAACGGATGTTGTAAAAAAAAACTTTAGGATTACTAAATAATTATTTTAATTTTTATCATGTTACTTACATTTTGGCAATTGGCAACAAAGTCCTCAGAAAAGGCAATAATAGATTCAACTCTATGTCTCAACTGTAAGTCACACAAGTGCTGCAGTATTCTGCATACCTATGGATAGCAACAGAATTTAATAAAAATATTTAAGATAAATTGCTTTATAGTATAATTTATTAAAGTGATGGTTGCTCTGTCAAACAATTATTTTGTCTATTACAAGTTTTTCGGATGGTACCAATGATATTAAGTAATTATGATATTCCGGCTTTCCAGGTATGAAATGGAACTTTAAAAGATGCCTGGTAGAAAAAAATATTAAACACCAATGTATAATTTTTAAACTGACAAACTGATCAATCTTGATTCCCGAAAGCTGTTTGTTTCTAAGATTTTCAGCAGAGCATTCATAAAACCAAGTTATATTAAATTTTCTAATTATTTATTTCTTAACTCTAAATTTTCAAATACAATTTTTATGTAAATCGAATTAAGAACAACTAACCTCTAATTTAACTGGCTCTTCTAGTTCCATTTTGAGCAAACCTTTCTGACCATGAGCAACTAAAGGGATTATAAAAGGTAACAATGTGATTATACCATTCTAATTTTTTAAGTAGCCTATTATCTTTGAATTTCTAAAAAGATGACTTACAATGCTTAGCACAAGGCGTAATACACTGCATTTAAAAATAGGAAACAAAAATCAAGGCAGCTTCCTAAAACCAACAAGTAATTTCTTTCGTCACTTACTTCTGGTGCCCGAGTCATCAAAGGCATTTGGTTCAATAAGACACAACAGGTGGTGTAGGTCATCATCGTTTAGGAGGCCCATAACTAACAGGTTATCACAGACTTTCAACAACGGACTGGTCAAGACAAAAACAAAACAAATTTAAGATGAATCCTTACCCTAATCTAAATTTCATGCAAAATGTTAATTTTAAAAAATCATAATCAGAAAACATTATCAGGCTTGAAATTTAAAAAAAAAGCTAAATTTTGTCAAGGTTTTTATTAGTGGGATTGAATTTTTTACATTTTATATTAAGCATTCTAGTTTATCTCGTTGATATTCAAATTTAAAGTTTAGAAAAGGAAAAAACATTTTTAATGCTAATGTAACAGACACATCTTAATAAACCAATGACCATGCCTTTTTGGATGTTCACAGATGTTTCACTAACAAAGATCATTCAGTGAAAGGCAGTGAAGACATGCCTAATGGCATCAATTATTTATTCACATAGAGCTTCTTCATTTAAATTAACTTCAATCTGATTTTCTGAGCATTAAACAGAGAAGGAATGCCATAAAATGTGGATGATAAATTTATTTATATACAAACTATGTTTCAGAAACCTACACAAACAAATTGGTGTTGCTGCCACCAATAGGATCCCTAACATGTGCTGCTCCTTTCTCAACAGCTGATGACAAGGCGTGCATTGTGAAAGACTTGAGTTTTTCTACATTAAAATATGGAGCTGTTGAATCCCGGCCACTCTTCTGAACCCTGGAAATAAACAAATACATGTAAGCACTTTACATTCTGAGCTTCCCCCCCCCCCCCCCCCCCCAGTGCTTAATTTGTAAAAAATCTAATTTTCATAAATGAGATTATAATGAAGCAGAGTAGCCCATTTTTTAAATCTCAAATGTCTCCTTTTGAATTTAATAATCCATTGAGTCTAATGGGACCCGGGTGCGAATGGCGGTACTGCGTGTCCGGGTCCATTTTGACTAATGCTATTCGGATGTCATCAGCGGTAGTTTATTTTAGTTAAACTGAAGACGTAAGTTTAATTATCTTTTATTTGATACCTCATTTTGTCTTACAAACCGAAAAATAATCTTGTAAATAGTTTTTTAATCCCAAACCTCTCACTTCTGGTACCGGCGTACGAATAGCCACTTCGTTTAATAAATATGTCAAAACCAGCAAGAGCTTACAAAGATGTACACCGATGATAGGAATAAAATTAAATTCAAATTATCACATTTGGGAAGAAAAGCAAGATATTTACCTATCCTGTATTTGTTTTTCTGTAATGGCAAGTTGAGGCCTGATAGATACACTGCCCTCCATGCTGGGAATCTGCTGCTTGATGCCATATGTTTCAGTTGGAGTTGTTTGCGGCTGATACAAGTTCACCGACTTGGTGTTTGGTGTCAGAGGAATAATAAATTCATTCTGAGTCATCAGCCTGCAATAATGAATAGTCTTGGTGAATTTACTTTCCCATATTGCACCTCGAAACTATATTTGAACTATGATAATTTTTTCAAGACCTTTTCTTAATTCATATTAGCAACGCCTTTGTTCAATACTATTTCATGATTCAAACAATGTTTCCTTTTAAGTGTAAATAGATGATTATATGATTACCTTGATCTTGTATGTGATTCCAAATGCATGGCAATCAGAAGGTTGTGGAAGCCATGGCGTAGTGGACCAGACAAATCTAATGCAAGAAGTTAGGTGCATCAATTTACCTTTATTAACATGTTACACAGAAATATCTTCTTTACTTTAATTCAAATGACAGCATCAAAACATTGTTGCACATTACAGAACAAAGTAATTACGATTTACCATTTGATTTGCAATGAAGAAAAAAATAGTTTTAAAAAAGACAGTAGAAGAATGATACATATTCAGAGCTTGGTGCATCAATCAAAAGCTCTCTTTTTTATATTTATGTGTGTATTATATGTCTATCTTTTGTTTGGTTCATTTTCTTTATGTGTTTTTCAAAACCTTAAAACCTACATACAAAACCCACAGACATCTACTCACATTCACTTTTGATGCAGTACATGAGTTGCTTCTCATCAACATGCTGGACTAAAGCATTGGCCACACGATGGTTGCCATGGGAACACACAGCTTGATACAGTTCCAGAGTTTTGGCATGAAAGCTGCAACACAAGGTACTAAAATATACTTGCATAATTTTAAGTGTTTGGACTGCAACACAAGGTACTAATGTTGTCCAACCCACAAGAAATAATTTATCTGTAATACAATTGCAGTGCTCATTTTATGCCAGTGCAAATCAACATGTCAAACCTAAATGATGGAACAGAGGGAAACAAGGTATGGGGAAAACCTGAAAAAAAAAAGAACGCTAAAAAAACAACCACCGGGTCTGCAAGAAGCCTGCATCAGCGAACACAAACAACAGTAAAAACAGAATTAAATAAAAATAACACTTGGCTGAAGTGTAGTGCCCTCGAGGACAGCAAGAGAAATAACACTTGGCTGAAGTGTAGTGCCCTCGAGGACAGCAAGAGAAATAATACTTGGCTGTAGTGTAGTGCCCTCGAGGACAGCAAGAGAAATAACACTTGGCTGAAGTGTAGTGCCCTCGAGGACAGCAAGAGAAATAACACTTGGCTGAAGTGTAGTGCCCTCGAGGACAGCAAGAGAAATGTGACAGGACATAAGTAGGTGATAGATTAAAAAACATGCCTGTATTTTTTTTCCACTGATGATGACTTCTTGCCGGTAAATTTGTTCTTGTTGAAATTTTTTTTTTTTCAGGTTTCCCCATAGTTTGCTTAGCTCATTTCCATTTTCTGACCTGACTGCAGTCTCTCCCCCCTTGTTACCATCAAACTTACTTGAGCAGTTCATCCTTCTCAATCAGCTCCAAGACATCATAACATCTGTCCTCATCTGGCACATACACAGCCAGCATAGATACTGCAAACACAGTTTGATTTACACAACATTCAGATATTACATATCAGCAGAACATTCGAAATAATAAATTATAACAATTAGTATATATAGTAAAATAAAAAACAGCAGGCAAAGAATGAGCCTCGGATAACTAGCTTAAATTAAGTGTACTGTGACTTAGATTAAATAGACACGAACAATCTATGTCAATATAACAATATATATTAAGCTTTAATAATAATTTTACAATACACATAAGTAAATTAAGTGTACTGTGACTTGCCTGGTTCCTCACAGATCATACTCCAGCCTCTGATATCAGACAGCTTCAAAGTGCTGGCTTTCAGTGAGCTATTAGGCACTCGAGCCCAATAGGCAGGCCTTAGAGTTTGGACATCCAAGCGTGGGGGGCATGTTGGTACCAAGGATTTGGGTCCTCGAAACACAGCAGCAGACAGGGGCAGGGATGTCTAGATGTTAATTTGTAAAAATGTATTTCTTGAGTCAGTAAAAACAGGCGTAAAGAACAAAGTGATAAGAATCAGTAAATTTCTTTTCTTTGAAATGATTTTTAAAATTACCGATTGGCTAATCTGTGTTTTATAAGAAAAAAAATTATTGGATCGTATTTGAATAGCATAAAAAACTTAGTTTTTATATGTATAACACCTACAGTTAACAACCTGTAGCCAGTGTAAGAGAAACATTTGATGAGTTTATTAACAGTAATGTAATACAATGACTAGCGGCACGTACTCTGGTACTGCCTAGCTCAAATTGGAAGATCTCTTTGCTAGTCGGTTCACAGAAAACTGCTGGATATAACTTGGTGCCTGGTTCCACCTTTAAACAGAGTGTTAAAGGAAAAACATAAGAAGGGTCAAACCGCTGGGTTGTTGTTTTTTTTTATTGAAAAATAAATGACAAATGTTGCCAACAATGAAAAAAAAAAGTAAATAATCTTAAATACTTAATAGCTAAGACAACAATGTAACTCAATAATCATAAAATGTACAGCCTGTTTAAATTCTTCGTCATGCTCTTTGAAAATATGCTTTTAATAAAATCTTTAAATACAGTATAAAATTATAAAGTTTTTTTTCGTATTTTAAAGCTTCACAGTTTTTTTCTCAATTTAAATCATATCAAAACAGCCTGAAGATCTAAAATATTTTTTTAAAAATTGAATAATTAGCTTTGGTTCTTTTTTAAAATTTTACTGTATTTTTAAAGTTTTAACTGGTGGGTGGTTTTGTTTCTTTTCAAACAATTGCTGTTTGCTTGTGTCTAGGGTTAAAATAGAAGTGCCTGAGAACCAACCTGAAATTTATTGGCAACTTCTTTACCATTGACTGTAAAGCTGAGGACCCCAGTGGATGCATCCACAAAACATCCAATGACCAATCCAGGCGAGGCTCTCTTGGAGGCGATCTCCTGGCTTGAATCAGCATAGCGCTGCTGGAGATCACCCGCTGACATTATGTAACAGTTCTTGCGACTGACACTGGAAAATTTGTCATGCATTAAATTCAATAATAAATCTTACTCACTAAAAATGAAACTCATAATCTTTGTAAATAACAAAGATTATATATATATATATATATATATATATATATATATATATATATATATATATATATATATTAAATATTATATATATACATATAACCAAAAAAAAATAGAATATGAAAACATTTTCTTTTAAAGTCATTTTAAATCAAATATATTATTATATGGCATGATTGCTGTTTATTTTAAATATGGAAATTTATAAATTTTCATATGAATCACTCATGCTAATAAATAGTATAAAGCTTATCTCATACAGCAAAATGTAACTTCTTCTATACATCTCCCTTTCTTTCTTACTTGTCCAATTTAAAAATAGATCTTATATAGAGCGGTTGACACCAGGGGTTACAGTAGTTTTACCTTTGTTTTGGTTTATAATCTCTGTCTAGTGTTGATACGACCACATGCCTTACACTTTTAATATCAAATGTGGTTTCATAATGATGAAAGCTTGGAGTCACCCATCCAACGTAGACCTATAGTTTGGAGGAAAATTAAATTACAAGACAAAAAGAAAACAACAACTCACATTAAACTTGCTCAAGTTGCAACAAATTCAACCACTGAAGTTAAAAAGGATTCATCTCAGACTCAATATTTTTCAATCCCTTATAAATTTGATATTGCCTAGAACAAGTTTCAGTATTGATTGTAAAAATGTATTAAAACATAGTACTAACATGTGCAGGGTCTTGCCCAGGAAAGACACGAACAGCATAGAAGTACTCATCCATCTGCTCAGCAAGGGCATTGATTTCACTCAACTCCCCTTCTGACTGCCCAAAGTCTGAATCCTCACTTCTGAAAATATGATGGCGAGTTGCCAGCTCATCCTGGAACTCATACGGGATCAAATCCTTGTCAGCATTCTCATCAAACTCAGAATCTGTCATGCGTGTGTTCTGTCCTTTGCCGGCAGATTTTTTCTTATCGAGGTGACCTGTGCGTGCCGAGACCTTCTTGTCTAGGCTAGAATACTCTGTGCTGCGAGCCCTGCCCATGTTGTTGGGGGACGGGTCTCGTGATTTGGCTTTCTTGAAGAGAGATGTAAAAGTGTTTTTACCCTTCTTGCCCTGGTTCTGCTGCTGCTGTTGATTTTTGTCTGTCATCATCTTGGCCGTGTCTAGGACTTTATCTGCAAGGAGAGAAAGTTTTGACCCAGTTCGGGGTTTTTCTTTAGGGGGGTTAAGGAAAGAGTCTAAGCTGTCGTTGAGTTGGGATTCACTAGCAGCAGACTTCATTCCCCGAGAATGCTCCCCAATGCTTGAGTCATCTAGGGATTGTCCCTTCCCTGATTTCATGCCTTTTAGGTAAGATTTTCTGCGTTCAGCAGTGCTCAATGCATCATCTTCTGTGTAGTTGTGGTGCAGGGCTGGAAAAGTTATAATACACACTTATGGGAGGGGGTTCATTCGTGCAACATGCGCAACACGTTATTGAGCATTGTAAATTTAAAAGCATCATAATTAATTGAGGACTTCCGTGTTAGCAGATTAATTAATTTTGTTACATTTGTATTGACATTTAGTTGAAATTAATTTAGGTAATTGTGATTAGTTGCAAGTAGTTAAGTTAAGCACTGCACTTTAACTCACTTTTCCGCAGGGTGAGGTCAGGGCCACCATTCATCATTTCATTGATGCTGTAGTCCTCTTCATCTGTAAGAAGTACAAACACTAATTATCTTAGTGGTATTTGATACAGCTTAGTCATTACAGGCATTTCATAAATCTGTAAGTTGTTGCAACTGTAAATATTTTTCCTTTATCATTATATACAATGAGCAAAATGAATAATGTTTTCAAATTAATATAAAAGTTTGATAACTGCGCAATTTCTTCAAAAATAAAATGTTCAAGCTTGCGGTTGCCATCTTTAAAATACTAGTTTTTTAAATATTTTTCCCCACTAACAATGACAAGTTCATGCAGTCTTACTATCACCATGTAAATAAATAATTATTAATCCAACCATGATTTTGCATTAGCTCTGTGTTCGGTGCGCAAACATAATGACTAATCTAATTAACACAAACTGTCCATGTCAACTTTTCCACTGCAGCTGGCAGAAGGCACACCCATACATTTTTACCCTGACTGGTCTGAAGACTTACTTGCTTCTGGAATGGCCTCTTCTATTCTGTTTTCTATATTGTTAGTAAATGAGAAGCCCGAATCATGCTCAACCATGCCATTTTTCTCCCCCATGTGTCGACCTAAGTTGTAGATAGCCAGAGTTCCATAGAAGAATTAGTCAAGGTTAGATGGGCATTACAGCTTTGTTAGAACATTGCAACATAAAATTACTAAGCGCAATTATTAGAAAGTTGTTTACATTTGTGGTAGCCATCTTCTAAATACTGGTGGGGGAAATATTTTTTCCCACTGCCAATGACAAATTCATGCAATAATATTGAATTGTTAACACTTTTTAATTCTCTCTTACTTTTTGCATGTTTTATGTAATATAATTTCATTTAAATTTAAGCACTTAATAAATATTACAAGCAATAGTCTATCTTTAACATAATATGCACATAATCTTTCAACATTGAATCATGGTTATTAATTTTTCAAATTTTCTTTTCTTTCCTTAGCAAATGAACAATTGTCATGCAAAAGCAACTCAATACCAGTAACACAGGGCCAAAGACAATGTAGAATTTCTGTAAACCACTACTTTACTTAGTAAGGATACTTATGGAACTTTAAAATATATAAATGAATTTTAAAAATTTTCATTTAAGCAAACTTATTTTTTTGATTATATAATTTGAGACTAAGAAGAAGTATTTAAATTCTATGTAGCAAAAATAAATACCAAGCTAATATAAATAATGGGATTAAATCACAAAATTTTGAATTTACAAAATACTCCCTTACTACTTAATGGTTTAAAAGGAAAGCTGAACAAACAACTTTGAAATATCTAGCACAAAAATCTTGACAGTGATACACAATTCAATTATCCAGTAGTGGTTTACAGTGAATTTAATTAGTAAAGCACCAGAAGAACGTGCAGGTCCAGCAGGCCTTTCTACAAGTGAGTTTTGACTACTGTCAGGGCCGCTCATGCTGCTGCTTCCGTTAGTCAGGATGCTGCTGCTGGTGATGCTGTTACTGCTGTTGCTGCCATAATGGTGGTGGCTATTTGATGAGTTGTTATTTTTGACATGTCCATTTCCACTAGCGTGTTTCTTGCCAATGACAGTACCTGTGGCAACCTCCTCCTCAATGTCCATGTCGGTGCCCCGTCTGCGGATGTTTTCCAAGTTGAGTCGTTTCTCCAGAACCTGCTGGGCCAACTGTTTGTCCCTACTAATGCACGGATAGAATTATATATTAATAATTGTATCCAACTTATTATTTAAACTAAACTTTTAAAAGATAATTTTTTAGCATCAATTTTCTTTAAAGTTTCCTTAATTATTATTGTCATTGAATCTAAAATTGTTGAGGTGTAGATTAATGTATGTAATTTTAAGTTAATAATAATCTATGCATAACTTAAATGTCTTTAAATTTTCATTAAATGATAATATTAAATGCTTAAATTATATAATCAGATAAAGTATTTTGAATAAGCCAATGGAACATTAGATAAGATTTTAATCACTTATAATGCTAAAAAATAATTCTTTTTAACAAAATCTTTTGTTTAATTTTTCTTAAAAACCCACCTAGAAACAAATTCATCTTTGCAGGTGACAGGTAAACTGAGACGAAGGTATTCCAAGTGAACTTTCTCCAGAGTTCCAAATGTCTTTGATGAAACTTTGAGACAAGGACTAACATTGGGTCTGGAATTGGAAATAAAGAGTCATCAATAAATCCTTTTACAACAGAATTCTAATTCAAGAAAGACATTTTTATGCCACCTCTTCTTTTATGTAAAGATAGTTTAATAGACATAGAAAATAAACCTTCAACTTTGGTTACGGTTGACATTAAAAAAATCTTTCTTCATTAAAAGAACCTGACAGTTATGCGAGTCAGTGGTTCATTCAAAACAAATGCATGCTGTTTGATTCTTCAGTTACTTCAGTTTACAAATAGTGTTAAAATAATCTAAATGGGGAAAGTTGAGAATAAAATATTTAAAAGGTTGTGGGAAGTTATGTCAAAGATTGATAGCAAATTGGATTCAGTGGGTGTTTCTTTTTTACATAATACTAACCCTCCAGATATGCGAGACACTAGAAGACTTGAGTCTGAACCATTCACTGTTTCAAATAGAGGATCATACTTGGCATACCACAGTGTAAGAGGTCTCATCATGTTCCTGAAGCAGAAATATTTGGCTTAATTATTTTCTTCCACCACTTTGATTTAGTCCTATGGTAATTAACTCTATTAGGAGATGATCCTTTACAAGCAAGAAATGGTTTGCTTGGATTGCTAGAAGACAGTTAGTTTGGAATCTTATTAAATTTTTGTACAGATAATATACCGATTACAGAATCAATTTCATGAAAAAATATATATAGCATTACTGCTTGTCAAATATAATGCATTATCATTGGCATGCCACAATTTATTTTTAGTCACTTATTTCAACCTTAGGCTGAGACAATGTTTTTTTTTAGACATACATGAGTTTGAATCCACCTGTAACTTACACACAAAATGGTTCATAGCCTTCTTGAAGGCCACAGTTGGTGAAGTATTTGAGGCCATTTATATCCTGGCCAAAATTCAGACGTGCCTGTTGGTGTGGTCCCATGGTAAAGGCAGGGATGTAACCTTTTTTCACAGTAAATCAATATGGTTTAATTTTTTTTTTTTTAAGTAGCACAAAGAAATTAAATGCTTAGCACAACTTGAAGAATTGATAATAAAACACTCTCAAATAAAATAGGTCATCTTGAAAGAAAGTTTTAAAATTAGATTGGCTTCTTTCATTTCAAATTTTATCTATTCACTTTTGGAACAAAGAAAAAAAATATTATTTTGAATAAAGAAAGCAAAAAAAAGCCTGCAATATTTTCTAATTTGATCAAACAGAAACAGTATATATCTTTAAAGGGGTGATGTCAAAGAATGAAAAATTAAAAATAAATTGGCACAAAGTAACAAGGCACAATACTAGAAATAAAAAGTGGTCTGCAGCTGTTCATATAGAATAGTTGTGGAAATAAAAATTAAGTCAGAAATTTCTTTAAGACTGTGACTCAGATCAGACATACAAAGCAATGGGACTTACCAATGTTGTTTGCACTTTTAACATTCCTAAATGCAATTTCTTGTCCCATAGAGTCCATCATCAACTCTCCATTCAAAGAGAAAGCTGTGGTTAAAATTTAAACAAATAATGGTAGCCTAATATAAAAGTAGAACTTTAATGGTTAATATTGATGATTTTGGAGGCAAGTAATCAAATAATGTAGAGAAAAAAAGCAAAAGAGGATCCTAATTTTATAATTTTAATTAGAACATCATGTCATTGGAGTCAATATAAGCTTACAGATTGTGGAATCATGGAGATCAAGCAGGCAACCAACAACATCTCCTGATGTCCAGATTTTTCCATAGGACTCTGCCCCATTGTACCATTTTCTGGCCTTTTAAATAGAAGAAAAGTTACACAAAATCAATGTCCATAAGGCAAGCTTAAATAAATTTAAATAAATAGATAATTATGAAATATATCCCTTTTTTATTATTATTATTATTATTGAATAAGGCTTTGTCATCTCATCTCTGTTGGAGTCTGCAGTCCTTGAATGAACCAGGTCAATAATGATTAACAAATGCTTAACATATAATAAATCTAACCATGTATCCATCAAATGCATAGGAAGATCCATCTGTGCCTATTTCACACGAGGGTTCAGCTGTAACTAATGCCCATCCCACTTTCATGTAGCCTGTGGTGATCACTTCAAACTCATAATACCTGAGAAATTGAAGATTGATATACATTTAAGGAAGCCTAAACAGGATTAAACCGTTACAGGCACTAATTTTAATATTCAACATTTATTTTATAAGAAGTATAATGAAAAATAAATTAATCAAGGTCATTGTGAGGTAAATATGCACACAAATAAATGTTAGCATTTATTGATCGTGGGCCCTTAATATTTAGAAAAAGAAGTGTTGGCCCACAGAGCAGACAATAAATTGTTAGCATCTAATAAAGTGTAGGCCTACAGAGCAGACAAAATGTTAGCATCTAATAAAATGTTGGCCTTCAGAGCAGACTGTGTTATGATCAATACAAGTTTCAACATTTACCATTTGCCACTTGTTACTGAGTATGTCTTTTCAGCTCTGTATGTTCTAGTTTTCATGGCTTTCTCATTGCTGTCAGTAGAGACAACTGTGTAGGAAATATGAGTAAAAAAAATGGAATGCAATCAAAGTATTTGTAAGAAAAAATACAAATGTTCTAATGTTAGTGAATATTTGGGAAGTAAGAATATATTAATTAAGTGATAGCTCAGTTTTAGCAAATTTTTTGAGATGAGTCCATAACATTCAGTTTAAAGGTAATTTTTTCTTATGTGTAAAAATCATGGAAGCACCCAATATACTTTTTTTTTCATATTTCACTTAATACTTGTAGTAAGGAGTCAGTTTAGTCATAAATCTACTAATATTTTCATTAATATTTAAACAGTCAACATTAAATTTCTCATCTCATTACATGGATAATGCCTCAGATTCCACCAAATTATTGCTACACATAAGGTTTTGCTAATATTACTAATTTTTTAAATCGCATTTACCAAATGGAAAATTTCATCAGAAACAAATTGGCTCTAAAATGAATACAAATTATTATTGGGTGCATCCCTTGTATAAAGACATATTGTGATTCAGTTACTATTAATACACTGGGTTATATGAAGTGTTGACAGCAGAAACTGTCATAAAACAAAGTGAATATTACCTGGCACCAAACCAAGAGCAGCTAATCTGCTCTGTAGTTTGCTTCCTTTTGTAAGCATTGAGGGGGGAAAAAACAAAAAGTAAATGTAAGGTAAGTTCTACATAAAAGCATTATTAGATATGGAGCTGACATCAGTCATTGTCAAACTGCAAAGGGTCTTTAATAATATGTTAATTACATTAGAATGATTCTATGTCTAATAAATGCTACTACATGTTAATATTTCAGTAACGATTTTCAGAAGAAAAAAGAAGTATTCAAATATCTATAAACTCTTGTAACAAGACACTCACCAGCTGTGCTGCTCTCCCCTGTTTCACTTGTAGGAGCTTCTATGGCATATCCATAGGCCAGAAGTGTACGTACAGCCTCCGTTGAAGTATCTCTGGAGATGGATGTGTTGGTTTAAGTCATTTTAAAAATCTTCAAAAATGGTATGTTAAATAAGAAAGTCATGACAAAATTCACATTAGGAACAAATGAATGACTATAAGAAGGCTTGTTCACGTCAAACTGTCAGTTTTTACCGATATGATTGTAACGTTTAGTAGACATTAACTCATCTTGTGGCTTAAGTTTTTTTTTTGGACTAATTTTTTAAATAATTTAATTGAGTTGGGTTAATAATTTAAAACTAATTTTAGTTATTTTTAACAACCTGTTTGCTTTTTTGATGTGCTCATCAACCTTGTTGTATGGGACCAAATGGGGTGTCCTTTTGTTGATTGGATCCTGGAAGAAAGATTGTTTATGTTGATGAAAATTTGCATCAGTTTTGAATTTTTTTAAGTAACTTTCAAAAATGAAATAAAAATTGTACTATTGTGTAACTTTTCCTATCGCATCATACAGTTTGAATTTCATCATCATCTGTATCCCTATCAATCCTTCTCTTACTCATCAGCTTACATTTCAAATCAGATGTTATAATATCTGCATTTCAGGACTGCTCATCAATTATAAATGAAAAAAGTTTTCTGCTCACTTCATGAAGACCATAGGTCCAGCCATGTTTAATTCGATCCTTGGCCCACACATTGTGTGTGTTTTCTGCCAGTAAATCCACCAGCTCTTGCATTTTCTCATTAAGTGTAATGCCAGATAAATCTAAAGGGTTGGGCTTGTAACCATTTGACTGTAGATAGCTGAAAATGGATAGTGATGTCATTACAAATGTTATACTTATAATAAAGTATTATGCTTAGTTTAAATAAAGGACACATTTTAAAACAATTGTTTTCAGCCTTTCATATTTTTTTGCAGATATGGGCTGTAGTTTAAAAATTATATAGTTCTTCATTAGCAGATACCATATGCTGTGTAAGCAAAAGTTTTTTTTAAATATGGGGAAAACTTTCAATTTTAACAGATCATATTTTGAATTTAGTGAACTGTTTTGCAACAAAAATAAACAACCAAATCTTTTTTAAAATGTGGTAAAAACAATAATTTATTTAAACTCTTATAAAAATTGTAAGTAGTCTATTTCTAAGTAAAAAATAAGTTGTGAATAGTAATTTTATAGAATTTCTCAGGGCTGCCTAGTTTAGATGGTCAACATATTATGCTATTATAAAGTAGGTGCTTTCATTTCCTGGATCACAGCTTTACATATAATGGTTGTGTTTTCAGTTGTCAGAACTTACTTGTTTCCAAGTTTTAGCATCTTGAGTCTGCTGTTTGGCTGCTCCTGGGGAATCATTGCCACATGGTAACCAAGAGCTAACAGTGTCCTATGAATGACATTTTAATGTTAAAAATGTGACAGTTGTTCTTAAAAAATTCACAATTAAAATAAAAATGCTTTGGGTGTCCAAATCAAGCAGGCATTGAATAGAATATTATTAACTTTACAGAAAAATCCTCTATGGTGCTTTAAAAATTTAAAAAAAAAAAAAAAATGTTAAGTTAATTAAAAATCCATGGCATATTTTGCAATAAATGATCCAGAAGCTGGAGCTGTGAAACTAAAATTACATTTCACCAACTTCCTTTATAAGAAAATATATTTAAAAGTTATTTTTCTTCAAAAGAAGTAGGCCTATATTAATCTTTATTGTGAAATAGCTTTTTTAGTTATTAATATATCTAAAATTTATATTTTTGCATTTTAAGGTCACATATTTCTGTTATTTCTTGCTCTTTAAATTATTACTATAACAAAATAACACAAATTTAATATAAATTATGCAAACTTCTTTTTGTATTTCATAAAAAAATATGATTTTTTTTTTTTTTACCATAAAGTTCTTCTTATTTCCAATAATTTACCTTAAGGTCTCAAAAGCCACTGTGATGATGTACTTCTTCTCTGATATTGGTAGTTTTTCAAAGGCATTGATGGATGGATTTATCTTTCTCTCAGGATCACGATTCTGGTGAATAATTAAAATTTCATATAACATCCGGTAATAAAAATCTATTTGATAAACCAAAATTTGTAATAATTTGAAAGGAATCTTGCATTTTCAAAAGTAATAAAATTAGATATGTGCTGATTTTAAATTGAAGTAAATGTTTTTTTTTTTTAGAAGTTTAATCAAGACTGTAAGATAAGATAAGATTCTTTAATTGATCCAAACAAATGGAAATGTTTTTTGATTGCATTGTACATTTTTATCACATACAAAAATTTGAACACAAGACATTTATATTTAGAATAAAACAGCCATTCAGTGAATTCTCTTAGCCATATAAGGCATTGTAGTTAATATACCTCCCCATAAGACCACCCCTGATCAATTTTATTCATGGCCCACATCTCATGGAGGTTTTCTGCCAGCTTGTCTCTCACATTCTCAATGTAGGTTGGTAGCTGAATCTGCAAAAAAAAAAACAACATAATTTAAAAACACAGTGACCTACGTGACGAGGAGCAGAAAACTGTACAGCATAAAGTACAAAACTCTAACATTAAAACCATTAATGGTGAAGCGGGCCGGATGATGTCTCCATTTGTAACTGTTTGTGAGGGAGACAACAGCAGAGACCTTCCGCCACAAAAATTGGGAGGTCGATTGATTAGCTTTGCTTGAACAACCTTCCATGTAAATTGAAGCGTCTTATTCACAAGTTGTACCCCACCCACTTTTCCTGTGGAGACACGATAGGTTCAAATTTTCATTTCACATTCACTTACATGTGAGGTGTTGACAGCATTAGGCACAAATGGCTGATATTCACACATCTCTGTAGGACCACTGATCTGGTTCTTGCTGAGCTCCCCAAAAAAGAAGCAGGGGTGTAAGTTGAGCTTTTCTTTTGGAGGGAGGGATTCAATTATTGGGGCATGTTCCTCTGGGGGGCCAAATTTTAATCGGCCATGATCACCTCCAAATATAAATCTACAGCTGTTTTGAATAAAGAAAATGATATTTGGTTATTGCTGATATATTGTCTAGTTAACCTATTCCAGCCTTTTTTTCCTCTCATTAGAATTGATAACTTTTAATTCTAACCACTTATTTTGCTTTTAATTTCTTACAAATAATTAACAGGAACAAAACTAAAAGATATAGAGGATCAAACTATTTTTTTTCATAATTCCTTAAGTATTCAAAATGATTTTTTAAAAGCTAAAGCTTAAAGACCGTCAAATAAAAAAAAACTTGACCATTTTTTTTTACATAAATCAGTTGTTATTAGAATTTGATTAACGTTGCTACTCGGAGTGGTCAAACTCATCCCATTAAACTGAACACCAACATTTCAGTATTGTAAACAGTGATGAAACATGCAGAGTAAAGGAGTCAGCTCCACCCACCTCACTCCAGCAGAGAGACTGATGACAGGAAAAAACATGCCCTCTGTATTGAAGTCCTTGAAGAACCCTGCCACCCGCACACCATTGACAGAGAATATGATCTGAGAGATGGTGAGGTCCAGGGCACAGCCAACTATGTCACCCTTTTGTAAGGGAGTGTTGGTTATTCTGACTTGTTTAGGCTTTCCACCTAATTGAACACAATTAATATGAAAAATGTATATTGATTCCTTTTCATTATTATTTGTTAATCTCAATGTACCACGGATTTTAAAATATTTACACTTTTTTTTTCCCTTCTATTTTTAAGATGAAGAGACAGTTTAAAACACAATATAAATTATTGGTCTGACCTCTGTGTGGTGCCAATTTTAAACCTTACCTGTCCAAAGATTAGCTCCATCAAAGCCATATGAGTATAATGAATCACCACAGCCATTTGCCCCCCAGTGTTCACCCCCTCCTGGATAAGGCACAAACCCAGAGGTGTTGGCCCAGCCAACCCTAAGGACAGGGGGGAGATGGGTAGTGGCCTGGTACTGAATCACCATAACTTCAAAATACCATTTTTTGTACATGGCTGAGGCCAGCTTCAGTCCAGCATACAAATTTGGCCGCAAGCTGAAAAATGGAACAATGCTGCTTGTTAAAGAACTTGTTTTACATTAACACACCTAAATGAGATGAATCCTTTAAATGTAAACTTAAATATATGTCACTCAAAACTGTTATTGTGAAAAATGTTTATGATTGCATGAGAAAAATTAAATGCACTTTAAAAGTATCCTGCATTTATCTTAAAATAAAACAGTAAACATTGTAGAAAGACACTCTAAAAATATAGGTTATACCTGGTGACATGATCCACTAGTTTTGTTTGCAGCAGCAGATCTTTGCCAGGAAGCAAATTATCACAAATTAGGTTTTGGTTTGTGCGCACAGCTACATCATTACCAACACAAAGTGACCTGAGCACATCCAGAACCTCAACAAACAAAAACAATCATGATTAAGAAGTATTCTCAGTATTTTACTGGAACAAAATTCATCAGACACAAATGAAGGGGAGGAGTCAGCTACATGTTGTTTTATTTTTTACACACACAAAAAAGCACTGCTGGGCTTAAATTGTACCCGACTATTTAACTCAAGGGAGACTGCATAATGTTTAAAAGTACCATGGTATGCTGTTACAACACCAAAAAAATTTTGAGATTTGCTTTTCAAAGCTGCTTACCTTGGGGTCCCTTCCATGCTTGTCGATGAGAGAGATTATGGTAATGATGTGCTTCTCCTTGATCATGTTGAGAGCTTCAGGGCTGTCAATTAACACACAGTGCAGCACATCAAGAACACCTGATGCAGTGAGGTCAAAAGTTCATACATTTATTTTGACAGAATAAGTTGAGCATTTTAAAGACGGATAGATTAAAGTTTGATGGACAGTGGGCAGTTTTAATAGCTGCAGTTTATTAGTTTCAATTTATAGATTTAAATAATAATATAGGGGGAAAAAAGATAGACGGTTTTATCAAACCAGATTAGAGGTTAAAAAAATAACTTTAAAAAAAATATTTTTAGAATGAACTTTCTTTGAACACTCTCAGCTCTTTGAATCAACTAAGTCATTTGATCTAAAAATAATTAACCTGTAGAAGATTGTTGACTTTCCAGCCTATTGACCAGCCAATCCAGGCGATAAGACTGTGCAAATTGAGCACAATTAGCTCTGTTACCACGGATCATGGCAGCTGCAAAGACATTGTATTTAATATTAATATTTCATGACAAGACAATGAAACATAACATTACATTTATCCAGGTTTAAATTTTTCAAGCATAAGTCACGGGAAAAGGGAAGGGGGGTTTGGGTCGAGAGAGAGAGAGAGAGAGAGATTTAATCCCTAAACATGCTTAATTTTCTAAATTCAGGGTTTATAATATTTCAACCAGACTTTGTTAGATATTTAAGATATTTTGCTGATGGGAGTAATATAAAATAATTTACCAAGAAGCAAATAGAGATAACTGGAGATGTCATCCCACTTCCCTGCTGCCTCCTCACCAGCATAGTGAGCAAACTGTCTGCGACTTTTGTAGGAACTGAATTTGTCAATAGTTTCTAGGATTAAGGCTATCATTCCCTGGAAGTAAAGATAATAGTTTTAAAATGTGATGTTAAAAAAAAAATGCTTATGATTTGTCAATATTTCCCCTTGTCATTAATGTTGTCGAGATTTAAAAATTACACCTGCTTTGATTAGTGACTTTGTAAAAAAATAAATGCTGAAAATATGTTTACAGAGAAATTGTTTTACTTTCTGAAAACAGTATGAAACAAAATTTACCTCCTCCTGGAATAGATCTTGTCTATTTCTTAGAGCTTTCAGCTTATTTTGTTTTTCTTCATGTTCTGAAGAAAAAAAGTGAGAAAAAAAAAGGTTCATATTTATGGTTTCAAAAATGTCTCATATTATTTGACTAAAGTTATAGTTGGCTTTGGTTAACTGTGTAATAAAGGACTGCCTTTTATGTAATCGGGCAATAGCATTAATATAGAGAGATTTTAAGTTTTTTTAAAACCACTCTCTATTTTTTATTGTTTCACCACTTGTCCTGACTGCTGAGGAGGAGGCTCTTAGCCAGAACGTTCTTCTTATTTTGTCTTGTCTTTCTATTTCAGGCTTCCACATATTTTTGTTTGTTCTGGTTAATGGCAGCAGCATTTTTTTTTTAGTGTGAATGGACTAATTTCCTTTTATTTTACAACTTAAATTAACACCCAAGGATTACAATTATAATAGAAAAATGAATCAATGTCATAGAGATGATTGATGGTATTGCCATGTTTTTATTAAAATTTGATGTGTTGGTCAAATGCATGTAATGGTCAAGCCTGTGTCTTGACATAAATGCTCATCATTTGTCATATCATTTTCAAATTTATTATACTCACCTACATCTTCCCCTGGCTGAGCAAAGTAATCAATGAGGTCTTCTAAGCATTTGATGACCTCTGACAGACTCAGTCTAGACCAGGATGGGCTTGTGCGTCCCTCTGTCTTCAGAGACTCCAGGGCCCTGTTGGGATGTGACTAGTGAGTAATTTGTTTTCAAATGAACATGAAAAGAATTAAATGTTAAAAACATTTAATGCAAGATGAGTATGACTACCGTTTTTGGATTAAAGTTAGGTGAATGTCAATCCAAGGTCTGCTTAACTGTCAACAGCAAAAACTACTTAATGGTTTTTTCCAATAAATAGTAAGAATTACATTTCTAAAATAACATTAATTATTATTTGTTTAGTTTAAACAACATATATCCCTAAATTATCCTTAAAATGATAACTGAAAGAATTCAGTAAACATGTGTTTTATTTAGTCTTTTAGTCAACAAGTGCACAATTTCATAAACTTTAAGACACATTTTTTTTTTATACTTTATACAGTACAAAATGCAATCCTATATAAATATGTTTATACCTTATTCCATTATAAGAAGGCAAACATGCTTTTCTAACATAGATAAAAACCAAATTTTATAAAAAATCTAACTATGTCTATAACTCAATCTTTTTATTTTAATCTAATCCTCAGACATTAGTAGGTTGAGTTAACTATACAGTTTTTGGAGGAACCAAAAATTATACTATGCTAAAACTGCTTGCCATAAAAGACACTACTTAATTTACCCAAGCACTTATATTTATTTCAAACACCAATAAAAACCCTACTTTAAACTAAATACTTTAATATTAATTTTGTGGTTCCCTCCTATAAAAAATATCCTTGTAACTTCGAGCTAATATTAAAAATAAAACTGTTGAAACACACCGAATCCAATAAACTATAAGTTAAGTATTATAGCTGCACTGCTTGATCCAGCAGTGAAATCAGGCTTTTGGAACAGTAATATTTTCAAGTAGTTTTGATCCAGGTTTCCACTCACCAACATTTATTTATATCCTACATGCATGACAGTTTCATTTGTTGATTTTTCTCTTATACATTTATGAGGGCCTTTTGATAGCATTATCTGTTTCAGTAAATATTCCAAAGTTGTCATAAGACATAAGAGCATTAAAACTTATGAGTAAATTTATGGAGCAAAATTATTTGAAATTTTTTCCAAAGTAAGCTTGAGATTGTGGGGGAGAGAAAGCTCTTAACAGCATGTGTTTCATTTGCTCAAGCAGCAGGCTGACACTGCCTGGCACTAGCCCCAAAGGCCTGATTAGATCACTACCTACTAACCCTTATTTCTAAATCATAATTTCTAAACAGCCAGCTATTATTGCTACACAGGTATTTGTATTTAAGTTGCTCAAATTTAAAATTTTATTTATGTTTAAATGCAATATTTCCATACATGTGAAATGTATGCACCATATTTTACGGACTATAAGACGCACTTGTTTTTGAAAAACTGCCTCCGAAATTCATGTGCGTCTTATACTTGAAATTAATAAAAAAAAAAAAAAAAAATTTTAATTGCTTACAAATTAAGGTGCGTCTTATAGTCTGTAGCGTCTTATAGTCCGTAAAATACGGTACTACTTATGAAAATAAATGAAGCAAACAGAAAAGGAAGTTTTGGAAGTTCCATCTTTAGATAGGCTCAGATGAAATCACAACACATTAATTAGAACAGCTTAGCCTTGCCAAAGAAAGTAGTTTTGTAATCTGATCTGAGCTCTATCAGAAAAAGTGGGACCACCCAAACTGAGGATCATTCAGTAATGCGTACAATAATGTGCTGAGAAATGATGAGGGGAGCAGGGGGCTATGACTTATGTGTGTTTTTAGTTATAACATGCGCATGCATTGT
Source organism: Omphiscola glabra (assembly GCA_964017045.1). Classification (NCBI taxonomy): domain Eukaryota; kingdom Metazoa; phylum Mollusca; class Gastropoda; family Lymnaeidae; genus Omphiscola; species Omphiscola glabra. The sequence goes on from OZ024797.1 coordinate 19,496,429, forward strand.
TTACCTTTACTGGCCAGAAATAACTTTTTCTTTAATAGAAAGAGACTAGTTCCAGAGACCAGACAAAGATACCATTTAAAAATAATTGATATGGAGAAGACTTTGTCATTAAATCTTGGTGCAACTTATGCAAACTCCAACAAGTGATACAAGAATCATAAAGGAAATGCTCCACTTTGGGTAAGATATTCAGGAATCAAGAAAGATTGTGGGAGAAAGTAGACAATTTATATATTGAAGAGCAAAGGTATTTTTTTTATAATGAAAGCTGAGTTTAGATTCTGCAAGAAAGCTGGCCTCAACATAATTGCAATTAGCTGAAGATTATAAGAGGAATGTGAGAAGATCTTTTGTTTTTAAGAATTTCTTCCAGCCAATTGCATTAAAAATAATCAATAGAAAAGAATACAGGGTTACAGATGCAGACCGAGTGTTCACTTGTTTTCTTCCAAGACCCAAAATAGTCATGAAAGATGATGTTTTGGTGGGATGGCAGGGGACTGTGCGATGACGTCTGATGTTAATACAACACACATTTCTACATTTCTAAACCTACTTCGTAAACCTGTTAAACAAACTCTGGCATTTGCGAATGACCCGAGCTGAGCGAGACTCCTCCTCCTGGGCTCTTGAAAAGGTGAAGCCATCATCCATGTGACCTTCAACTAGCATGATAGCCTGAGGGATAAACAAGGGCCATTTAAAGCCTTCATTAAAAAATTATTTTTACCCTTCTCTGGCTGCTATAGTGATGTTGAATTGGTTTACAAATTAATTTAAATATATTTCAATGAATTTAGTATTATATTCTCATAAATCAATATGATGAAATACAGACATTTGTAAAACAAAATGTATTTGTATAACAATTATAACTTTAAATAATATAATTAAGCACTAAATACGTTTAAGTATATGTCATAAGCATTAGTAAAGGGAAAATGTTTTTTTAAAAAAAAAAGAAATTACCTTTTTCTCTTCTACCCTCCCCACGCCTCGTTTCTTCGTCTCAAAAGTTTGGTAAGAAAGCCAGAGCCCTGTAGAGGCGTGCTGCATGTAAACCATAGAGTCACCATATTTGATGTCTGCATGGCCCATACCCTCATCCTCTCTGGCATCTGACTGTTTCTTTTCATCCTTGAAATATATTGTAGAAATACAAAGACATAGGAAAACTTTGACATAGAAATACTTAGACATGAAATACATAGAATTGGTTGAATTACACAACAGTCTGTGCTCCTGCTGATACACTGGTTCTATAAAATCCTAGCAACTAACCTTAGACATCATAAGATTGAATGCTGTGCTGGCCTCATCAGCCTTTTGTCTGTGAACAGTCATGACAGTATTATCTGGCATGGCAGCCAGGTACCTCCCTGAGGTCACATGCCGAATTCGACACTGTTGTCCCCAACCCATGAATGCACCAGCCCACCTTTATAGAAGACATGAAAAGTTTGTCCAGATAATAACATGATCAAATTTTAACAAATTTTTTCAGCATTTGGGAAAGACATCTTTGATGGTGTGTAAAAAAAACATTTTGTAATTATACACTTGAAAGTAACATCTATGAAAGTCTACTTACTTTGTTCTAATGTGTTCCATCCTCCACAATGAACGGGCATGGCTACAAACAGCTCCAGTTTCATACATGACACAGCTGAAAAATAATGTCAGGATTTAGAATGACTTATAGAATAGATTGATGACATGCTGTGTTTTTTTTCTATGTAGTTGATAATTATTCAAATAACTGCATTATACGTTGCTTTAGCTCGAGGAGAGTGAAAGCATTCTTGTAAAATTTATAAAAAACGGTTTAAATTGATTCTTAAGTTGTATGCATTTGTTTCCATGGGGATAATGAAAATTATAAGATGACATAGCTTTGTCATTTTTGGTTTGAACCTTACATACTTGAATTCATTTTCACTGCCAGCTTCTGGGATAGCCAAACATTCATCCATGTGACCATGGAACAATCTGAGAACATCTCCTCCAAAAACATAACCTGAGAGAATCAAATCAAATATTTTAATTTTATAACTCAATAAAAAAGAATTTAGAATAAGTTTTAAAAAGCAAATTTTTAAAGACTCCAAAATTATCATTATCTGTTCATGGTCAATTTATAATTTAACCCAGACTTGAAATCTATAGTGATGACAAACATACAATTAGGAGTCACCAAGCTAGACAAAATAGGAAGCTATCAGCAGAGGCATACCGAGTGTACAAAAAAAATAGGCTTCTCAAGCTTGACAGAGGCACAATTTTTAGTTCTTGCCATTGGACCCAAGTGTCCTCAGTACATATCAACACTAATATTAAGCAAAGTTTTTTAATGGAGGCTTTAATTATGTTATGGATTTGACACTAATCAGACAACCATACCTAATGTTTTCTGCCTTACTGTGCCTGAGCACATAGGTACAACTGTCCACAAAGTTTGTTGGAAGGATGCTATCACACTGTTTCCACTGCCAATGTGCTGGGAATTGAGGAAATACTTAAAGAGCTATAAAGCATTTGTAAAGGTTTGATACTTTCTTAACAAGGTAAATTAAAAATATGCTATTAAAAAGTAACTTTTTGTTGATATAGTTGACATATCTAAAAACTAAAAACATTGACTTTGAACAAAGTCTCACCAAGTATCTCTCTGAGGACACACTGACAAGAATAAGATCATCTCCAACTCTAACTTTTTCACCTTCTGACCTCTGCTTTGATGCTGGGTGAATAGTCCACCAACAGGATTCACCTGTGAATTTAAAAAAAATAATACACCTTAATAGTTTACATAAAATAATGTTAGTCAAGTAAACATTAAAATTCTTTCTTTAAATATTTAATAAGAAATTCAAAAAGTAAATGGGGAAAATAAAACTAGTAATATAAACAAACTTGAGAGTGATAATATGACGTTTGAATTGTACAAGTAAATGAAAATGTAAACATTTCAGCAGCATATCAATGCTTTTTTTTTAAAGGTTACAAATTATTTCCTTTTTACCATAAAATCAAAAGTGACAGATCTTTAATAAAAAGTAAAGTTTAATTTGAACTATTTTAAGCTACCTGAAGCTGTTTCCTGGAGACCCACATCAAAAGCAAGCTTGTCATTTGAGGAGCTTGTGGACAGGCAGGAGAGGTACTTAAAAACAAAAACAAAATTAAATATATTTTTAATGAGCATGGAAGATGTCACTTGAGTCACTTTATTTTTAACTTTAAATATAGTTTAGAGGAATTTTGTTTTCAATCCACTATATTTAAAAATGGTGCAAAATCTCTCGCATTAACCCATCAGTAAACTTGTGATGGAATTGTGAGAAAACTGCAAACATCTCCACTTAAATAATTATTTTGTTTGATAAACCAAAAGATGGATATTAATTGTACTTCCCAACAAACCTTCAATACTAATAAACATTCATTTTACCTACCATGTTCCCATGGTAATGTCTCAGTAGCACAGCATGACCATATAGAAGTGTGCGATGTCCAGATTGTGCTGCCTGAAATTTAAGAGTATGAAAAACTGACTGCAAAATAAATATATCTCTATGTATATTTAAAGAAAAAGTATGCCCAAAAATTTTGTCATTTACAGTAAAGTCTCTCACATTTATACATGTGGATAACTACTAACAAAGAATTAAGATATTTCTTTTTACTTCATTTCATTTTTGAAATGTTTACATTCAGATAAGAGTTACTTTTCTTTTGTTTGTGGTAATAAATTAAACTATATCTTGGAAATGATCTTTAAAACATCTAATGGTAGCCATAATGCCCATATGCATTAACTTAAATGTTGCTAATAGTTGAAATTAATTAAGATTAAAAAGTTTATTAAGGATAACCATTTAAATTTCAAAGTTAATTTTGAAACAAACTAAATAAACTGAATAATAATAATTTATCTGGGTAGGTAATCTTAAACTAAAAATGAACAAATATACTAAGGTGACTAAAGGTGCAGTTAGAAGTAAAAACAGTGGTCTGAGTAACTTGAAAAATAAATGGGAAAGTGAAGCCAGAAGCACACACAAAATTTGGCACTGAAGGTGGTTTTTTATGCTAATTTTGTACCGTGGATTGCTGGTTTGATGCTCCAACCATCTCTTGTAAAGCTCTCACTGACAATGCTTGCTCAAGTACAAAAACAGAGACAGACAAATCTGGTGGAACATCCTGTAGAAAGAGAAAGTTACTTTTTTTTTTTTGTGTTTGAGCAAGAACAAGGAATATTTGCCCCCCAAAAATAATAAATTCTGCAAAGAATCAATAAATGAGTTGAGTAAGAAAGAAAAAAGATTTCTACTGATTTTGGACTTGAATCAAACAGTCAAAAATTTTATATGTAGATTAATTATTGTACAAATTAAACCATTATTTTACATTTCAAAAGAACAAATATAAGTAGTTTTAAACTTTTATCAATTAATGTATGATGTATGAATAATTCAACCTTGTTAGCAACACTCTCAAGAAAGCACATTCTGTTCCCAAATCCTTCTGCTGCAAGGCAAACTCGCTCTGCTGAGCTCGGTGCTATGCAGCTGAGGCATACCATATCATCCTATGGAGAAGAAATAGTAAATTTGTCCCACTTTAATGTTAGTGTAATATAAATTTACAGTATTAAAATGTGCTTATATATAATATTATGCTTATATAATTATTAACCATAATAATAATTATTATAGAACCCATGCCCATACTCATAGAAGTGCCGGGAAGTATATAAAAAAAATAGAATCGACTGAATAAATGAAATAAAACTCTAAAAACATCTTAGATTAAACTTGACATTAATAGTGTAAATAAATAATTTTATTTATAAACGATGTACATTCAAAAAAATTAAAAAAGTATCAATTGAAAGAATTGGCTAATGCGAAGAGATAGCACCGTAACTTCGTTTGCACATTTAGGGTTCAGGTTAGGTTTAGGGATACATTTACTTCATTTAGGAAATTTTTTCATTTTTTAAAAACGTTTTACTCTTTTTTTTTTACGCGTCACGGCAATCAAGTTGGCGGCCATGGTAAAAAACGCGGTGCTATCTCTTCACATTTACCAAAGAAACTAGTGCACACGCCATAGCAGCTCAGTAACAACATTGAAACTTTTGTCTCGTATTCTGTCGTGCTGCTGCTAAATACTAACAAAAAGCCTTAATTAATCACAATGCAGTTTTTGTTTTTCAAATTATTAACATTACCATTACGCTACCCCTTTCTACAATTTATGTAAAATCATTTAACTTTTCTAAGACACGAACATCTACGTCAGGGGTAACCAACAAGGGTTACCGGAAATTTGATCGGAAGAAATTTCGTCGACGGTAATTTGATAGAACGGAAATTTGGTAGAATCTTTTTTTCAGTCCAGGCGTTAAAATTTTCGTCAAATTTCTATTTGAACGCACGACACTATATCGTAAAACATAATAATGCGTTCAACAAGAAATTTGACGCAACATTTTAACGTATAAATTTAAAAAACGATTCGACCAAATTTCCTTTCGATCAAATTTCCGTCGATCAATTTTCCATCGACCAAATTTCTTTCGATCAAATTTCCGGATACGGCCAACATGAGGCCCGCGAGCCGCATGCGACCCGCCGTGAGTCATGTTGCGATCCGCGGAGCTAGGTCAAATAAACATAAATATTAAATTTATTGTACGTATCATCAAAAGAAAAGTGCATGATGAGGCGTAGGTATCATATGTTTTTCAATTAAAGCTAAGAGACATTAGAAATATCTCGCATGTTTTGAAAAATTAATTTGTATTGAGCTATTTCAAATATCCCGATATTTGACACTCACGGTTACTTAGTTTTTTATCCTACTCTAGTCTAGGTGTTGATAAAATTTAATATGAGACTTTAACTTCTGATATATATGTTATGTGGCCTTCGGCGTTCTAAATGTATGTATATAAAAGCTAATTATGCAGTAGCCATGACACTAGCAAAAAAAAAAAAAAAAACGAATCGAATGGTTAAGGAATGTTTGGAGAGCGTCGTTGAAATTCTGTATCAAGAAAAGAAGATGGATTTCTCATAAATAAGTCTGTCTCGTCAGACTATTACTAGGCGTGTGGACAGGGCCGGCCCCGCACTTTCATAGGCCCCGCCCCGAATTTATTTTCTAATACAAAATCTTAATTTTCACTTATTATCCTTATCCTCTACCCAGAATGGGCCCCGCGCAATCCGTTTCGCATAGGGCCCCGCAATTGTTAGGGTCGGCCCTGCGTGTGGACAACATTGGAAAACATACTGAAGATAATTTGAAAAGTCGAGCATCCGAGTTTGTATTTTCTGCTCTAGCATTGGATGAAAGCACTGATCTGGAAGATAATTCCCAACAGGCAATTTTTATCAAGGGCGTTGATGTCCATTTTAAAAAGACAGAAGAATTAGCGGCACTATATCCACTTAAAGACACTACTACGTCACGAGATTAGTTAGGGGCAGTTACATCGACTTTGAATCGCTTTTCGTTCCAACTTAACAATTAACAACTTATCGGGCTTAACAACGGATGGTGATCCAGCAATGGTTGGGAAACACGAAGGTTTAGTAAAATTGATTGAAAATGATGCCTCCGAAGTCGGTAATACTTCAATGCTATATTTTCATTGCATTACTCACCATGAGAATTTATGTGCGAAGTCCCTCAAAATGGACCATGTCATGACAGTGGTCGTCAAAATAATGATCTTCATTAAGTCGAACGGGTCACCGTCAGTTCCAAGAATGTCTTAAGTCTTTGGACTTAGATTATAATGACGTTACATTTTATTCAGAATAAAGATGGCTGACCCGTTCTAAAATGTTGAAAATAGTGTTTGATTTACAACAAGAAATACGATCATTTTTTGCAAGCAAGTCAATAAGTATCCCAGGGTTTGAAGACAAGCAAGTCAATAATTATCCCATAGTTTGAAGACAAGCAAGTCAATAAGTATCCCAGAGTTTGAAGACAAGCAAGTCAATAATTATCCCAGGGTTTGAAGACAAGCAAGTCAATAAGTATCCCAGGGTTTGAAGACAAGCAAGTCAATAATTATCCCATAGTTTGAAGACAAGCAAGTCAATAAGTATCCCAGAGTTTGAAGACAAGCAAGTCAATAATTATCCCAGGGTTTGAAGACAAGCAAGTCAATAAGTATCCCAGAGTTTGAAGACAAGCAAGTCAATAAGTATCCCAGAGTTTGAAGACAAGCAAGTCAATAATTATCCCAGGGTTTGAAGACAAGCAAGTCAATAAGTATCACAGAGTTTGAAGACAAGCAAGTCAATAAGTATCCCAGAGTTTTAAGACAAAGAGTGGGTTTGCGACTTTGCATTTCTGGTCGATGTAACTAGTCACCTAAATGACGTTAATACTCGTCTACAAGGGAAAGATCAATTAATTCATAAGATGTCATTGTCATTATAACCAGACGTCACACGGGAGGTGGCGGTTAAATACGCTTCTTCGATATCGAATTTGAAACCCGATTTCAGGATTTAAAACGAACATTATGTGCTTTTTTGTGCATTTGCAACGCCATTCGCAGTAGGTTTGATTTTATTACCAGGAAGATTACAAATGTAACATTGTGAAATTTCGCTGTGATACACAGTGACAGGAGATATTCCATCAACTGTAGCACGCTTGCTTGTTTACTTTAATTAACAAACAAAAAATTAGATGCGTGGCCCGGGAGGAGATATTATTTCTGAAATTTTGCCCGCCTTCTGAAAAGGTTGGCCACACCTGATCTATACATCATTTAACTGTTCCGATACAAGAACATCTACATCATACAACTGTTTCAAGACAAGAACATATCTACATCATATAACAGTTCCAAGACAAGAACACCTACATCGTTTAACTGTTCCGAGACAAGAACATCTACATCAATCAACTGTTCCGAGACAAGAACATCTATACCATATAACTGTTTCAAGACAAGAACACCTTCATCATATAATTGTTCCAAAACACGAACCTCTGCATCAGACAAATAAAAGAAATTCATCTCCTGAAAATTCAAGATAGTGTGTCATGATCTTTAGCAACGAAACTCTGTGAATAAATGGGACTGTGCTGACAACTCAATAAATGGGACAATACTGGCAGCTCAATAAATGGGATAGTACTGGCAGCTTAATAAATGGGCAGTACTGGCAACTCAGATTGTTAGCAACGAAATTCTGTGAATAAATGGAACACTACTGGCAACTCAATAAATGGAACAGAACTGGCAACTGAAAAAATTTGACAATACTGGCAACCGAATAAAAAAAAGATTAGTTTCGGTCTCTTATTTATATTACACAGAATGACATTCTCATCAGTTTTTTTTAGAACCAGAATTTCTCCTGAAAATGATCGAACAAGTTTAAAGCAAGCAAGAAGAAAACACAAACGCAGATATTTTCCTTTCGATTCGCTCCAAAAGTTTTACAGACTTTTAAGGAAAGTCATTTATGGTCAAATCGTTACATAAGTTAAATTTACGAATGGTTGACAACTCTCTATGACTAAAATGATTCTTTGAATTCCGCGAATATTGGTAATGGAGATAACTAGGCCTGGGCCTGGTAATGGAGATAACTAGGCCTGGGTCTGGTAATGGAGATACCTAGGCCTGGGTCTGGTAATGGATATGATTAGGCCTGGGTCTGGTAATGGAGATGACTAGGCCTGGGGTTGGTAATGGAGATAAATAGGCCTGGGCCTTGTAATGGAGATGACTAGGCCTGTGCCTGGTAATGGAGATAACTAGCCCTGGGCCTGGTTATGGAGATAACTAGGCCTGGGTCTGGTAATGGAGATAACTAGGCCTGGGTCTGGTAATGGAGATAACTAGGCCTGGGCCTGGTAATGGAGATAATTAGGCCTGGGCCTGGTAATGGAGACTGGGCCTCGTAATGGAGATAACTAGGCCTGGGCCTGGTAATGGAGATAACTAGGCCTGGTTATGGAGATAACTAGGGCTGTGCCTGGTAATGGAGATAACTTGGCCTGGGCCTGGTAATGGAGTTAACTAGGCCTGGGCCTGGTAATGGAGATAACTAGGCATAGGCCTGGTAATGGAGATAACTAGGCCTAGGGCCGCATACTGTCTTTGGGTAAGTCAACCCCGACCCTCAGTCTCAAAGCACAGAACCACAATAGTCAATCGGTATCTTGACGGCTAGTCCCCATGAGGCCAACGATTTTCCACTAAGCCAGTCTGTGTCTTGTGTCCCCTAAGACCATGTCGTGAACTGTTTCAGTCAGAACTAATCAACACTTACACCCATGACTCATGACCCACACATCCGCCGCATGAACACAACTGCACATTTCTTTTAGACGCCCCCCATCCCCCCCCCCCCAAAAAAAAAAACACAAAAAAACCCCAACCAAATAAGTCACTGCCCGGAACTGATGGTAGGTTTATTCAACAATCTTGCCCAAAGTTATTATCTTTTAAGGCAGTGGCTCTCAACCTTCCTAATGCCGTGGCCCTTTAATACAGTTCCTTATGTTGTGGCGACGCCCAATCACAAAATTATTTTCGTTGCTACTTCATAACGGGAGAGTATATGTGTTTTCCGATGGTCTTAGGCCCTGTGAAAGGGCCGTTCGACCCCCCAAAGGGGTCGCGACCCACAGGTTGAGAACCGCTGTTTTACGGTAATTAATTTGCTTTAACACGTGACTTTTTAAAAAAAAAATTAATTAACTTTTCGTTGCAGTCGAGTACATAGTAAGTTTTTAAAAATTTTAGTAGAATGGAAGTTCACACATTTCCGCCGCCATTGTTTGGACGGGTTATTTCTAGTAACATTATATTATAAATGTTGTGCGTCGGGGTGTTAAGAGGTGCGCACAATTGTGTGTTCTCCCCGGGTTGGGATTCAAGGTGCGCCCCTGTAGCTCTTTACCAAATTTTATATCTAGGATAAGCTGAAAGTAGATGCTTATTATTTTTTTTTAAATTTTCAAATTATGATGGTTTGAGTTTTCAATGGCTGTACTTGAGTGAGGAATCTTGCATTAGCCCAACGGTTCTCAGCCTTCCTAATGCCGCGAACGGTTCCTCGTGTTGTGGCGACCCCCAACCACAAAATTATTTTCGTTGCTACTTCATAACTGTGGTGTATTTGTGTTTTCGGATGGTCTTAGACGACCCCCGTTAAAAGATCATTCGACCACCCCAAAGTCGTCGCGACCCACGGGTTGAGAACCGCTGCATTAACAGAACAAATCCCATCCCCACCATACAACAATGAAGATATACAAAAGTGAGCGATGGCCTTAATCACACGACACACACAGATACAGCTTCATAAACAACCAAATGGTATGTGATGATTCCTGACATATCTCGATCGTAATGAACACAGTAGCTGCCATCTGGCCTTAAGGTATTGATTTATTTGTTAGGAACCGCCATTAGGGGGGGGGGGGGGATTTATCTTCAAAAATTGACGTCTGCTTTCAAACGTAAAAATCATCATGAATGTTGCCCTGTATTCTGAATATACCAGCGACCAACCACCCCCGCCCCCCATGAAACACGCGTGTCAAACGTGATCAACAAATTGTTGCGGGTATTCCTGGAACCTCAAAGTGAAGCAAAGTACACCGGTTATTAGGTTATTGGCGAGGTCCCTCACTCGTTCGTGCCTATCCTCCTACTACGGGCTTAGCACGAGGAGAAGGGCATTTGTAAGCACAAAGATTTCCTTACACATAGAGTTGTAAAAAAATAAAATAAACCATGATGCCACTCATGTTTTAGTAAGACCCAGAAGTACGAGATCTCTCTATTTTATCGCATTCTTTTTTATGATTTGTTCATTATATTAAGTAACTTTTAAAAGCCATTTATTCCTTGATGACAAAATAACCCAAGCAAGATGTCACTTGTGTAAAGAGGGTCCTTCCCCTTAGAGCAGGCCTGCACAACATACGGCCCGCCAGCACCCACTTTACGGCCCGTGAAGTAATAAAAAAAAGATTCTTTATTATTATTATTTTCTTAATAGCTTTTCCCCGTCCTATTTTCTTTCGGTGCGCACAAGTTTCTCATAAAGTATTACTGTCCACCTTACATTTTGAGTTGTTCAAGCCTGCCTTCGATTACGACTAATACTTTACCGTCATTTATTTTCTAGTTCTAGCAGTTATAAATTTCTTTCTTTCTTTTTTTTTTTTTTTTTTTTTTTTTTTTTTTTTTTTTTTTTTTTTTTTTTTTACATCTTCATCTTATATTGAATTGTTTTCAAAAGCCAATTTTTAAAACTTAATTTAATTTTTTTTTTTTTTAAAGTTTCAAATTTAAAATCAAACACAATCCCTCTCGCTGCATGTGGATAGTGAGCAGTTGCAGTTTAATATTTTATATTCAGTTTGTGTTTTATACATTCATTCCTGATTGCTCCGAAACAACTAGATATATAAACGTGTTGAAGACAACATAAAATAAATGATAGGAAGGTTGGTAAGAAACGGGCAATGGGAAGACGCCATGAAATGCTGGTTAAAAAGTCATGACTTGATCAATGACTGGAAAAGAATGGTGGAAACGGGTCAAGGTAAGATCGATGAAAGCAAGCCAAAAGCAGATGTGAGCGGAGAAGGCACTGGCAGCGTTTTTGGTTAATCAATTATTCCCAAGAAGGTCATAGCACTCAGTAAAAAAGGAGACAATAGCAAAAGTGGGCAAATCATAGCAAGACACGTGACACACATCCCATTTAATGCCATACTATATTGGTCCCGAGATTTACGGTAATTATAGCTAACAAAATTTGCATGCGAAATTTTCAATGTTCATTAAATTATTAAATCCTTTACTTTTATATGAAATTGTTTAGCATGGAGAGTAGGCATTTGTTAGTTTTGTTTCAATGAATCTGATAGATATCAATATTCATGTTATATACAAACACTAGCGATGTTTCTTACTCTTTTCTTTCATTTTTAGGAATAGGTAGAATATACATATACAAAATCTATAATTATATATTTGTTAAAAAATTGTTGAACAGATTAGAACATTCGCCGAAACGTTTGAGTTTTTATTTTTTCTGATCACAAAAATAACTTTACATAAATAGATCTATTTACACAATTTGTGTCTCATTAATGTTTCTATGATCATGTTTAATGTAAAATTATTTAAACTGTTGCACTTTAATTGGATGATTTACTTATGTAACTTTGTTAGGGAAGACGGTAATCCACGGCTCTTGGGCATAGTACTGCACAAGATGACATATCAACTTGGGGGCATTGGGCATGGTCCTGCACAAGATGACATATTAACTTGTGGGCATTGGGCATGGTCTGGCACAAGATGACCCGTTAACTTGTTGACGTTGGACTTAGTAATGCACAAAATGACATATCAACTTGGGGGCATTGGACATAGTCATGCACAAGATGACATATCAACTTGTGGGCATTGGACATAGTCATGCACAAGATGACATATCAACTTGTGGGCATTGGACATAGTCCTGCACAAGATGACATATCAACTTGGGGGCATTGGGCATGGTCCGGCACAAGATGACATATCAACTTGTGGGCATTGGGCATGGTCCGGCACAAGATGACATATCAACTTGGGGCATTGGACATAGTCCTGCACAAGATGACATATCAACTTGTGGGCATTGGACATAGTCATGCACAAGATGACATATCAACTTGGGGGCATTGGAGATAGTCATGCACAAGACGATCCTTAACTTGGGGACATAAATCCATAGCCTTACAACAACGTTGGAGTGACTCACGGACACAGACCAACTCGAGATGATCTAGTTATATTTTAGTTAAGACCCTTGAAGTTAATATTACACTACGAGATACTTCATTCATTTGATCTAATTCCTACAGTCAGTGGCCCGCCAGCACCCACTTTGCGGTCCGCGAAGACTTTGATGAAAATTCATATTATAAATTAAAAATTGATTACATTAAATTTATTTCGTAAGTAACGAGCTATTCTTCATTATTATTACTTTCTTAACAGCTTCCCCCCCACCCCCCGGTCCTATTTTCTTTCGGTCCGCACAAGTTTTTCATAAAGTATTACGGCCCTCCTTACATTTTGAGTTGTGCTGGCCTGGTCTATGTTATACAAGTTTTCCATTAGAAGCTACTAATAATTATTAAATGTACTGCGAAAATAAAACTGTTAGAAATCTATACGGACACACGAACCAAGTTTCAACCAAGACGGGAAGTAGGAATGATGAAAACTAAATGACAGGTGAAGAAGGCAACTTCCTATTTCCCTATCTACTTCTCTTTCTAATATTTCTATATCTAAAACTAAGAATTTTTTACGACACAGAATGACAATTTTTAAAAATTATTTTGGCTCAAACATGAACTGATGAATTTGCCTTATACTTATACTTTTTAATTATATGCAGAAATCTTTCTGAACGAAATTCGTTCAACTCTCTCACTCTCTCTCTCTCTCACTCTCTCACTGTCTCTCACTCTCTCATTATCTCCTTTCGATCTCTTTCAAGCTAACTTACGATTGAACTTTGTTGGTCAATTTTATTACAACAAATTTCTTTCGTATACATTTCCGGTAACCGTTTTGACTAGCCTACCAAAGGCCTAGCGAGTAGGCCTACCGCGCAATATTTTGCTTGACGCCTATGATGTAGTAGTAAGTAGATCAATATAACCGTTAAATAACGGGTGTCCTGGTGTGTCCTAACTGTTATGTAAAGTATCGATTTATCAGCACTTTGTGAGTTTTCTTATTGCTATCGACCTCTTTGCCATTGTTCACAGGCGCGTCGATCCCCCACACAGAGGCGCAGCTAAGCGGGGACAGGGGGGCATATGTTCCTGGGCGTCAGACTAGTTAGGGGCGCCAAATTAAACTTTGATATCAAAATGTGCTTTGGTATTATTTTATTGATGAAAATAACGGGTTTGAGAGTTGAAAAAAGAAAGGTAGGCGCTTTTAAATGAACGGGCGCCAAACACTCTAGCTACGCCTCTGCCCCCACCCCTCATTTTTTGAGTCGTGAAAGCCAACCCACTCCCTAGGCATTGGTCGATTCTGTGGGTCATGGTATTGGTCATTTAATTTGATTCGAAAGTTCACTATGCATTTTAGCAATACAAAAATGTGCAGCTAAACGTTGGAATAACATTGGTGATCATTCAATTATGATTGTGTCAACAAGAGATTATCATTTGCCTTATAGCTCAATAATTCTTCACACTTCTTTGCAGATCAACGAATCAAATCCAGTAATTGTTCAAGAAATGAATTTAGAAGGCCAATAATTTGGATTTTAGTTTGAGTTCTTAAAACTCACAAAATAAGTGCAGTTAACGGGGATTTTATTTGTGCGCATTTACAGCCACACACGCACACACATTCTCATATACATACATAAATACATCCATACATCCATACATACATACATACATCCATACATAGCAAAATATTATTACTTGTGATTCTGCTAAAGCATTGATCACCAACCTCATATTTGCAGTGGCGTAGCGAGCTTAACTCGCGCCCGGGGCACAATACCTTTTGAGCGCCCCCAATACCTTTTTAGCGCCCCCCCCCCATTCGAAAACCATACAATATTATAGTAAAATATACCATTTGGCGCCCCTTTGTGAGTAGCGCCCGGGGCATGATGCCCCCCTTGCCCCCCCTCACTGCGCCACTGCATATTCGCCACAAGTTTCCCTTTCGCAGTGGGTCTGTATTGTGTTTTCGTTGCTCCGCCTCATCTATAAAACTCTATCATCAGTGCTTGAGCCCTTTGCCCCCAGAATCCCCCCGTCCCTCCCACCATGTACACAATCTTCATTTCTTCAGCCCCATGTCTGTCTCATAAAGATGTGTCTCCATTGACAGCGGTTATGTAACGTGATCGTGTCTCCATTGACAGCGGTTATGTAACGTGATCGTGTCTCCATTGACAGCGGTTATGTAACGTGATCGTGTCTCCATTGACAGCGGTTATGTAACGTGATCGTTGTTTGGATTTTTCTCTTTTTAAAAACCTCACTTCTGTAATACTTTATGGCAAACACTCTCTTCTGTAATACTTTATGGCAAACACTCACTTCTGTAATACTTTATGGCAAACACTCACTTCTGTAATACTTTATGGCAAACACTCTCTTCTGTAATACTTTATGGTAAACACTCACTTCTGTAATACTTTATGGCAAACACTCACTTCTGTAATACTTTATGGCAAACACTCACTTCTGTAATACTTTATGGCAAACACTCACTTCTGTAATACTTTATTGCACAAAGTTCAAACAACATCTATATCGTACCCGGAAATTTGATCGAAAGAAATTTCGTCGACAGAAAATTGATCGACGGAAATTTGATCGAACGGAAATTTGGTCGAATCTTTTTTTTTAGTTTACACGTTAACATTTTGCGTCAAATCTCTTTTTGAACGCATTATTTTGTTTTACTATATAGTATAGTGCGTTCAAAAAGAAATTTGACGAACATTTTAACGTGTGAACTGTAAAACAGATTCGACCGAATTTCCGTTTGATCAAATTTCCGTCGATCAATTTTCTTTCGACGAAATTTCTTTCGATCAAATTTCCGGTAACCCATCTATATACCGTACAATGAGTTTGTTTTTGGTGGCTACCAAACAATTTATAGTCAACTAACTGAACACAATCTACTATCAATCATGCCATAGGCTGTGCCCATATGGCCAAAGTAATTAAGAGAATATTTAGTAGATCACATTTAAAGTATAATTGTGTACGTAGCAGCAATATGGAGTTAATCACATGTATTTGTAAACTAATGAATCATTGAATTACCAGTAGTAGTCATGTATTTCCACTCTCCATTATCAACTACACTCATCGTCGTCTTCCTTCTCGCTATCTAATCCAGACCTCGCTTTCAGTAGCTCTTACTTCTTCGCTTCTTTTGGTTTACTCTTCTGTTAAGTCAGTCCAATTTTACTCAGCCAAACATTCTGCCAGCCTCGCCATTTACACAGCCACTTTATTGTACGCACCTGCACTATGTACACAGCCACATTATTTTACGCACTTACACAATTTTACACAGCCACATTATTTTACCCACCTAAGTCATTTTGCCCAGACTGACATCTTTACACACACCATTTTACCCCGTCACGCTCTTTTACCCAGCCGCAACATTTTATCCGCCACACTAATTTACCATGCCATTTAATTTTACACAGCCACACCATATTTTCAGCCACACCCCCCCTCCCAAATCTACATACACAGGGGCACCCCTAAAACTTCTCACAATCACAATTTATTTGTAAAACACATTATATTTCTATAACTCGGTATTTTGCGTGATCAGGGGGGGGGGGGGGGAGAGAGGGATCCAATACGATTTTTTGTGTAACGTATTTTAAATAAAATTCAGAAGAGAAAGAAGACAGGAAGTTCCATTGATTGGATTCCTCCCCTGTGTAGGGCAGGCCGATCGCTCATTTGATGTTACAAAACCCTTAATGTTCCTAAATTATAGATACGCGTGGAACCACGGGTGCCATCTTGACAAAGAAAATGTCATCCACCTTCCTGATCACGTGGTCCTGGGTGTGGGAGTGGGAGCAATGGGAATCTGAGAGGGCGGCATTCAGGTTGAGTTATGTTCCGTCCTGCTGTCCTTTGCACGGGGGCACGATTACTTAAGTCCCGTTGGACCAACACGAATATTCCGCTGACAAGTATGAGTACAGGGTTTGGTTCCTGTAACGTTAGTCGAATACGCACAGCCCTTCCTAGACACCCTGCATATAGGCTGCTCCGATATACGACACAACAAATTGGCGCTGGATGGTAAGAAATGATGGACGATGTTACTTAGGCTACACGCAACACTCAAGTAGACTACACACTACACTCAGATCTATGTCAATACAGCATACGCTTCTACAATCATAAACTCTTACAACCTTACACTCATGCACACTTAAACTCATACAATTTTTTTTTTCTAAAGTGATAAAAATATTTTTAAAAAGACATATTTCATAAAGCTTTATTTTTTTCACTCTCTGTGCACCCCCGAGACATGCGCTACTTTTAATTGTAAACACAATTGTGCAGTTTCTATGTCAGTGGGCAGAGGGTGGTTAGACTTAACCAGCCGTATGGGTATTCTGCTTTGAGACTAGTCGCAAGTCCTTGTATCAGGCCATTGTATTAACCCTCTTGGGACGTAAGGGCCGAACTATCGGCCCAAGGTGCACTAGCGAGAAAGACAAAAGTCCGAGCCATCGGCCCGATAAATCGAGCCTCGTGAATGGCTGGCTTGGCGTATTCTTAGGTATTTGTGCACATTCCGGCATTGTAATGACGGTGTTCGTTGTTGGTGAACTAAATTTATTTGAGTGAAGGAATTTTTTTTCGTGTGTATGGTTATATCGTGAAATTCGAACATTTCTGACAGTGACTCTGATCAAACTTAGTGATTTTGATATTCTAGCAGTGAATCTGACTCTGAAACTGATGAAAACAACCAGGAAATTAATGAAGACTTTCAAATTGAGGGTAATGCTAATGTTGTGAACTAGTATTACTAGTATTAGGGGTCCTCAACTGGACAGAGATGACCCCTCTGAATTTTTAGACAACACAGGTCCTGTAAATAAGGCATACGCACCCCATTTGAGTACTTTTTGCTATTTTCTTACTCTAAATCTCACTCAAATGTTTATGAGAGAGACCAATAGGTACTCAAACAACTTTCTCAGTTACATCCAGCTCAAGAGAAGGTCCCTAGAGCATACATCGGATCATGTTACATTGATTGTGTAAAAACAGAAAAATGGGGGGGGGGGTGTTGATGGAAAAGGAGTAGAACCATGTCCCAGGGGTGCCTGAAGGGCCTCCATGGGACTTGTTTCCCAAAAACATAAATGTTAGGACTTATTCAGGCCCCATCCATAAAAAAATCCACACAATTGATACACGTAAGTCATGTTTGTTCTAGGTTTAACAAACAATTACACGCATAAATTATGCAAACCATAGTAGCTCATTAGCATAAATGTTGATATTTCAGTTTGATTCATAGAGATTGTATTAGTTCATTCAATTTCCTACAAGAATATATCTATTTTTACATAGATTAAGGAAATAGTTTATTTTTTATAAAAATTTTTGCAATGCAAGTGCTCCGTCTTTTTGGCATATACACCCCGAAAAGGCTCCGTCCCAAGAGGGTTAAATTGCTTATTGTAGCATGTATATTTAAAAAAGTAGAACAAAACAAAATGTGGTTGAAAGGAATTTAATACTACCGGTAGGCCTGATACAGAATACGAACCAACCATGCATTGTACAGTCTATATAAAGATCCCACGATAATAACAGAAATAAAAAAGGGCAAAACGCTTAGAGAGAATGCCAAATGACAGAGGAGTGAATATGGTGCATCAACAAAGCCTAGAGGAAAACGGCTCAAAGGCAGACCTGGGCTTAGATGGATGGATGATGTGGAAACAGATCTACAACAACTGGGAATCCAAGCATGGAAAAGAAAAGCATTAGTTAGGTCTGAGTGGAAGGAAGTAGTGAGGCAGGCCAAATCCCTACGTGGGGTCTAGCGTCACAGGGATGGATGGATGGTCTGAGTGGAAGGAAGTAGTGAGGCAGGCCAAAGCCCTACATGGGGTCTAGCGTCACAGGGATGGATGGATGGTCTGAGTGGAAGGAAGTAGTGAGGCAGGCCAAAGCCCTACATATGTTGTAGCGCCTGATGCTTCATTACTTCAAGTAATATTTCCCATCTCTTTGGTATTATGTTTTGTTTTTTTTATTCTGAGTTCGCTCTACCAGTGTAACCATTTATGTGAAAGTATTATTATCTGCTATTAAACCCTCCCCCTCCCCACACACCCCAGAACCAGTTTTGCTCACCTACACGTGCACGCAGTGCATGCATACTGCGCTACCTGCATGTATACCTTATCGCATTACCCATGTAGACCCTGGGACGCCGATAACACAATAAACTATCTCACGGGCCTGGTAGAAAACATATGACTGGCCAAGGAAAGCCACTGAAACTTAACCGGTCTATCCGTGTGTGACTTAAGGGCTAAAATAAAATACTTTGTTACAAGTTGAGAACATTGTTGGCATATAAGTCTATGGAAATATATTAAATATCGGCAAACGAAATATGTCATTCTTTTGTCATCGAAAGAAATATTTACTGTGGATAAATTTATTTATATAGTTATTGAACAAATAATTTCCAGACTGAATAAATATTTATGGATACTTTTATTTCATCATGACACAGCTATGATGGTCCCTATCCATGCAATTTGAGAAAATAGTTTGTGTTAATTTGTTTCAAATACAAAAGAAGCCATCCTGGTATGATGCCAATGATAAGAGTAGCTTTGTACACATGCCAAGGCTTATAGAATCGCGAATTAGACAATCAAACGGAACATTTTGTGTGTGCGCATGTAGTGTTGATTGGCCAAGCCAGAATATTCCAGTAATGTGTTGATTGGCCAAGCCAGAATATTGCAGTAACGTGTTGATTGGCCAAGTTAGTATAGTGCACCAAGGCTATGGGCAGTGGCGTAGCAATGGGGTTTGGAGGTGAGTCCGCCAAGGATGGCACTTTGTTTCCCCTTTAAATAGAGGGGCGGCATTTTCAGACAACTGCCGAGTTTTTTTACTAGAAAGTGAGACGGCAGAAAATCTTAGCAAGTACCCTAGCTACGCCACTGCATGCGAGTATGAGTGTTTGCTGAAAATGGCGAAAACGTGCGCTCCTCACTCAAAACAAGACGGCTGATCCCCGAGTTTGTCGATGTAAAGTGACCACAGGAAATATTTCGGAGTACCAGTAATAAACCAACAAAAAAAAAACTAATTTGAAATACAACATAAAATATTTGTGTCGGTGTTCTCTCTCTCTCTCAGATGGTAAGACATCCAAGTTACATAACAGATTTGTGTCGGTGTTCTCTCTCTCTCTCTCAGATCGTAAGACATCCAAGTTACATACAATATTTGATCCGCGAGTTCCTGGTAAATATGATTTCCCGAGGTTTATTTTTTGTGCTGAAAGTTTTTGTCTGCTGCAAACTGCGCCAAGACGTAACCACGTATTCCACGGCTATTGATAGATTATATGTGTGTCCTAAGCGTTGGACATTCCACCTGCCCTCCCCAAATGTGCAGTCGAACATACAACAGAGTGGGGAGGAGACAACTCTTGAAATTTCTAATTAAATCAAATAGTTAGAGATTATGCATTATCGTATTTGTAATATATGTGAGGAGGGATATATTTTTATAAGGATATCAAGGATGAACATTTTCAAAAATAGAAATAGAGATTCTGGATAAGCGTTATATTTGCATGGTTATTTGAGAAAACTGAGGTTAACTTCAGGCACAATATAGCATGGCTCTGCCTTTGGTGAACCGAGGTCTGTTTCTTACACAGTTCTGCCTTTGATGAACCGAGGTCTGTTTCTTACACACTTCTGCCTTTGATGAACCGAGGTCTGTTTCTTACACACTTCTGCCTTTGATGAACCGAGGTCTGTTTCTTACACACTTCTGCCTTTGATGAACCGAGGTCTGTTTCTTACACACTTCTGCCTTTGATGAACCGAGGTCTGTTTCTTACACAGTTCTGCCTTTGATGAACCGAGGTCTGTTTCTTACACACTTTTGTCTTTGATGAACCGAAGTCTGTTTCTTACACACTTCTGCCTTTGATGAACGGAGGTCTGTTTCTTACACAGTTCTGCCTTTGATGAACCGAGGTCTGTTTCTTACACACTTCTGCCTTTGATGAACCGAGGTCTGTTTCTTACACAGTTCTGTCTTTGATGAACCGAGGTCTGTTTCTTACACACTTCTGCCTTTGATGAACCGAGGTCTGTTTCTTACACACTTCTGCCTTTGATGAACCGAGGTCTGTTTCTTACACACTTTTGTCTTTGATGAACCGAGGTCTGTTTCTTACACACTTCTGTCTTTGATGAACCGAGGTCTGTTTCTTACACACTTCTGCCTTTGATGAACCGAGGTCTGTTTCTTACACACTTTTGTCTTTGATGAACCGAGGTCTGTTTCTTACACACTTCTGTCTTTGATGAACTGAGGTCTGTTTCTTACACACTTTTTTCTTTGATGTGCCGAGGCCTGCGTTTTACACAGCAAGTTCTATCCTGAACGTTGCCAACAGCGCAGGCATGGAACGAGATGACGAGTAGAGTCACCGGGGTGGGGGGGGGGGGGCTTTTATTTACCTGTGTGCGCTAAGAGGAGTGATGTGCAAGGTGAGTAACGCAACAATAGATCCACAAGTTCCAATGTATGTACCAGAGCTGAAGTTTAGAGGGTTTGTTTTGAATCAGTCATGGCTACATTTAGGAAATATAACGCATAATATATAATGAAATAAATGTTAAGGTGTTAAGAAATAAGGAAACTTCCAGGGTGTCTCTCTTCCCTATTCTCTCCCTCTCTAATGCACACGCATAGCTAATTGAGAACCGCTGTTTTTTTTAGAGTAAGAGAAAAACAGTTTTCTTCGTTCATTTATTCCCTGAGATTTTAATATCGACCTCAAACATATTACCATTTTTATTATTTTTTAAAAATCTACATTAAGTCGATCTTGCGTTTGTTAGAGGAACCGCTATTACTATTAACTCATTTTTGCACGAATATACTTTCCTCTTAAATATCTAACTGGTTGATTGATAGCTTTGGCCTTACAATACATAAGTGCAGTATCGTTTACAACGTTTCTATTTTTATGGTATGATAGCATTTTTCGTGTATGTTATTTTTATGCTTTCACGATTTCTAAAACAAGATTGCCTTATTTTGGTAAAGATCAATCAACAACTGCTCCCTTGTTATTACGGTAACGTCTGTGGGCAGCATATTAGTGTCAAATAGAGCAATGTCAAACGGGAGGTTTCATTGTTGACAGTCCCAGTTCTGTTAGATCATCTATACATCTACTTTGGGTGGGTGGGATGGGGGCGCCAGTTCTGTTAGATCATCTATACATCTACTTTGGGATTGGGGAAGGAGGGGGGGGGCGTTGTGGTGTTCTCGGGAAAACAACAATAAAATGAGTCAACTCGATTAGAGCAAGAAAAATGCGGCAAATATATAAGGATATACGAAAGAATGAAATAGATAGAAAAAAAACAACTTCATTTTTCTATTGAAACAATTTGTATCCGGAAATTTGTTGGAAAGACATTTTAACGTGTGAACTGAAAAAAAGAGTCGACCAAATTTCCGTAGACGAAATTTCGTGCAAAGAAATTTCCGGTAACCCTCCCTCTTGCTCTCTCTCTCTCTCTATTTCTCTGTATTTATAAACAGCGATAAGTAACATCCGGTTAGGTGCTGTCGGCTATATAGAGAAACAAACTCCAGTGTACCGTAATCGTGTATTTGTTAAAACCCCATTTTAATTTGGGTGTTTTTCACCTACCAGTTCCATAGCAGTGGCGCATAATGAACTATTAGTTCCGTAAGTATGCTTGTCCACATTAAATAGTCAGTCTTGTAGAATTGCTCAGAATTCCATAGTTCCATAGAATTGCCAGTTCCACAGAATTAGTATTGATTGTAAGTTATTCATATATTGCGTTACAATTACAATCAGATTCCTCTCAATGGCTCATCAGACTTCTTAGAGCTGCTGCCTTGCAAGGTGCAATAATGTTTTTTTTCGCTCACCACAGAACACTGAATTAAGTAACATCAGTAGTCTACTTTTGATACATTGTCTCAGCTGTAGGAACATAACCGATACATCCACCGTTAATGTTTTTGTTTTAAAATTCACCAACAGTTCATTGGCATTTAACTTTATGGTCATTGGAATCGATGCAGTCAGCCAACACCTGTCACACGCGTCTGCCTAGCTACATCATAGTTGTCTACATCGTGAGCTCCTATCACCTTGGTATGAAGGACACTATGGCGCGCCAAAAGAAAATTCCCGATAACTGCGCTAAATGAGATTATTAAAAAATATCGCAAGTGCGTTTGGTGCGAAATATATTTACTTTTGTTATACGTGAAATTTTAATATGGTTTTATAATATGCGGTGTAAGATTTATTAATAAAGTAAAAGGACGCGAAAAAAAGGTGTGCGATGGCGTACGCTGTAGGGTGTAGGGCTGTATGGTGTAGGGCTGTAAGGTGTAAGGCTGTGGGGTGTAGGGCTGTAGGGTGTAGGACTGTGTGGTGTAGGGCTGTAGGGTGTAGGGCTGTAGGGTGTAGGGCTGTAGGGTGTAGGGCTGTGGGGTGTAAGGCTGTAGGGTGTAGCGTACAATCCTGTACATAGCGTGTACAATGTTATAGCGTACAAGCCTGTACATAGCGTGCACAATGTTATAGCGTACAATCCTGTACATAGCGTGCACAATGTTATAGCGTACAATCATGTACATAGCATGCAGAATGTTGTAAGTTGTAGCCTACAATCCTGTACATAGCGTGCAGAATGCTGTAGCGTACAATCCTGTACATAGTGTGCAGAATGTTATAGCGTACAATCCTGTACATAGCGTGCAGAATGTTATAGCGTACAATCCTGTACATAGCGTGCAGAATGTTATGGCGTACAATCCTGTACATAGGGGCTGTCCATAAATTATGTCAACAAAATAGGGGGGAGGGGGGTCTGAAAATTTTTGACAATTGTTGACAAGGGGGAGGGGGGGAGGTCAAGACAAGTTGACGTCAACAATGTTACTTTTTTTAAAATAAATTAAATTTCATAAGTTAAAAGTTTATTAAACATTTTTTTCTAAACATTTTACTTTTATTCACTTTTTTATTGTAGTTGTAAACTAGGCTATTTAAAATATTGTTTTTTTTCCCCCCATTTTATCTTTATTTTTTTTTGGGGGGTGGGGTAATCAAATGTTGACGTAATTTTATGGGGGGGGGGGGTCTCTGGAAGTTTGACAAGTTGTTGACAAGGGGGAGGGGGGGAGGTAAAAATTGCCAAAAATTTGTTGACATAATTAATGGACAGCCCCATAGCGTAAGACCGCTGTACGGGGTTGTAAGGAAGACAAAGAAGACGCCTGTACAGGATTTTAACCACTGAGGCGACTGTACAGAATGTTATCAAGGCAGGCAGCTGTACAGAATGTTATCCAGGCTTGCAGCTGTATATATATATAATGTTATCAAGGAAGGCGGCTGTACAGAATGTTATTAAGGCAGGCAGCTGTACAGAATGTTATCAAGGCAGGCAGCTGTACAGCATGTTATCAAGGCTTGCAGCTGTACAGAATGGTATCAAGGCTTGCGGCTGTACAGAATGGTATCAAGGCTTGCAGTTGTACAGAAGGTTATCAAGGCAGGCAGCTGTACAGAATGTTATCAAGGCTTGCAGCTGTATATATATATATAATGTTATCAAGGAAGGCGGCTGTACAGAATGTTATCAAGGCTTGCGGCTGTACAGAATGTTATCAAGGCTTGCGGCTGTACAGAATGTTATCAATGTTGACGGCTGTTCAAAAATGTTAACGATGAAATGGGTGCACAGCATCTTAACAAACTATTTCACGACCTACAGACAAGCCATCCATGTAGCGAGCCATCCATGTAGCGAGCCATCCATGTAGCGAGCCATCCATGTAGCGAGCCATCCATGTAGCGAGCCATCCATGTAGCGAGCCATCCATGTAGCGAGTCATCCATGTAGCGAGCCATCCATGTAGCTTACACGTAGTCTGGGGTCTGGGAGGACATCTAACACGAAAGCTTCACTATTCCCAATGTGTTCACAGAAATCGTGTCAAATATTTGACTTTCTTGACTTTTAAGAGTCACTCCCTGCAGGATACATCGGGTGCTTATAATACGGTGCTCCTCAACCTAATGGCTTCCAACGCCTAAAAACAATTATTTACATCAAGCCTCAAACTTGACATCAACTCAGGGTCCATATGAAATTGAATTATTAAATATCTCAAGTCATTTAATCTAATCATTTTCAATTTCTTCACAACTAGGTTGATATGGAAATAGGAACCCATCTCAATATGTACCGTATTTTTCGAAATATAAGAAGCACTTCTATCTTCGAAAAACTGCCTCCAAAATTCAGATGCATCTTATACTCAAAATTAATATAAAAATGGTAAAAAAAAATAATTTAATTACTTAAAAATTAAGGTGCATCTTATGGTTCGTAAAATACGGTATGTGGGGGGGGGCCCTCAAACTATGACATAATATTACTCAAACCAAATAGAAAATAACAGAGCTCCCAAAATGCATCAGCTCACTTTACAATGGACATGTCACATTATGATAAATTCATGGACCTCAACTTTCAAGTGCTGAGATCTGAATTTTCAACGCAAATTTAAGAGTAGAACCATCTCCACCCACAAACAGAGACACACACACTTACGATGAACCGTTCACCCTGTGAGTTGACATGTTGAACTCGACATGGTACGCGGTGCTGTTGTTGGCTCTCAGATGTGGTAACAGGAATTATAATCGAACATTTCCATTACCAGAGAGAGCATTAGGCCCCGATACACACTGCGCACAAGTCCGTCTCCGCCAGCTTGGTACAGATTCTCACAAGACAATCCGATCGATTGCTTCTCCAAGCTGCTTATCACTGAGCTCACAGATCTCCACCCATGAGCACTTCACAGCTGTAAATCTCTGGCTTTTTTGTATGTGTGGAGGCAACTTAATCTTTAAGCTGAGTAAACCTAGCACATCCGACACATTCGGTGCTGTACCACCACAAATACCTCCGACACATTCGGTACTGTACCACCTCAAATACCTCCGACACATTTGGTGCTGTACCACCTCAAATAACTCCGACACATTCGGTACTGTACCACCTCAAATAACTCCGACACATTAGGTACTGTATCACCTCAAAAACCTCTGAAACATTTACCCCCTGTACCAACCTAACCTCCTCCTACACATTCCCCTATTTATCACCCCAAACTCCCCCGACACAAACGTTCTTGTCGCCGCTGTACCAACCAAACACCCCCACCCAGACACACAACTCCTCCGACACAAACGTTCTTGTCGCCGCTGTACCAACCAGACACCCCCACCCAGACAGATCCACCCCTGTACCAGCCCTGTACCACTGCAGACACCTCCGACATATTTACCATAACATTGGTACTTACATGTTTTTATTGGAACCCAACTGCTTCAAACACGTAAGAAAAGTTATTTAAAAACAGAAAAAATTTCTTGGGAAAAAATTATAATAAATTGCCACAACCTAAAATTATAATAAATTGCCAAAACCTAAAATTATAATAAATTGCCAAAACCTAAAATTATAATAAGTTGCCAAAAACTAAAATTATAATAAGTTGCCAAAACCTAAAACTATAATAAGTTGCCAAAAACTAAAATTATAATAAGTTGCCAAAAAATGAAACTATAATAAGTTGCCAAAAACTAAAATTATATTAGTTTGATATTATATATGCTTCATGAATGCGTCCCAGGTGAACAAGGAACGCCTTCTTTAAAACCATGTGATGACCTTCTTTCCCAGTGGAGCATAAGTCCGTCAACAATATCTTCCTTTCACTCATCAGTCCAACAAGGCCGCTTTTATTGGACGAGAATGGACCCGTTAGTCCAACGGGAGAGCTTTACTTGGATGAGAATGGACTCATCAATCCAACAAGACCGCTTTTATTGGATGAGAATGGACCCGTTAGTCCAACAAGCCAGCTTTACTTGGATAAGAATGGACTCATCAGTCCAACAAGACCGCTTTTATTGGATGAGAATGGAACCGTTAGTCCAACGGGAGAGCTTTACTTGGATGAGAATGGACTCGTCAGTCCAAATGGACAGCTTTACTTGGATGAGAATGGACTCGTCAGTCCAACAAGACCGCTTTTAATGGATGAGAATGGACCCGTCAGTCCAACAGGAGAGCTTTACTTGGATGAGAATGCACTCGTCAGTCCAACTGGACAGCTTTACTTGGATGAGAATAGACTCGTCAGTCCAACAAGACCGCTTTTATTGGATGAGAATGGACCCGTCAGTCCAACGGGACAGCTTTACTTGGATGAGAATGGACTCGTCAGTCCAACGGGACAGCTTTACTTGGATGAGAATGGACTCGTCAGTCCAACGGGAGAGCTTTACTTGGATGAGAATAGATCCGTCAGTCCAACGGGAGAGCTTTACTTGGATGAGGACTCGTCAGTCCAACAAGACCGCTTTTATTGGATGAGAATGAACCCGTCAGTCCAACGGGAGAGCTTTACTTGGATGAGAATGGACTCGTCAGTCCAACAAGACCGCTTTTATTGGATGAGAATGGACCCGTCAGTCCAACGGGACAGCTTTACTTGGATGAGAATGGACTCGTCAGTCCAACGGGACAGCTTTACTTGGATGAGAATGGACTCGTCAGTCCAACGGGAGAGCTTTACTTGGATGAGAATAGATCCGTCAGTCCAACGGGAGAGCTTTACTTGGATGAGGACTCGTCAGTCCAACAAGACCGCTTTTAATGGATGAGAATGGACCCGTCAGTCCAACGGGAGAGCTTTACTTGAATGAGAATGGACTCATCAGTCCAACTAGACAGCTTTACTTGGATGAGAATAGACTCGTCAGTCCAACGGGAGAGCTTTACATGGATGAGAATGGACTCATCAGTCCAACAAGACCGCTTTTATTGTATGAGAATGGACCCGTCAGTCCAACGGGAGAGCTTTACTTGGATGAGAAAAGACTCATCAGTCCAACAAGACCGCTTTTATTGGATGAGAATGGACTCATCAGTCCAACAAGACCGCTTTTATTGGATGAGAATGGACTCATCAGTCCAACAAGACCGCTTTTATTGGATGAGAATGGACCCGTCAGTCCAACGGGATAGCTTTACTTGGATGAGAAGGGACTCGTCAGCCCAACGGGACAGCTTTACTTGGATGAGAATGGACCCGTCAGCCCAACAGGAGAGCTTTACTTGAATGAGAATGGACTCGTCAGTCCAACGGGAGAGCTTTACTTGAATGAGAATGGACTCGTCAGTCCAACGGGAGAGCTTTACTTGGATGAGAATGGATCCGTCTGTCCAACGGGAGAGCTTTACTTGGATGAGAATGGATCCGTCTGTCCAACGGGACAGCTTTACTTGGATGAGAATGGATCCGTCTGTCCAACGGGAGAGCTTTACTTGGATGAGAATGGATCCGTCTGTCCAACGGGACAGCTTTACTTGGATGAGAATGGATCCGTCTGTCCAACGGGACAGCTTTACTTGGATGAGAATGGATCCGTCTGTCCAACGGGACAGCTTTTCTTGGATGAGAATGGATCCGTCTGTCCAACGGGACAGCTTTACTTGGATGAGAATGGATCCGTCTGTCCAACGGGACAGCTTTACTTGGATGAGAATGGATCCGTCTGTCCAACGGGAGAGCTTTACTTGGATGAGAATGGATCCGTCTGTCCAACGGGAGAGCTTTACTTGGATGAGAATGGATCCGTCTGTCCAACGGGAGAGCTTTACTTGGATGAGAATGGATCCGTCTGTCCAACGGGACAGCTTTACTTGGATGAGAATGGATCCGTCTGTCCAACGGGAGAGCTTTACTTGGATGAGAATGGATCCGTCTGTCCAACGGGAGAGCTTTTCTTGGATGAGAATGGATCCGTCTGTCCAACGGGACAGCTTTACTTGGATGAGAATGGATCCGTCTGTCCAACGGGAGAGCTTTACTTGGATGAGAATGGATCCGTCTGTCCAACGGGAGAGCTTTACTTGGATGAGAATGGATCCGTCTGTCCAACGGGACAGCTTTACTTGGATGAGAATGGATCCGTCTGTCCAACGGGAGAGCTTTACTTGGATGAGAATGGATCCGTCTGTCCAACGGGACAGCTTTACTTGGATGAGAATGGATCCGTCTGTCCAACGGGAGAGCTTTACTTGGATGAGAATGGATCCGTCTGTCCAACGGGAGAGCTTTACTTGGATGAGAATGGATCCGTCTGTCCAACGGGACAGCTTTACTTGGATGAGAATGGATCCGTCTGTCCAACGGGACAGCTTTACTTGGATGAGAATGGATCCGTCTGTCCAACGGGACAGCTTTACTTGGATGAGAATGGATCCGTCTGTCCAACGGGAGAGCTTTACTTGGATGAGAATGGATCCGTCTGTCCAACGGGAGAGCTTTACTTGGATGAGAATGGATCCGTCTGTCCAACGGGAGAGCTTTACTTGGATGAGAATGGATCCGTCTGTCCAACGGGACAGCTTTTCTTGAGGAGAAGGAATTTGCCATGCAATTAAAAAACAATAACTAAGAACTTAGCCAGCGAAAAAGAAGCCAGCAGCCAGGCTGTCTTAACTCTGCAACCGTAAAAGAAGACAGCAGCCAGGCTGTCTTAACTCTGCAACCGTAAAAGAAGACAGCAGCCAGGCTGTCTTAACTCTGCAACCGTAAAAGAAGCCAGCAGCCAGGCTGTCTTAACTCTGCAACCGTAAAAGAAGACAGCAGCCAGGCTGTCTTAACTCTGCAACCGTAAAAGAAGACAGCAGCCAGGCTGTCTTAACTCTGCAACCGAAAAAGAAGCCAGCAGCCAGGCTGTCTTAACTCTGCAACCGAAAAAGAAGCCAGCAGCCAGGCTGTCTTAACTCTGCAACCGAAAAAGAAGCCAGCAGCCAGGCTGTCTTAACTCTGCAACCGAAAAAGAAGCCAGCAGCCAGGCTGTCTTAACTCTGCAACCGAAAAAGAAGCCAGCAGCCAGGCTGTCTTAACTCTGCAACCGAAAAAGAAGCCAGCAGCCAGGCTGTCTTAACTCTGCAACCGTAAAAGAAGCCAGCAGCCAGGCTGTCTTAACTCTGCCGCCGACACTGTGGATCGAACGAAAAGATATGGCATTTGTTAAATCGTTTTCTTTTACCTTACTTTATAATGACGCCTTACTTAAAATAAAATAAATGATCCCATTGTAATCTTGGTCGAGCCAGATCCCAGTGTTATTTTGGTCGAGCCAGATCCCATTGTAATCTTGGTCGAGCCAGATCCCATTGTAATCTTGGTCGAGCCAGATCCCATTGTAATCTTGGTCGAGCCAGATCCCATTGTAATCTTGGTCGAGCCAGATCCCATTGTAATCTTGGTCGAGCCAGATCCCATTGTAATCTTGGTCGAGCCAGATCCCATTGTAATCTTGGTCGA
Source organism: Omphiscola glabra (assembly GCA_964017045.1). Lineage (NCBI taxonomy): Eukaryota > Metazoa > Mollusca > Gastropoda > Lymnaeidae > Omphiscola > Omphiscola glabra. The sequence continues at coordinate 19,526,744 of OZ024797.1, forward strand.
GCCAGATCCCATTGTAATCTTGGTCGAGCCAGATCCCATTGTAATCTTGGTCGAGCAGGATCTCATTGTAATCTTGGTCGAGTCAGATGCCAGTGTAATCTTGGTCGAGCCAGATCCCAGTGTAATCTTGGTCGAGCCAGATCACAGTGTAATCTTGGTCGAGCCAGATCCCAGTGTAATCTTGGTCGAGCCAGATCCCATTGTAATCTTGGTCGAGCCAGATCCCAGTGTTATTTTGGTCGAGCCAGATCCCATTGTAATCTTTGTCGAGCCAGATCCCAGTGTAATCTTGGTCGAGCCAGATCCCATTGTAATCTTGGTCGAGCCAGATCTCATTGTAATCTTGGTCGAGCAGGATCTCATTGTAATCTTGGTCGAGTCAGATGCCAGTGTAATCTTGGTCGAGCCAGATCCCATTGTAATCTTGGTCGAGCCAGATCTCATTGTAATCTTGGTCGAGCAGGATCTCATTGTAATCTTGGTCGAGTCAGATGCCAGTGTAATCTTGGTCGAGCCAGATCCCAGTGTAATCTTGGTCGAGCCAGATCACAGTGTAATCTTGGTCGAGCCAGATCCCAGTGTAATCTTGGTCGAGCCAGATCCCATTGTAATCTTGGTCGAGCCAGATCCCATTGTAATCTTGGTCGAGCCAGATCCCATTGTAATCTTGGTCGAGCCAGATCCCATTGTAATCTTGGTCGAGCAGGATCTCATTGTAATCTTGGTCGAGTCAGATGCCAGTGTAATCTTGGTCGAGCCAGATCCCAGTGTAATCTTGGTCGAGCCAGATCACAGTGTAATCTTGGTCGAGCCAGATCCCAGTGTAATCTTGGTCGAGCCAGATCCCATTGTAATCTTGGTCGAGCCAGATCCCATTGTAATCTTGGTCGAGCCAGATCCCATTGTAATCTTTGTCGAGCCAGATCCCAGTGTAATCTTGGTCGAGCCAGATCCCATTGTAATCTTGGTCGAGCCAGATCTCATTGTAATCTTGGTCGAGCAGGATCTCATTGTAATCTTGGTCGAGTCAGATGCCAGTGTAATCTTGGTCGAGCCAGATCCCATTGTAATCTTGGTCGAGCCAGATCTCATTGTAATCTTGGTCGAGCAGGATCTCATTGTAATCTTGGTCGAGTCAGATGCCAGTGTAATCTTGGTCGAGCCAGATCCCAGTGTAATCTTGGTCGAGCCAGATCACAGTGTAATCTTGGTCGAGCCAGATCCCAGTGTAATCTTGGTCGAGCCAGATCCCATTGTAATCTTGGTCGAGCCAGATCCCATTGTAATCTTGGTCGAGCCAGATCCCATTGTAATCTTGGTCGAGCCAGATCCCATTGTAATCTTGGTCGAGCCAGATCCCAGTGTAATCTTGGTCGAGCCAGATCACAGTGTAATCTTGGTCGAGCCAGATCCCAGTGTAATCTTGGTCGAGCCAGATCCCATTGTAATCTTGGTCGAGCCAGATCCCAGTGTTATTTTGGTCGAGCCAGATCCCATTGTAATCTTTGTCGAGCCAGATCCCAGTGTAATCTTGGTCGAGCCAGATCCCATTGTAATCTTGGTCGAGCCAGATCTCATTGTAATCTTGGTCGAGCAGGATCTCATTGTAATCTTGGTCGAGTCAGATGCCAGTGTAATCTTGGTCGAGCCAGATCCCATTGTAATCTTGGTCGAGCCAGATCTCATTGTAATCTTGGTCGAGCAGGATCTCATTGTAATCTTGGTCGAGTCAGATGCCAGTGTAATCTTGGTCGAGCCAGATCCCAGTGTAATCTTGGTCGAGCCAGATCACAGTGTAATCTTGGTCGAGCCAGATCCCAGTGTAATCTTGGTCGAGCCAGATCCCATTGTAATCTTGGTCGAGCCAGATCCCATTGTAATCTTGGTCGAGCCAGATCCCATTGTAATCTTGGTCGAGCCAGATCCCATTGTAATCTTGGTCGAGCCAGATCCCAGTGTAATCTTGGTCGAGTCAGATGCCAGTGTAATCTTGGTCGAGCCAGATCCCATTGTAATCTTGGTCGAGCCAGATCTCATTGTAATCTTGGTCGAGCAGGATCTCATTGTAATCTTGGTCGAGTCAGATGCCAGTGTAATCTTGGTCGAGCCAGATCCCAGTGTAATCTTGGTCGAGCCAGATCACAGTGTAATCTTGGTCGAGCCAGATCCCAGTGTAATCTTGGTCGAGCCAGATCCCATTGTAATCTTGGTCGAGCCAGATCCCATTGTAATCTTGGTCGAGCCAGATCCCATTGTAATCTTGGTCGAGCCAGATCCCATTGTAATCTTGGTCGAGCCAGATCTCATTGTAATCTTGGTCGAGCAGGATCTCATTGTAATCTTGGTCGAGTCAGATGCCAGTGTAATCTTGGTCGAGCCAGATCCCATTGTAATCTTGGTCGAGCCAGATCTCATTGTAATCTTGGTCGAGCAGGATCTCATTGTAATCTTGGTCGAGTCAGATGCCAGTGTAATCTTGGTCGAGCCAGATCCCAGTGTAATCTTGGTCGAGCCAGATCACAGTGTAATCTTGGTCGAGCCAGATCCCAGTGTAATCTTGGTCGAGCCAGATCACAGTGTAATCTTGGTCGAGCCAGATCCCAGTGTAATCTTGGTCGAGCCAGATCCCATTGTAATCTTGGTCGAGCCAGATCCCATTGTAATCTTGGTCGAGCCAGATCCCATTGTAATCTTGGTCGAGCCAGATCCCATTGTAATCTTGGTCGAGCCAGATCCCAGTGTAATCTTGGTCGAGCCAGATCACAGTGTAATCTTGGTCGAGCCAGATCCCAGTGTAATCTTGGTCGAGCCAGATCCCATTGTAATCTTGGTCGAGCCAGATCCCAGTGTTATTTTGGTCGAGCCAGATCCCATTGTAATCTTGGTCGAGCCAGATCCCAGTGTTATTTTGGTCGAGCCAGATCCCATTGTAATCTTTGTCGAGCCAGATCCCAGTGTAATCTTGGTCGAGCCAGATCCCATTGTAATCTTGGTCGAGCCAGATCTCATTGTAATCTTGGTCGAGTCAGATCTGCTTTATACGTTTGTATGATATAAGATGACAAATCCAGAAACAGTTTTGTGAATCATTGCTTGAGATTGGGTCAGGTAAGCTTTCCAATCACGCGCGGACAGCCAGCCACTTAAGGTCAGGTAAGCTTTCCAATCACGCGCGGACAGCCAGCCACTTAAGGTCAGGTAAGCTTTCCAATCACGCGCGGACAGCCAGCCACTTAAGGTCAGGTAAGCTTTCCAATCACGCGCGGACAGCCAGCCACTTAAGGTCAGGTAAGCTTTCCAATCACGCGCGGACAGCCAGCCACTTAAGGTCAGGTGAGCTTTCCAATCACGCGCGGACAGCCAGCCACTTAAGGTCAGGTAAGCTTTCCAATCACGCGCGGACAGCCAGCCACTTAAGGTCAGGTGAGCTTTCCAATCACGCGCGGACAGCCAGCCACTTAAGGTCAGGTAAGCTTTCCAATCACGCGCGGACAGCCAGCCACTTAAGGTCAGGTAAGCTTTCCAATCACGCGCGGACAGCCAGCCACTTAAGGTCAGGTAAGCTTTCCAATCACGCGCGGACAGCCAGCCACTTAAGGTCAGGTAAGCTTTCCAATCACGCGCGGACAGCCAGCCACTTAAGGTCAGGTAAGCTTTCCAATCACGCGCGGACAGCCAGCCACTTAAGGTCAGGTAAGCTTTCCAATCACGCGCGGACAGCCAGCCACTTACTGCAGCCATTGGAAACACAAGCTTTGAGGGTGGGCCAGGAGTGGCGCGCGCGTTAAAACAATTGCCCCCCCCCCGACCAAACCTGAGCCCCTCGGGGGACTCAAGTGTGAGAGGTTTTTGAGTCGATTTGTGTAAAATGGCGAGACTTTGATCCACTGCAATACCATCGAAGTGATTGTATTTTATCTGAGTCCGTTTTCTCGTGTGTATTGAGTATATCTTATTAGAGCCGGGTCTTGTTGATATGTTATCAGCAGAGCCGAGCCTAGATATTTTATTAGTGCCGGGAATAGATATCTTATCAGAACCAGGCATATATATCTTATCAGAGCCGGGCCTAGATATCTTATCAGAGCCGGGCCTAGATATCTTATCAGAGCCGGGCCTAGATGTATTTCCCCCTGAGACGGGAGGATAAATTTGCGACTCTTTGTATATACTATACAGGCGCCCTGCTCAATTGTTCATCTGTAGTGTTTCGTTTACCTCACCAGTATCTCATTGTTCATCTGAGGCAGTGTCTCGGTTTACCTCACCAGTATCTCATTGTTCATCCGAGGCATTGACTCGGTTTACCTCACCAGTATCTCATTGTTCATCTGAGGCAGTGTCTCGGTTTACCTCACCAGTATCTCATTGTTCATCTGAGGCAGTGTCTCGGTTTACCTCACCAGTATCTCATTGTTCATCTGAGGCAGTGTCTCGGTTTACCTCACCAGTATCTCATTGTTCATCTGAGGCAGTGTCTCGGTTTACCTCACCAGTATCTCATTGTTCATCCGAGGCAGTGTCTCGTTTCGTTTTACTCACCATTACCTCATTGTTCATCTGAGGCAGTGTCTCGTTTCGTTTTACTCACCATTACCTCATTGTTCATCTGAGGCAGTGTCTCGGTTTACCTCACCAGTATCTCATTGTTCACCTGAGGCAGTGTCTCGGATTACCTCACCAGTATCTCATTGTTCACCTGAGGCAGTGTCTCGGTTTACCTCACCAGTATCTCATTGTTCACACGAGGCGGTGTCTCGTTTCGTTCGCCTCACCATTGTACAAGCTATGTATCTTATTAATATAATTATCTGTTGGCCTTAATTATCCAGGATCAATATTAATCTGTAAATTGGAACCATCATCCAATTACACCATACGTAATTGTCTGACCCAGGGGAGGAAACTCTGCGTGGAATCAGATGTTGTACATTTTAAACAAGTCATTTATTTTACACGCTGATTTAACAAAAACTTTTCGCTGCAAAGTCGAATAGATATTTGAATAGATATATTTGAATAGATATATTTCAATAGATATATTCGAATAGGTATTTCGAAAGACGCTTTCACTAAACAGAACAATATGCAAGCTATGAAAATAGTGTAAACGAAATTTATTTAAGTTCCAAAATGTTCCAACGGTTCTCATCTTTCAGCCGGCAAGAAGCTGTAAAGTATAACTAATGCAAATTTCTTCATTCATGGTTGATCTAATTATCGATAAAAGAAATTTTTTAAAATTTTTATTAATCGCGTCAGATATACTCACAATTTCTGTCAAAACTGATATTTTAAAAATATGTATATAAAAGTTTCACAATTCGGTTGCTTTGAATTTAGTCAAGACACAAGAAAACATTATTGGATAACATTGGTGAAACAAGTGAGCATTACTTTAAAATTTGAATTGTTGTTCGTTTAATTTTCCCGCATTTCCGCTACCTTTAATTTATGCCCCAGCGGAAAGACAGAATGATCTCCCGTGTGTTCTGGACAATAAAAAATTAAAATAACAAAAAGAATAGCCAAAATCTCCTGGAAATTAATAGTAATGTCTAACTTGATTTAGTAAATGGAGAAACTCACGCTCATATTGTCAGGTTTGTTCAAACTCACGTTAAAATTGTAGGGTTTGTTCAAACTCACGTAAAAATTGTGATGTTTGTTGAAGTGCGTTAAAAGCGACTGTGCATTAATGATTACAATAAAATCAAACTTTATAATACATGCATCTCTTCCTCCTCCTTGAAAACATTTTAAACATATTAAACCTTTGGTAGGCGCTATGGAAATACAATTCATTGCTCGTTTAGAGAAAAACGTGATTACACGTGAAGAGCATGTTGTAAAATAAGAGTTTCATAATAATAAACTGTACATCTACTCAATCGTTCAACAAAAATGAACATTTGCTGTATATCTTCCGGTACGTTTCAATGGTTAAATCCCACTTGAAGTTATTCACATTAAAAGGGAATAAAACCGGTTCGTGAATGCAGGTCTATATTTAACCTGAGTCATTATATAATTATGGTTTATTTGGTCGACCACAGATGCTTGATACAAAATTCCCAACAGCTTCATTAAAAGATCGATGACGTTTCTTCTTTATTCAATGCAAATAACTCGGTGATCTCCTTGTGTCCTTTACTCTCCAGCACCCACGTCCGTGGTCTCCTTATGTCCTTTACTCTCCAGCACCCACATCGGTGGTCTCCTTATGTCCTTTACTCTCCATACCCACGTCCGTGGTCTCCTTATGTCCTTTACTCTCCAGCACCCACGTCGGTGGTCTCCTTATGTCCTTTACTCTCCAGCACGTCGGTGGTCTCCTTATGTCCTTTACTCTCCAGCACGTCGGTGGTCTCCTTATGTCCTTTACTCTCCAGCACGTCGGTGGTTTCCTTATGTCCTTTACTCTCCAGCACGTCGGTGGTCTCCTTATGTCCTTTACTCTCCATACCCACGTCCGTGGTCTCCTTATGTCCTTTACTCTCCAGCACCCACGTCAGTGATCTCATTATGTCCTTTACTCTCCAGCACCCACGTCAGTGATATCCTTATGTCCTTTACTCTCCAGCACCCACGTCAGTGATCTCCTTATGTCCTTTACTCTCCAGCACCCACGTCAGTGATATCCTTATGTCCTTTACTCTCCAGCACCCACGTCAGTGATATCCTTATGTCCTTTACTCTCCAGCACCCACGTCGGTGATCTCCTTATGTCCTTTACTCTCCAGCACCCACGTCGGTGGTCTCCTTATGTCCTTTACTCTCCGGCACCCACGTCAGTGATTTCCTTATGTCCTTTACCCTCCAGCACCCACGTCGGTGGTCTCCTTATGTCCTTTACTCTCCAGCACCCACATCGGTGGTCTCCTTATGTCCTTTACTCTCCATACCCACGTCCGTGGTCTCCTTATGTCCTTTACTCTCCAGCACCCACGTCGGTGGTCTCCTTATGTCCTTTACTCTCCAGCACGTCGGTGGTCTCCTTATGTCCTTTACTCTCCAGCACCCACGTCAGTGATCTCCTTATGTCCTTTACTCTCCAGCACCCACGTCAGTGATATCCTTATGTCCTTTACTCTCCAGCACCCACGTCAGTGATATCCTTATGTCCTTTACTCTCCAGCACCCACGTCGGTGATCTCCTTATGTCCTTTACTCTCCAGCACCCACGTCGGTGGTCTCCTTATGTCCTTTACTCTCCGGCACCCACGTCAGTGATTTCCTTATGTCCTTTACCCTCCAGCACCCACGTCGGTGGTCTCCTTATGTCCTTTACTCTCCAGTACTTACGAACGGATTTTCGTCACCTTTACCTCCACACCGACGCTTACAAATGCACTCAAACAACCACACACACGCACACAACAATACACACACAGCGCAACCACCAATTCACCACCAAACCTTAACCAATGGAGAGGGCATGGATGTGGCCTTTTGTGTGTGATTCTAAGCGGAACGGTCCAACCCGACTGGCTTCAGCGAGAAATTCGATAAATTCAATATCAGATGAATAATTGCAGTTTCGCTTACTTCACAAAGGTTCTCAACGTTTTGCCACGTGGCTCAACGGTTTAATGGTCTGCCGCGGCCGTTACTGTTTCTACAGCTGTTGCTCATTCCAATAATTTTGGAATATTTTTCGCTTCTGCCAGTGGGAAGCTTGGTTGAATATGCTACACTCATCAATGCATATATTACTCTTAATGAGAGCTTATTTTTTGATCGTTTTTTAAGGAGAAAGTGAGTTTAAGAGATAACTTATTATGTGACATAGCTACTTCAAGAGATATTATAAAGAAAGGATGCTAATGACTCAGGAAATGAAGGGTAGATAATAAAGTTACATGGGACTTAACATTATCCTGGCACTCCCCCTTCCCCAACCACTCATGCACAAAAGGTTGTGACCACTAGTTACTGAGTCAGAATACACAACTGGGAAATAACTGTTGAGGACAAAGTAGGGGGAGGGGGTTGACACCAAATTAAATATGTTGGGTGTCCTTATAGATAGCATAATATCTTCTGTTAATTGATAAGTATTTTGGGGGGGGGGGGGGGGGTTCCCTCCCGTGAGGAACCCCCCCCCCCCCCCAAAAAAAAAAATCTTCACCCAATATGAAACAAGTTATTTCTATTAAATTCTATGAATCCTTAAAATGGTGTTTTCAGTCAAACGTTATTTTAAAATGTATTTTGTGAACCAAAAGTGTAACGAAATCTGAATTTTTTTTAAAGTAAAAGATTATTTTTGCTACACGCTTGACAGTACATGTTTGCCACACCATTGACAGTTAGATCACGTTTGCAACACCATTGACAGTTCGTACATGTTTACCACACCATTGACAGTTAGATCATGTTTGCAACACCATTGACAGTTCGTACATGTTTGCCACACCATTTACAGTTAGCACATGAGAAGAAATAGTTCCTTTTGTTTCTGAGTTCAACATCTCGAGAAGAAAAACAAATGACAAAATGGATGTTGCATGCATGGAAACATTCAAGGATTTCCCTGTCCGTGTACAACAAGGTTTAAATGCACTCAAGTGCGGTATGTGTTTTTTAATGTTGATGGTCTAGCACGCGAATGGGTAGAAGGAGGAGGGCCAGGGGAGGAGGGGGGGGGTGATCGAGACTGGATCGATGACGTGTCAATGTTCCATTTACTTGATCTTAAGCGAGGCCCGATGGCTGGCTCCGGTATTAGTGGAGGCTGGAGTCACTAATGGTGGCCGGTAACTAATGGTAGCCAGAACCTTATGCTAGTCAGTAGATATTGGTAGCAACTGATGAATGGTGGTCTGTAAAGAATGGTAGCCAGTAACGAAGTAGCCAGTAACTGACAGTGGCCGGTAACCTTATGGTAGCCAGCTACTAATGATGGGGAATACTTTTGGTAGCCAGCGATTAATGATGGAGAATACTAATGGTAGCAAGGTACTAATGATGGAGAATACTAATGGTAGCCAGCTACTAATGATGGGGAATAATAATGGTAGCCAGCTACTAAGGATGGGGAATAATAATGGTAGCCAGCTACTAATGATGGGGAAAACTATTGGTAGCAAGCTACTAATGATGGAACTACCAATGGCATCCAGCAATGAAAGGAATCTATCGGAAGGGTCACGGAATGCGTCACAAGCTGTCTCTCTGGTGCCACGACAAAAAGGACAGAAAACATCTGACAAGTGTTGACCAAGAAAGTTATAAGATCGTTTGGTATTGAAGGTAGATCAGAATCTGACTAGCGTTGACCAAGAAAGTTATAATACCGTTTGGTATTGAAGGTAGATCAGAATCTGACTAGCGTTGACCAAGCAAGTTATAATACCGTTTGGTATTGAAGGTAGATCAGAATCTGACTAGCGTTGACCAAGAAAGTTATAAGATCGTTTGGTATTTAAAGTAGATGAGAATCTGACAAGCGTTAAACCAAGAAAGTTATAAGACCGTTTGGTATTGAAGGTAGAAAGGTAGTCATCCTGGTTTACGCAGGGTGGCATTTTCGAATGTTAATGGCTTTTAAACATTTCGACTACAAAATCTGATAGTTTAACATTTCCAAAACTGTATAACGTGCGTCACATAAAAGTATTCTTCCACTTATTTTAGTTTAACATTTTCAAAACTATATAACGCGAGTCACATAAAAGTATTCTTCCACTTACGTAAAATTATTATTTTAAATGAACCCTGCTTGAAATAGAACAAATTTCTATTAAAATAAATCGTCACAATATGAGTCTTTCGACCGTGTTTGGGCTCCGTATATTAATTTTTGCATGCCTGACATGCAGCAAGGGAGATAAATGTTACCGTCTCTTGACAAAGGGTCGATAGCGATAGTGTAAGAAATCATTAACATTTTACCAGTTTGGTAAAGTTGTATCTATAAATAGAAATACTTCGTTACGGCCACACGTGATTGATGTGATTTAGGATTTAAAAAAAAAAAACTCTTTTATTGTAATTCTATGACTTTGGGGAAATATTCATTTACTTTGGTATCATACCAGTGGCGATTCCAGATAACATTGTCGAAAGGGTCAAAAAAATTGTCATGTGGTGGGTGGACACTCGAGCTATCAGGCTACATTAGCAAAATTTGAATCGTTAGTTATACATTTTATTTTTTGGAATAGTCAACAATTTTCTAACAATTTTGTTCATTGTAAATGTTTGTATTACTGACTAAATATTCAATAATGAACTTGTCGTGGTTGAATTGGTGACAATATAAATGAATTAGTTTAGGCACTCTTAGACATTCTAGAAAGTTGAATCTGGTGTCAGGGAAGCCGATACACTCCAATGTGAAGAGATGTTTAAAACATTATAGAAGACAGAACCGGTTTTGGGGTTTCTATCAAGGGATTTTTGTGTGGAAAACATTAGTTTTGACATGCTCAGTTCACACTATCAAATTTTTGTCAAATGGGGCATGAAATTTAATGAAACCAAATGCTACATAATGAGCATCTCAAAAACAAACCCATCAAGCTATATGTACACCCTAAATAGGACAATCCTTCAACAAGTAACAAACAATCCATACCTTGGAATTCTCTTCTCAAATAACCTAAAATGGTCACCCCATATAAACAAAATTTAAAAAAAAGCCAACTCCACACTAGGTTTTATTAGAAGAAATCTGCGCCACTGCCCAACATCCTGCAAACGAAATGCCTATCTTGCACTCGTTCGTCCGATACTAGAATATGGTGCAATCATCTGGGACCCATATCTCAAGCAAGACGTGGACAAATTGGAGCGAATCCAACGTAACGCAATGCGCTTCATAGCACGTGACTATAAAACCACCACTCCTGGCTACGTCACTGGCCTTTTAAACAGATTTGACATCCCCACTCTCAAGGACAGACGAGAAAAGATCCGCCTAACATTCTTATATAAAATGGCCATGGGGCTAATTCCGGCCATCCCAGCAAACAATTATCTAAGGGTGATAATACACTAGGTCCGGATTTCACCGGATTTTAAGACTGACGACGAGACCGGTTGCTCGGTAGAACTGAACATCGGACATTGTAGAATTTGAGAATACATTGCAGCCGATCGCATCCGAATTTTTATTGTTTATCATAACAACGACCTTGATCCTGCTGTCTTTCCGCTGGCGAGTATTAAACTAAACATAGATTTTAAATGAGCTTGTTGTATTAAAAAAACTGGAACATATGAACATATGTTTTATTTGATGAAGAATCCATTATTAAAATTACTATTTTCAGAATGAACCATTAAACTTTTGACTACCTACATACAGTGGTATGCTTTGTTGGTGCAACGTATAAATTAAATTATTAATTGTTGAGTGTGGGGCATAGTGCAGCAGAGTGACAGTGGTATTTTCGTTGAATCAAATCTATACAACCACATAGGAACGGGGTCTTTCCCCTTTCCTTAACCAAGACAGATACCTGGGATCAATAAATACACATCTTCCATATGTTTTTCTGGGTGACCAAGGTTATCCTCTGAAGAAACATCTGATGCGACCATACACAACCAGTGGTGATACTGTATCACGAGAAATTGAAGTTTACAAATACAGACATAGTCGGGCCAGAAGAACAGTTGAGTGTGCATTGGGCTTACTTGTTGCACAATGGAGATTCTTAAAACAGAATTCAAGTTGATCCTAAAAATGTGGACAAACTAGTCATTTCTGAAGATCAGTTGGACATGTCATTAGCTTCAAATACAACAGCTGGTAACGCTGCAAGATCACCAACGGGAAGATCACAACGAATATAATTGAGAAGGGAATGATGCATATAATATCCGTGATTGCTTTAAACTTAATTTTAACATTTAAGTTTAAGGAGCAATTGAAATCCAGTACTTGTACAATAAAATAGACTATTACGTCCCATGAAAATGTAAAATATATTTTATGAATTAATTATGAATTGATCCACGTTGATATTTTTCCATAATAATTTAGTGATAGCATTACCGTGTGCTACAGAATCAATGGCATTATCCATGCAATATATATAATTTAATATTTGTTTATAAACAGTTTAATTTAGTTTTCTTTTAAAATTTAGATTAAATATAATTTAGAAATTTGGTAAAAGCATAAATATTCTACATGGAACTATATTTATTAACTGTATTTATTATGTTAAAATTATATTAGATTCATTATTGTGTAACAAAAATATATCCTAAATTCAAGTGATTGACATTTCTTTGAACTTTGAACTTATTTTCCAATGTTACTGTTTTGCAGGTCTAACAGTAACAGGATATGCAAACTTCAAAATAAATGCATACTTGTTATATCTAATTTTCATTTCTTAATTGCTATTTCTAATTATAATTATATTTAGCTATTATATGATCAAGTTTGTTCAAAACAATTTGGTTTTATTTACTTAATTTCTTGCAATAAAAAATAAACATTGACCCAGACACGCAGCGCCGCCATTCGCACCCGGGTACCATTAGGCTCAATGCTATTCAGATGTCATTTGTTGTAGTGTATTTTAGTTAAAATGAAGAATTAAGTTTACAAACGTATAGTACATTCAATTATCTTTCATTTCATACCTCATTTGGTCTTACAAACCCAACAATACTATTTTTAATAGTTTTTTAATCCCAAACTCTCACTTCTGGTACCCGGGTACCAATAGGTGCAGCCTTTATCCATATCGATGGAACTAACTTAAAATAGTAATAAAATAAAATCATATGCCCACTCCCGCCACTCACTTGTTGTATTGAGCTCTTCTGCTATTTTGTGCTAAAGTTTACTACCAATATCCCTATAGTGGTAATTTTTCGTTATGTCCCATAGTGGTGTGCGGTCATGAACTAGGGATATTAGCTTGTCTATTTCTACCATTTTATTTTATTCAGTTCTATAATTTGTATTTATCTTAAATTACTTTTATTGGATCCAAATGAATCCTACACACGGATGATGCAAAGAAGACCTGCAATAACGTCATTTGCTTGGTTTTTTTAAAATTTAGCTTCGGATCATTCCGTCGAACATCGCTCTAATTATATGGTTGCTATGTCCCATAGGGGAGAGCGATCATCCACTTGAGATTTTAGTTTATCAATTTCTACCATTTTAATTGATAAAATGATACAATTTGTATATATTTAAATTACTTATGATGGATCCAAAGGAATAATACACAAATGAAAGGCTATTCTAGATTTTAATGTGACATTTTTGTACAAACAATCTGTAAAAAATTACATGCCGCCATTTTAATTGTTTTTAAAATTAGCTTCGGACAGCTCTGACGAAAAAAACAAATAAGACCGACGCGCGTTACCGACTTTCACCGATGACGCCTGAGCAAATGTAGCTGTGTTCACTTTGTTATTGCATTTGTTTTTTATACCGATCCAGTCTTGTTCGTCAGTCTTGGAATCCGGTGAAATCCGGACCTAGTGTATTATCACCCTTTTTACCCCACAGAAGCCAGGCCGATTAATTAGAGCCAAACAGTCACTTAACACTGACTTAACATCTGACAACCCCATGAGAAATTACACCCGAAACAATAACAAATGCTTCACTGTGCCTCGGAGTAACACAGTGCAACATAAGCAGTCAACAACCTGGACAATACCGCCGTGAACTCGACAACGATCGAAAGCTTCAAGGCCGCCCTGGCATCTGCTAGGAGCCGTTAGATTGGCAACATCGCTTCCCCAACCGTTGCACATATGCCAGTATATGGATGCAGCAACGTACCGAACCAGAAGCAGAACCAGAATTGTCGTCAATTTTTTTTTTGTTTGAACGCACTCTTTTGTGTTACAACATAATGCGTTCAAAAAGAAATTTGACGAAAATTGTATCGTGTGAACTGAGCATAATTGCATTGAACGGTACGCAGAGACTAATCTGGTGCTCCATAGCGTGAGGAAAGAAAAGAGAAACGCGATTTCTGAGCCTTCCTCGTGTATATCATATTGTATTATCAAGACAAGCCATCATGACCTCTAGTAGAGTAGGACACATACAGAACACATTCACACAAGCCATCGTGACCTCTAGTAGAGTAGGACACATACAAAACACATTCACACAAGCCATCATGATCTCTAGTATGGTAGGACACACACAGAACACATTCACACAAGCCATCATGACCTCTAATAGGGTAGGTCACAAACAAAACACATTCACACAAGCCATCATGACCTCTAGTAGAGTAGGACACATACAGAACACATTCACACAAGCCACCCTGACCTCTAGTAGGGTAGGACACAGACAGAACACATTCACACAAGCCACCCTGACCTCTAGTAGGGTAGGACACAGACAGAACACTCTCACACAAGCCACCCTGACCTCTAGTAGGGTAGGTCACAAACAAAACACATTCACACAAGCCACCCTGACCTCTAGTAGGGTAGGACACAGACAGAACACTCTCACACAAGCCACCCTGACCTCTAGTAGGGTAGGACACAGACAGAACACTCTCACACAAGCCACCCTGACCTCTGACCTCTAGTAGGGTAGGACACAGACAGAAACTAATGTCTGCGTTCATTGACTGTATTGATCAATGGGATCAATGACAAATAGAAGGTCGTTGACTGGTGGCCAATGTCAGTCGTCAAAGTCATGGCACTTGGGCAGACATTTGACAGTGCATGAATTCTTTGACAGTTTGGAAAGGGGGTGGGGTTGATAGCGTGCGGGATAGTTATGGCATTTGGAAGTGTAAATGATAGTGCGTGCATTTGACAGTGCTTAAAAAAGGGCATTTGAAAGTTTGTGATAGGACATTTGATAATGTGTGTGATAGTTAGGGATTGCGACAGTGTCTGTGATAGTTAGGGACTTTGACAGTGTCTGTGATAGTTAGGGACTTTGACAGTGTCTGTGATAGTTAGGGACTTTGACAGTGTCTGTGATAGTTAGGGACTTTGACAGTGTCTGTGATAGTTAGGGACTTTGACAGTGTCTGTGATAGTTAGGGACTTTGACAGTGTCTGTGATAGTTAGGGACTTTGACAGTGTCTGTGATAGTTAGGGACTTTGACAGTGTCTGTGATAGTTAGGGACTTTGACAGTGTCTGTGATAGTTAGGGACTTTGACAGTGTCTGTGATAGTTAGGGACTTTGACAGTGTCTGTGATAGTTAGGGACTTTGACAGTGTCTGTGATAGTTAGGGACTTTGACAGTGTCTGTGATAGTTAGGGACTTTGACAGTGTCTGTGATAGTTAGGGACTTTGACAGTGTCTGTGATAGTTAGGGACTTTGACAGTGTCTGTGATAGTTAGGGACTTTGACAGTGTCTGTGATAGTTAGAGTATACGTATTAGGCTGTGAGGGGTGGTTATCAATTTAAAACTCTGAAATCATTGTCTGACATGTTTGATTTATTCAATTGGAACATGTATTCAGATCATTGTTTGTCAAGACTTTTTATATTTTTTTATTTAGCACAAATTCAAATTTAGTAGCAACAATAACTTTCTTCACAAATATATAGATAACATTCACATGCTCATCTAAATTAAAACGCCTTATTCTCGAGTTGGTGAAACAAAACCTCTTTGATATATTTCTTTGACATATTATTACATATTTGACATATTTATTTGATATATAATGACTTTGACTTTGATATATATATAATGACTGATACGTCTTTGAA
The DNA here is from genome assembly GCA_964017045.1 of Omphiscola glabra. NCBI lineage: Eukaryota > Metazoa > Mollusca > Gastropoda > Lymnaeidae > Omphiscola > Omphiscola glabra. Next base: position 19,542,444 of record OZ024797.1, read on the forward strand.
ATATTTATTTGATATATTACGACTTTGATATATTATGACTTTGATAAATTACGACTTTGATATATTATGTATTTGGTATATTATGTTGGAAGAGTAAAGGAAAAACGTAAGAAATTGTCTTGAATTAACTTGAATACGATCTATCGAAAAACGCGAATCGCTACGATGTCAGAGTAAAAACACAAAGGTTTCTTACTTCACTATTATTATAACATTCTTCGTTTCCTTCTTAGTCATAAATATGGTGAATTAATGTTTAAAAAAACATATTTTGTACTTAGATTGTTGTTAAACTATAGCGAAACAGTGGTAGCTTTTCTAAAATGTCACTTCCGTTCTGTCTACGTCGTTTGGCCCTGCTGTGGCCTGGGCAAACAATTTATTTAAAGTAGGCATTATAAAACTGTATGTTGTTTGTTAAAATGCCCATATAGTTGACAAGCTAAAATGTACATTTAGTTTGGCAGGTTAAAATGTCTATATAGTTGACCAGTTAAAATGTCCATATATTTAACCAGTTAAAATGTCCATATAGTTGACCAGTTCCAATATCAATATAGCTGACCAGTTCAAATGTCCATATAGTTGACCAGTTGAAATGTCCATATAGTTGACCATGCAAGGTCTAAAAAGGCTATAATAACAATTCTCAATTCTGCGTTGCAACAGCTTTAACCTATAGTCACCGGATTTCCCATAGGTCAAACCACAATTCTATGGCCTAGGCGCGGCAGTCAAAGGGTGTATAATACAGAAGAAATAACAAACAAAAACAATTTATCAGTATATCTCTTTAAAGTTAAAGGCTTTATAAATGTTGTAGTTGTAATAGTAGAATTGAAGATTTTAAAATAAAATGTGGTTCATAGATTATAAATCTTTAATTATTTTTCAAAAATTAATTATATATTAATTTGGAAGGGATGAATAATTATTTTTTAAAGGGGATGGAGCAGAATTATGTGCTTTGGCCTAGGGCGCAGAAATCCAGCCCTGCCCAAAGTTCTCCTAGGTCTAACCGCTGTAGACAACAACCTCGTCATCAGGCCGCCATTTTTAGTCCGCCCCCCCCCCCCTATCTAATAATTCTTTTATTAATATTATTGATGGAAACAGTTCAGCTTTTTTGTCTTTACGGCTGCTGTCCCCGGAAGTTGGTCAAAGACCGATAGCCTAATACTTTCCCTTTTCTTGAACTGTCGCCCAAATAATTCATTATATTTTATCGATCTCAAGGTTCAGACCGGCCATAAATGTGAAATGGACGAAGTTTTATTAAACAAAGAGTGCACGCTTGGCTTCATGCAATTTAAAAATATCAAATAATACACCATTTTTCCCCACATAGAGTAAAGGCTGCGTATATGTTTTTTTAACCAAATTTCTATTAGCTTCTTAACTGTAGTTTAGGTATTATTTATCGAAGTGGCTATTATTATTATTATCCAGGTAACAGAAGTGAGAGGTTGGGATTAAAAAACGATTAAAAATACTATTGTTGGGTTTGTAAGACCAAATGATGTAACAAATGAAAGATAATTGAATGGACTATACGTTTGTAATCTTAATTCTTCAGTTTTACTAAAATAAACTACCATAAATGACATCCGAAAAGCATTAGTCAAAATGGACCCGGACACACAGCGCCGCCATTCGCACCCGGGTGCCAATCGCAAGTGCGTTTTGTGCGTAATATTTTCTTTTGTTTTTCTGAAATAGTTGGTGAAATAAATCTGCGGTTTAAAAGCGGGGGGGACTTTCGACTATCAATATAAAAAAATATATATATAATATAATAAAATAATAAAAAATACATACAAAGGATTTACAGGGAAAACATTGTTTTTACGAGATGTATTGTCGTTATTCAATTCAATTTAATATCAGTAGAATTGATAGATTTGTGTAGGCCATATCTTGCAAATATCTACATATTTAGTGAGTTAAGGTTCAAAAGGTGTAAATTGGGTTTAACTCGTGGTTTTATTTTAAAGTCTAAATCATGTTTTGGCTTTAATTAAACACTTGTCAAGTATGCTATTTTATTACTATAGTACCGTATATGTACTAAGACGTGACCCTTGAGAAAATTTAAAGGCATAATATATTTCTAATTATTTTTTACCGATCATAAAATTGTTGAGTGTGCATTCGTCTTGTTGTGCTCTCGGATATTACATTGCGGCTAATTGTTTATTTTTTTATTGCATTTACTGTAGTTTGTTTCATTGAAGAAGGCTTCTTGCCGACACGTTCGTTGTTTTATTGCGTCCTTTTTTTTTCCTCCAGGTTTTCCCAAACTATTTTTCACTCATTTCCTTATACCTAATCCGATTGCAGTCTCCCCCCCCCCCCCCCCACTTATTACCACAAGTAATATCTGATGGGTCCTTCTAACTCAGTGGTTCTCAACCTGCTAATGCCGCGACCCTTTAATACAGTTCCTCGTGTTGTGGAGACCCCTACTTCATAAATATGTGTTTTCCGATTGTCTTAAGCAACCCTTGTTTAAGAGTCGTTCGACCCTCCAGGGGGTCGCGACCCACAGGTTCAAAACCGCTGTTGAAATGTATGTTTGTGATGAACATGCGTAGGAAAAATAGATTGTAACGTAGAACCGAAGCCATTGCTTTGTAAATGTAAGCTATATTTCAAACAGAATCAAACTGAGCTAACAGGCCATTGCATTTACTTTGAATACAGATGTAAATAGTGATCCTGTCTTGGGCAAAGATAATGCTAATGGAAAAAGAATCGTTGGTTGATTATTTCACGTAAAAAAATATTTTAAAGTAATACTGTGGTGTAATGGAGAAGTCGCCTGATGCTGTGTAAGAGGAGGAGAGGGTTAGTTTTTAAAAAAAATGAGACCTCTTAGTCTTACAGTTCTTGGCTAATATAATGGCAAGAACCGCAGAGACTTCAGACACAGTAACTGGAGTAGTTTCCCTTTGAGCGGTCCCTGGTGGCCAGATAGAGAGGCGTGATATGAAATGCTGCCAATGTTTTATTTAATTAAATACCCAGGGGTAGAAATATAGATCTGAACCACGGTCTTTATGGGTAGGGAGTTAGGAGGTGGGGTAGAAATATAGATCCGAACCACGGTCTTTATGGGTAGGGAGTTAGGAGTTGGGGTAGAAATATAGAACTGAACCACATGCTTTATGGGTAAGGAGTTAGGAGGTGGGGTAGAAATATAGACCTTAACCACGTGCTTTATTGGTAGGGAGTTAGGAGGTGGGGTAGAAATATAGACCTGAACCACATGCTTTATGTGTAGGGAGTTAGGAGGTGGGGTAGAAATATAGACCTGAACCACATGCTTTATGGGTAGGGAGTTAGGAGGTGGGGTAGAAATATAGACCTGAACCACTTGGCTTTTTGGGTAGGGAGTTAGGAGGTGGGGTAGAAATATAGACCTGAACCACTTGGCTTTTTGGGTAGGGAGTTAGGAGGTGGGGTAGAAATATAGACCTGAACCACTTGGCTTTTTGGGTAGGGAGTTAGGAGGTGGGGTAGAAATATAGACCTGAACCACTTGCTTTATGAGTAGGGAGTTAGGAGGTGGGGTAGAAATATAGACCTGAACCACTTGGCTTTTTGGGTAGGGAGTTAGGAGGTGGGATAGAAATATAGACCTGAACCACATGCTTTATGTGTAGGGAGTTAGGAGGTGGGGTAGAAATATAGACCTGAACCACTTGCTTTATGGGTAGGGAGTTAGGAGGTGGGGTAGAAATATAGACCTGAACCACTTGCTTTTTGGGTAACTGATATGGCTGACATGTAAGAGATGGGGATTGGAGAAAGGTGTTTGAGATAATGTTGTAAACATGATCAAATGCCCACATTTCCTATCATTTCCTATCATTACAACCCAAATGGCTTCGCGGGCCACTTTGTTAGAGGGTAAAGCGTTAGTAGGCCGCATGTCATTACACCTTATATAACCACCCACTACATTTGCATGTCTTATTTAGATGTTTATCTCCTCTCAGTGCACACAATGAAGTGCTAAGTAACAAAACATAATTAAACTAAACGAATGAGACGTCATTATTCTGTTCAAATGAATTAAGAATTATTTTTAGTTGTTTTTTTTAATTGCGATAAATCGGGCATTCGCAGACCGCAATATTTGACGTGGCGGGCTATATGAGGACCGCGGGCGTGTCACCGTGACTTAATTAAAGAGTGACATTTTTGTTTGAAGTAGGCCCAGCCGATACGGTTGGACAATAACTACCTAACTTTGCAAATATCTTTGCTCATCCCTTCGAGTGCATGTTTCGGGCATTTTATTTCAGTGTAAGCCATGGTCAGTGGTTGCCAACCTTTTTGACTCGCGGGGCCCTTTTAGAATCAATTTATATGGGAAGGGGGGGCTCTTGAGTCTATCCTACAAGTTAGAAAAGTGTATGAGTTTCCTTAAGTGGTCAAGGAGCCCTGAAAAGTGCACGCGGAGCCCTTATGCCTCCACGGAGTACAGTTTGGGAACCACTGGTTTAAGCTGTCATATAAACTACGAGCTGTGAGTGTAAGCTTATACGGCCTACTCAACATGTATGGTAAATGGAGAATAATCTTATTTGAGGCTCATTCCCCCCAAAAATATATTTGAAACAAACTGTGAAAAGTCTAAATTGACTGACTGTCAGTTTATAAATAGTCTTTGCCGTTTCTGTTGTCCAACATGTCGACAGTCTGTCAGCTCAGCTAGCAACCAGTTATCCGTTCTTCAAATTCTTACAACTCTTATCGTTGACGTAAACGATCTTATGGTGTTTGTATTTTATGCTACCCCATTTTAAATTCGGATGGACTTATAATATATTTGGTGCACATCACAGACCCCACCCCCTCAAAATCTGATGAGTTAGGCCTGTTGTTCTTTCCCCTCATATTTTGAAACGTCTGATGTTAAATATATTGAACTATTAAAAACAAATTGTCAGTCAAGTAAGTGTACTAGACACTTTTTTAAAAAATTGAGTTTAACCTAGCGATATAGATCAGGGGTCGGCAAACTTCGACAGCTTCGCTCCTCCGCAGACACGCGTATTCTGTCCGTTGCTAAGACACGTACTAAAACATATGGTGAACGATCTTTCTCTTTCTGCGCCCCAAAACAATGTAATTCTCTGCCACGACACATCCGAAATATACCAACCACACAGGCCTTCAAAACTGCACTCAAAACACATCTCTTTAAATTCTACTACCCCGACTGATTCCCCACATCTGACCGATAAACGATGCTGCTGGCCGCCGTCCATTGCTTGACATGTAAAAGTTCTGGGGTGGATGGGTCTCTTTTGCTAATATTTTTATGTACAGCGCGGTGAGCCTAGCCCTAGGCTGGGGTACCGCTCTATATAAGACAACTAATAATAATAATAATAAAAAACTACGCCACGGCCACGCGTACCAGCCTTGGCACGCATGACGAGATGTAGAATCTTCAGGACTTTGTGCTCATCTACCCATGACGATAGATTTCTACTTGTTTAGGCTATTATATGTCTCCCACTTCATCCCATGGGCCAGTGTAACTAATCGCAAATGATACTAATACACCAAACACCAACTGGTTTGTTCCACGATAGCGTTTATTCACCAACAATTACCTACTTAACTATCGCTGATAATACTGAGATATAACTAACGACTAGTAATCAAGTCGTTCCAGCCAAACACTAAGCAACAACACATTATCGTACAACGGCCATCTATATCCATCATAACAACAACCAAAACTAACGCGTCGTTTCCCCTTACCCAAATACGTCACAACAATCTCACACAATAGATACAGCTACACATATAATCTCTAACATATTTTCCATACCAAACATAACAACAGTGATCTCATGCCCTTGACAACGCATAGCGATTATTATTGACACGCGGAAGACCAAAAAATTGTTAAAAATGACTGAAAATGAGTCTTAATAAATGATAGAGCTTATGAGTTATTGACACGCTGAATGAATCACAAGCCTTACTTTGGCAATCTAAAACCAAAAGGCTGCTGACCCCTGATGTAGTTAACGTCTTGTTAACCTTTCTCTGGGTATTTTAAGGGCTCGACACTGAAAGGGTTCATTTTCTTTTAATACCCCGCCACCTGGACCTGGACCTTGGGCGAAATTCTAGGTCATCATAACATGCATGGAGTTACGGCATCTTGATTCAGCAGTCAATCAAGTAAATTGTTACTGTTAAAATCGTCGTTCATTAACCTAGGGACAATTAAAAACCCTTTTTAAAAAAATTCCAATGTTCTGATTATCTTCCAATAAGAACAGAGCCTATCTCTGACAATGTCGGATGCTGTGTATATAAATAGCCCCATTTCTCCTCCCGCCCCCCATCCCAAAAGTAAAATCTACAGAGCAGAGGCTGGCTCGATTGCTAACAGCCAACATAAGCCAGCCAGCCCCCCCCCCCCCCCCCGACCTCTCCTGCTGCACAGAACAACGTTATCAAACCTTTACCTGCCTACAGGTGCATTACAGGGAACCAGCAGTTTCCCCATGACGAAGCTACCTACGCAGGTACCGACCGTCTGCTGGAGATAGTGTGGTGTGGCATCGGCGTGTATGCACGTCTGTGTGTGTGCGGGTGTGTGTGAAGTTTCAAACTGGTTTAGATGTTTAATTCCCCGCAAACTATCAACGTTAATACCTTTATTAAAAAAAAAAAAAAAAAAAACTTTTAGTAGCGTGTTTAGCCTAGGACAACTGGCCTAGTGTATTGATGTTTAAAACAATATCCTTTGACGGCTTTGACGTCCATTAAATTTAGGATCTATGAATCTATGATTGATCTTTGAATCTATGATCTATGAATATATGATTTATGAATCTACATGATCTATGAATCTATGATCTTTGAATCTAGGATCTATGATTTATGAATCTACATGATCTATGAATCTATGATCTTTGATCTATGAATATATGATCAAAGAATCTATGATCAACTAGCAGAAAGAACTTACTGGATTAACTAGCAGAGAGAACTCACTGGATTAACTAGCAGAAAGAACTCATTGGATTAGCTAGCAGAAAGAACACACTGGATTAACCAGCAGAAAGAACTCACTGGATTAACTAGCAGAAAGAACTCACTGGATTAACTAGCAGAGAGAACTCACTGGATTAACTAGCAGAAAGAACTCACTGGATTAACTAGCAGAAAGAACTCACTGGATTAACTAGCAGAGAGTACTCACTGGATTAACTAGCAGAAAGAACTCACTGGATTAACTAGCAGAAAGAACTCACTGGATTAACAAGCAGAAAGAACTCATTGGATTAACTAGCAGAAAGAACTCACTGGATTAACTAGCAGAAAGAACACACTGGATTAACCAGCAGAAAGAACTCACTGGATTAACTAGCAGAAAGAACTCACTGGATTAACTAGCAGAAAGAACTCACTGGATTAACTAGCAGAATGAACTCACTGGATTAACTAGCAGAGAGAACTCACTGGATTATCTAGCAGAAATAACTCACTGGATTAACTAGCAGAAAGAACTCACTGGATTAACTAGCAGAAAGAACTCACTGGATTAACTAGCAGAATGAACCCACTGGATTAACTAGTAGCGAGAACTCACTGGATTAACTAGCAGAAAGAACTCACTGGACTAACTAGCAGAAAGAACTCACTGGATTAACCAGGAGAATTAACCACTGTTAACATGTCGGTATCATTTATTTGAAATGGGAAGGGGTGATGATATTAGCTGCTACAAGACATGAAGAATTAAATGTTCTCCTCTTGAGAGTTTCTTTACGTGTTATTTTTTTAAATGTTTGGGTAGAAGTGTTTAATGTTTGGGTAGAAGTGTTTAATGTTTGGGTAGAAGTGTTTAATGTTTGGGTAGAAGTGTTTAATGTTTGGGTAGAAGTGTTCAATGTTTTCACATAATTGTTGAATGAGATAGAATGTAATGTAACAGTTATGAATGAGCTACAGTGTAGGTAAACCTTGCCTTCGGGGTGCGGGGTAGGTATCGGTGAAACTGCTAGATATAGTCAGAGAAAAACCATCTACATGGGACTGAAAAATGGGGGTGGGGGCCCTCATAACAAAATCCAATAGAGGCCAGAATGATCAATTCAGTGATCGTGGGCCCTCAAAATTTAAAAGAAGAGGCCTGGCGATGGGGTCCATTGAGGCCTCCACGGCACAAGGCGCCGTGGCCATAAGGGCCCCTAGGACGCCAAGTAAATGTTAAAGTCTCTTAGTTTATATAACTAAAAAGTCTAAATTAATGTGAATCTTAAAATGCGTATGGTCAACTACATGTATAGCATCATAACACGTGCACCATAGCCTACGTCGTAATCGGAAAAAGAGCGGAGCCATACAGGGACAGAGATGGGGACGCCGACCGGGTGCTTCGCACAGGCACAGGGCGAAAGTTTACCTAAGACTAAGCCCGGCGTTGCTACGGCGTCTTATAAGTTTTTCTAATTAGCATCTCATGATATTTTAGCTACAACATGGATTGTTTTATCTTGTAATGTGTTGACAGCGACATAGAGTTTGGAGGCTGCGGCTAAATTATAAATCAAGGTTGGAGATTATTTCGTTTTAATTAAAATTAACAGTTACTGGAAAAAAAGCGTTGTGTTTGATAAGTCGGGCGATTAGCTGGAATGTGTCTGATTGAACTTCGATCGCTGGTACCACCCCTGTCATCCTATTCCCCCTCCCGCCAAACCTAAGATGACTCTCAGTTAAGGTCATAATAAAAAGGTGACATACCGTTCTCAGGAAGGAAACATCGTCCTGTTCCGACCCCCCACCTTCTGCAGGGTCCGCCATGATGAGCTGCTAGGATAGTCCGCCTAAGGCAGCAGTCGAGTCCACTGGAGTCTATCCGGTTTCTCTCTAAGTAGAAGTCAAATCCGTAAGGTCAAGTTGAGAGAAGCCCTCACTGTTGACATAAGTCCGTGACAGGGGCTTCTGATCGCCTCTCTCATGCATTCTTCATAACACAGATTCCCTCTAGAGTCTTCGGTTCACGCAAAACAAAATCTGATGATAGAGTCATCGAAAGAGACGAAGAAAATTTTGGATCTAATTTAAGAATTTTCTTTTCTTCAAAGAAAACTCCGAAAGTTGTGTTGTGTTGTTATTTTTGTATAGTCCAAGCAACAAGGTGAGGGAGGTGTGTGTTTTCTTCTTTCGGTCCCTCACTCGGGTCGTGGTGGCGTGAGCGAATGAAGCTCATTCGTTTCCGTGTCAGATACTCGGGGTACGGGGGAGCGGAGCAGTCGCGTGCGCTTCCACTCGATCGATGCCGTGCGAAGCCGCGGTTTCTTATCCCCCACCTCCAACCCTTTCAGCCACACGCGCCGTCACCGTTTTCCCGACCGCCTCCGCCCCTGTAACGAGAGTTTGGTGTTTCCACCCCTGTAACGGTGTGTGTGTACCTAATCAGACCCGTGCTTGAGCGGTTTCCCCCCTCTGAGGAAGACGTTACGATATGAACATGAGGTTCGGGGAGGTGTTTAAGGGGGTGGGGGGAGTGGGTGGCTAAATCATAATATTGCGTCTGTTATTAGTTAGGTAACTTGGTGGATGGGGAACAAGGGTTGTATAAGAATGCAACACACAAAAATTGGTTGATGTGAAGATAATAAAAATGTAATACTAAATTCCACGAGGCTTTCCTCGGTCGATGTCAGACATGACTCAGTCATGTAATCAAAGGCACATGTGCCCGTGAGGTAAGATGGTAACTCAGGTGAGATGGAACTGAGAACAGACGAGATGAACACAGACGGTTGCGCCGAGATGGGGAAGTGCGTACACATTTTGATGGTGGGAAGTGTCAATTTGTGTACTCACGGATTGTGGATTTTTACACAATTTAGGAATGGCAATAAAATAGTTATTGGTAATTGTGTATGCACATAGACATAGACTAAGGTCACTCTTAGACAGTGTGTACATGCGAATATCAGTGCGTACATTGGAATGTCAGTGTGCACACACGCTAGTCAATGTGTACGCGGGGTGTCAATGTGTACATGGAGATTAGAATGTTTAAATTGGAATGTCAGTGTGTACATTGAGATGCAAATAGTGAAGAGAATTTAGAGATCAGTAAGTGTCTCCGTGTGTCCGTCAAGAATCTGTAAAAAAAAATGGGGCAGCGTTATGTGAAAACACTACACTACTACTACACGGTAGTGGCAGTCAGTAGAGTAAGTGGATATTGTAACAAGTAATTCTAAAGGATGGGGGCACATTGTATGTAACAAAGAGTTTGACACGGTTGTGTAGACGACACATTACACAATTTCTGCGACGTAGGTTTATGTAACGTTGTGTACACGGTGTAGTTATGTTCATATTGTCTGCAACAGAATGGCACATGCGACTATTGTACATATGTTCTGTAACAGAGTCAGTGATAGGGTTATGTACCCCATAGGGTCAGTTGTAACAGAGAGGTAGAAATGTGTGTATGATTGTATTCATAGAGTCTGCAATGAAGGGAAGACATTTTTTGGGTACAGTGCCAGTATAAACACTCCTGCCTTCATTGCAGCAGACACAATTCGTTTCTAGTGAGGCTCTCTTACGTTTCTTGTGAGTGTGAGGCTCACTTAAGTTTCTAGTGAGGCTTCTATTTCTATCATGCTTATCAGCCTTGTTTCGCCACTACATTCCAACTGTGTCCAAACTAGAGAAAAATTATTTTAATTTAATATGATCCAGTGCGTTTATGACATAAACATTTACCGGTACTATCATTTTGATCACCTCTCATGGGTATGTTTCAAGCCACACATTAGGTTCACCCCGGGAATCTGCATAGTCCAACTACACATAACAAACGTTGTCCATTCAAGTTCAAGAAAATAATTGTCATTACTAACATCTAGCGCCTTTTTTATATTAAAATTTGCCATTACTATCACTTTGATCGGGGAGGGAGCAGAAATCAGGCTTTCGGAGGGGAGCAGAAATCGAGGGCGCCGATTTTAACTGGGGGTGGGGTTTGGGAAGCCACTCCCCAGAAAATGTAAAATTAAACAATTTGTTTAAATTTAAACTATTCTTCAATGAAAAAAAAAAACGAAAATGTGTATGTTTCTTTTTAAGAAAATTGGTACAAAAGAAATATATTTCAATATTTATTTACAATATTGGCAGCCTTATGCCCCTTAGAGGCGTGAGGCCCTTTATAACTGAGCAGTGTGCTAATTTCTTAAGACCAGGGCCGGATTAACCTCTATGCAAACAAGGCACGTGCCTTGGGCACCAAGCGTTTGGGGGCACCACACGTCCTCAAGAAATATTTTTTTTGAACAATTTAAGTCCAGAAACAACTGAAAATTGAACAACTGCTATGAAAATGAAGAAATACATTATAATAAAAATTCACATTCAAGTTTGTTACAATCTTGAATGCTTAAAAATTAAGCGCATAAAAAATTTAAAAAACTCATGGGATATGGTTATGAGTAAAATGCGGACCATGCGGACTCACTCGGCTTGTAAATAAATAATGCGGTCGTATTCGAATTTTAAAAATTTTTGGGAAGTTTTATACAAAATTTTAAACCATTTTTTACAATAAATAATATTAAAAAAATAACATTAATTAATTAATTTGACCGGTACCCCTTAGTAATAGACACAGAAACTTTTGAGAAAGATTTAAGCTAGATTTAGAGTTGGCATAGCAAGATTTTAAATGTAAGTAAATATATATTTTTTTTACAAGTAACTTTTGTATGTATGGATCTTTGTATTATTTTTAAAATGTTATTGCTTGTTATCTGGCTAGAAATTATATAATTAACTGCTATATTTTGGCACAAGTAAATGACAATTTAAAATTTCATTTGACTACAAATTGTTTTTCTGAGTTTTATAAATGATAATTTTATAATTTGTTTAAAGAAATGACCTAACAAGAAGACCAGTCACAGAAAGGAGACACCAGAAAACAAGCAGAAAACATTGCAAAGAAGATGCAAGAATTAGAATTTGCTTTCATGCTTGTTTTTCGGGAAGAGTTATTACAGCATTTTCACAGGGTTAGTCAAGCTCTACAAAATGAGCATGTGAACTTGAAAACGTGTGCTGATTTGTATACTTCAATAGCAGATCACTTGCATAAATCTAGGAATGAATTTGAAAGATTTGAAGAAGCTGCAAAAATAATAACACCAGGTGTAGATTATAAGTCAACTTTGACCCGTAATCGTAAACGAAGGACAGTGGTCATTGATGGTGGTGCCCCTGGGGTATCTCTGAATGCCATAGACAAATTTCGTATATCTGCATTCTACGCCATTGTTGACAAACTTGAGACAGAAATGAGTAGACGAGGACAAGTATATAATGATGTAGCAGTTCGATGTATCACTATCACAAACATTTCAGTGTTGTGAAGAACTAATAAATGCTTATCCTAAAGATCTGAACAATAATTTATATACTGAACTACAACAGTTTCATTCATATATTCGCCACAAGTTTCCTGCATCAAAATCGGAAAACAACACGTTCAATCGTGGAGAATTATACAAAGTAATAGTTGGAGACAAAATCGAGTGTACCTTTCCAAATGTTGAAATCGCCTTGCGCATATTTTTAACATTAATGGTTACTAACTTTTCAACTGAGCGCTCTTTTTCTCAGTTGAAACGTACAAAAAATCCAAATAGACTAACAATGAAACAAGAAAGGCTCGATTCCTTATCTCTGCTTATGATCGAGGCAGATGTGTTGCGCAAAATTAACTTTGACGATATACTCAAAGACTTTGCTAGATGTAAATCTAGAAAAAAAAAACACTTTAAAATGTAAATGACAATATCTTTTTGATTTTTTTCATCTAATAAAAAATAAAGTATTTTTGTCTATTATTATTTCAAAATTTATTAAATATTAATTTTAATACAGAAATACTTAATTGTAAGTTTTATATAAGTGATAGTAGTACAAACTACAAACATATTTGTTAACAACTGTTTTCTTAGCATAATATTGAACATACCAGCGGTCACGGTCAGTGAAAGATCAGGGGCCCCGGGCAGAATTGGCACCCATGTGTTTTTGTGCCTTGGGCACTAAAATGGCTTAATCCGGCCCTGCTTTTAAGACGGCACTGCCTGACCGCCGTACCCAGGCCCAGGCAGCAGTGATAAATATGGAACCGGACATTAACCATCTCATTAGCCAACAGAAGACTCATACTTCTCAATAATATGCTACTAAGTTTATGTAGATTAAAATTGTTCTTAGTTTTTAAAAATTGTATTGTTTTTCTTTTTTCTCACTACAATAAGATAATTGCGGTGTGCATAGAAATTCATCCTTATTTTTTTCAAGCTTAATTCCCGCCCCCAAGAGTATCCGAGGGATGTGAACCGGCACCTTGTTAAAAAAAGTTGAGTATCCCAGGTATAGGTTAGTATAACTAAGTCTAAGTGGCACATTTTCTTCTTGATTTGGCTGACACGTACCTCTGCGGCTGCTTGCGAATATGATAATGTTTACACTGCAAGCATCGAGGTCGTATGCCTTCGTGCAGCCGTGGCAATAGTTATCATGGTATCATTCTAAACCGAAGCGCAGTCTACAGGTACTCATGGTATCATAGACACGGTGAATGCATATTTGAACGCGAGACCTAAACAGCTAACTTAACCCAAGAGAAACTCAAGCCAATTCTCACACTTCTTGATTTACTCTCAAATATAATTTCCTCGTTTAACTTTCTTTTATCTCCATCATGATTGTTATGTAAGACTTAGAGGATGGAGGCAATTTATTAAGACTTTGCAGATGACTGGAAGTCATATGAAAATGAATTTAAAAGTATAAGATTAAATATCTTAAATATAAATGACGTAGCTTAGACGTTAGAATCGTTAGTAAATTACTTCAGTAAGGCATGGTCTCTTACAACAAAAATTACTTATGTAAAGTAATCATCTCTTACAATAAAATGTCTAGTCTCTAAAGAAATATATTTTGGAAATCACGTCTTCACACAAGCTCATGTGCCGATACATTTAAAAATAAAATTTTGCTTTGTAGGAAAACTCTGTTCCCTAGGAAAAACAAACAAACTTTAGGAGATTTTATCTGAATTCGTATAACTTATGTAATACTGAGAGTGAGAGTCGTGAGGATAATGAAAGCTAATGGAGGTTTTATTACAATGAACAAGTACACATAGAACATTTTTGCCATTGAACATTATCCTGTGACTGAGATTTTTTTTAAATGGTAAATCTTAGTAAAGACTTCATTGATTCAAAAATAAAAATTGAATTTCTTTTAAAACTAATTTTCTCAATGAAGGGAGGAAACTTAAAATGTTTAGTCTAAGAGCCCAACTTTGCCTAATATTCTAAATATATTCAGTTACATATGATAATGATAGAAGTGGCATTTTCTCTTGGAATTGGAGACGCAGGAAATAAGGTACTTGAATGTCTTATGCTGTTCTAGGAAGGTACAGTTTAGGGGGAGAAGAATATTTATAAAGCTGAAAGTAAGATCGTGAGAGGGTCATATAAAGACATTACATAGGTTATAATAGGCCATTATGGCAATATAATTATAATTATTTATGAATATGAAATGGACACGACGGATTGTGATTTGGACATTCATTACGTCTTCCGTTAATTATTCAGCTACCTCATGATTTTATGTTTAGTCACATAATACTGAAATGTAGCTGATTTTAAAAACTAATAAATAGTAAATTTTATGAATATGAATATATTTTATTTGTAGTTGGCAATTGAGATGTAACCACTTCGTCAATTCGAAGTTTTTCAGATTTCGGTATTTAAACGGAATATTTAAAAACTTGAAGTCTAAGGAAAATCCCGGCGTTTTTGAGTACTGAGTGCGATTTTTTATTATGAGTTAGTTAGACCTACTTTTACTTAGTTTTGAAATTGTGTTTTCCAATCGAAGTTGTAAAGGAAAAGCAATAATGTTTTCTCCCAGAACACCAAATACTTCTTCTAGAGCGTCACCATTTAATCAAACAAGAAATTCCAGAATATCCTCTACGACTCCAAGAAGAAGTCGAAGGTGGGTTCCTTAAACTTAAACCTTACTGCTTAATACTAATAGTAAGCCTTACTTACTTACTTAAAAACTTAATGATAAACTTAATTAACTCAAGTCAAACTTGTAGTCAGTGTAGTAGTTATTAAGTTTAGCAGTAGTTATCAGTGGTAATAGTAGTCTTGGAGTTGGAGAAGAACTCAAGCTTCAAACAAATTTTAAAAATAAACAATGTAGGCTAAACTAAACTCATGAGTCTGTAGACACTGTAGTAGTCTGTCTACTAAGACTACTACATTGAAACATTGTCTACTGTTAGGCTAAATAAATGGTAGGTGATGTGTAGGCTTTAGTTTTAGACTTTTAGTGTAGAAACAATAAAGGGTAGGCTAGTTGGCATTAAAAAATAAAAATTAAAGTACAGTAGAACCCGGTTATGTCGACGGCCTCGGGGTATGCCAAAAGGCGTCGAGATAACCGAGGATCGAGATAACCGAGGATCGAGATTTTTCATAAAGAGATCGCTGTAGTGGTAATATTTAACGTGACATAGTCACAACACAGTGTAGTCCGCCAACACGTCTTTCAGTGCTGTGACGTCATTATTTCGCTCGCCGGATCAACCTTCCCCCACCCGCAGATAGCTAGTTCACTGTGACACAAAGCAACAATATGACCATCACGATCAATACGATACGTTGCGGTGATATTTTTATACAAAGTGGCTAATGGTACACGTGTACAAGATTTGAGAGGTTGGGATTAAAAAACGATTTAAAATATTTTTGTTGGGTTTGTAAGACAAAATGAGGTATCAAATGTAAGATAATTTAGTTTAATGTGTCCCGGGTCCGAAAGGGGCGCTGCATGTCCAGATCAATTTTGACTAATGCTATTCGGATGTCATTTGTAGTAGTTTATTTAAGTTAAAATGAAGATTTAAGTTTACAAACGTATAGTACATTCAATTATCTTTCATTTGATACCTCATTTGGTCTTACAAACCCAACAAAAATATTTTAAATCGTTTTTTAATCCCAACCTCTCAAATCTGGTACACGTGTACCAATAGGTGCAGCCATTTTTATAACCTTTGACACACCTACCAATCCCCCTACCCATGTGTCTCGTATGCCACAAATTTCCTTGACAACAAACAATGCACTGCTAAGATGGGGTTGTCGATATAAACGCGAAAATACGGTAGTGAGATGAAGTGGCATCGATAACTAAGATTTTCAAAAGCTGGCGATTGGTCATGGGGATCGAGATAACCAACGTTAAGTGGCAAATTTGGCCCTCTTTTGTGCTCTAGATATTAGCGTTCGGCGACATAAAAGAATCGACATAACCGATGAGAAAATGCTAAGACAAAGAGAGAATATGGCGGTTCCACGCCAAAGACGTCGACTTAACAGGGTTGGCCAGTTAACCGAGGTCGATATAAGCGGGTTCGACTGTATCATAATTTATGATACGAAGTGTCTACATGTCCGGCGACTGGACGAATGGTGCGGGAGATATACGTCCGACGACCAAGTCACATGACCGCCGTAACAAAGCCTACTTCTCATGCAATACTAATTCTAAAATACAACTTTATTGCCATAGGTCTACTCAAGTCTACTGACTTATTTTATTTGGTTCATATTTTAAATATAGGCTTCAAGGTACAGCTTTAAAAGATGTTTAACCAAGATAACAGACTTTTTTTTTTTTTTGAAGAGTCAGAATCAAATAGTACTACTAGTTAGTATATAGTATAGGCCGACTTGTTAAATTTTCAAAGTCAGATGCTTACGGTACACTTTATGTATCTCAGAGCATATGAATATATTAACATGTTCAGTATTTATTTATTATCTAGGGATCGGCTGACTAATATATGTAATTATTGTACACAATATTGGAATATCATATGCAATGCAACTATTTTGCCGGCAACCTATTGTCACATGACCTGACGGAATAATAACACCTATTAGTCATCGGCGGTCACATGACATGTTTATATCCAGCACTATTTGTCCGGTCGCCGGATGTGTAGACACTGCCTTATTATTGTAGACAATATTGGAATATCATTTGCAATGCAACTATTTTGCCGGCGGTCACATGACATGTCTGCCGCCGGAAATCTCCCACTAGTTGTCAGGCGGTCACGTGACAGGCCCGCCGGATGTATATCTCCCTCACTATTTGTCCGGTCACCGGATGTGTAGTCACTGCCTTTATGATAGTAAAAGTAAAGACAAAATTAAACTGAAGTCTCTTTACGGTACAACTATTAGGAAGAATTTGTAAAGTAAAAGTTTTGGCCAGTGATGGGTAGGATGAGACGCACCCTAAAATTAAACTTAAGTTAAAAGTTTAATAAAAGCACCAAAGTTAAAGCCCTAGGCATATTATGCAATGGGTAGAGCGCAAAGCGTCCTAAGCATAAATAGCTATGGGTAGAGCCCTATGTAACATGTTTCCTTCCACACATAATCTCACATGTGACATTCAGGATGAAACAGTCTCGGTTGCGTTTATTATTTTTAAAAATATCGTTACTGTGCAACGCAATTACAGACATTTATGGATATTTCAGTAGATATAGTTTGAAATCTGATGACAGCAGCATGTTGTTGTCAAAAGTGTATAAATAGGAGGAATTGTCAATTCATTTTATTGCACATCACCACAATAACAAAATGAGCCCTGGGAAGTCACAATTATTCATAGTTTAAAGTATGCAAATCATCTCACCCAGTCACTATGAAAAATTTTACTAATAGTAAAAGACCAGAAATTACCAAAATCAGGCTTTTCATCATAAGAAAAAATGAATGGACCATTTTTTTTTTAGTTTTAAATCTGTTCATTTTGATACAAAAATGAAAATTGCAGCTTATAAAAACTTATTACAACTATTCACATTTGCATCTAACATCAGCTAAGGATAATGAATGTACACATGGCACCTGGATTAATTTGTTATTTCAGATACTTTGAATTTAGAAACGTCTTTTATACAAATATGATGATTGAATTATTATTATTCATTATTTTTAGGATTTAGTAATGTGTAAAACAAAATATGAAGAGAGCATTTATTTATTCATAAGAGTTACAGGTTGCTGACCACTGGCATTGGCTAATATGTAAAAATTGAGTTACATTTAAGTAAGGCCTTAAGAAATTAGCATACATTTAAATAGTTTATCTATTGTATTTGTATTTTCAAAGTGAAATGCCTCAACATTATTGTCAGAGTTTTATGAAGTGAACTCATTTAGTTGATGTAGTAGAAGTCTGCTTCATTAAAAAAAATATGTATCCACTATGGTGTTTATTTGCACATCACAGAAACCAATCTGCTTTGGCAAGTCAGTCATTTCAAGGATCTCAGATATTGGAAGAAACATCCTTGCATCGCATCGAGCCCTTTGGAACTGCTCTTCCTGTTCTAATTACAGAAGCTTTAACTTTATCAGATAGTAAGATCATTTAAGCATTTTATTTTTAAATTTACTTACAATTTTGGCTTCAATGATAGTAATTTAATTAAATTAATAATCTTTCTTTAAAAATACCAATATTTTACGTTTAAAAATAATGTTTTTCACACTATGTGAATTGTAAAACTTGACCTTTAAAAAAGAAGTAAACATTACTTTAAAAAAAGGCCTTTTAAACTTGTATTTAATGATACATTTCTTAATCGTAGGAAGTACAACAGAAATAACAGCATGTATAGATCCTTCTGGATGGGCATGGCTTGTAGGGGGGCGGAAGTTATTTGTCTGGCGATACAAGTCTGCTGCCAATACAAGGGTAGATATTTAATGACCGGATATTCAATTTATCCAATGTTTTGTAATTGTCATATTGTTTAAGTTAATTTTGTTTATAATACCTTATAAAATGAATAGAGTTATAAGTTTCAACGTGCCTCTCACCTTCAATAAAAAGTAAAAGCAGTATGGTTTTTTATATACAATTTTCTTATTCTTGAAAATTTAATTATTGTTGACTTTTTGAAGAAAAAAATTGAATTTTTTTTTAAGACTTAAAATGTTATTTCTCCTAGAATGTACAATGTAAGGAGCTGACATTGCCTCCAAGTGACTTGGCCCACAGTGCAGAAAGAGTGTGTGTGATTCCAAGTGAGAATGACAGTCAGCCAGCAGCCTGTGTAGCTGTGTCCCCAGAAGGCGTGGTCAGATACTGGCCCAACATAGCTTTTGAGTCCTCGACAGCAGAGATCAGTGCAGAGTTGAGAGGGGAAGAATGTGCCAAAGTCATTAACTTCCAGGTCATTGCTGCCATCCATCTGGCCCATCAAGTTCTTTGATTTCATACTAACCTTTATATATTATTTTATCCACTTCTTTTTTATGTTAGAAGATCTGTCTTTTTTCAGAATGATTTTTTAAAAAATGTTTAATACTTCTAAAGCTTTAGATAAATTCTTTAGAGTTGTAAACAATACAAATATATGTCAAAAATTTACTACTAATTGTTAACAGCTTTAAAAATAACTGAAAACCCAGAAAGAACATATATATTTTTATAACCTGCTTTTGATCTAGTGAAATATTATCTTAGTTAGAATATTTTGGTAAAATAATAAAATGTGCCAATGGTGATAAGACAATGTTAAAACATGTCTTTCTTTTTTAGCCTCATGGATGTCTTCTGGCCACAACTACAAGCTCTCTATTGCTACTTGATCCTGTTGCTGGACAGGTAATAATAACCTCTTGTTCAGCAGTATTTTAATTTCACCTCCTAAACCTAAATTAAATATTTAAAGTTTAAAATTAGTTCATACACTGCAAAATACATTGGCCGCTTATTTTTAGCCATTTTTGATGAGGGCACCATAGCCTTTTGGCTCGGTTACTCTTTCGATCGATACCAAACATGTCTATGTATCATTGTAAGAACAACACGTAACCAGTGAGACACATTTTGGCTTTGTCAGTTTTATTTTCCTGAACATTTATCTTTAAATATTAATTTAATTTAACTAACAACTTAAAAATATATTTTAAAGAAAACCATTATGGGAAAGGTATGAAATAGTAGATATGAAATAATGTCGAAGGTGAAAGAAAGGATAGCAGCAGGTAACTATTCCTATTTCAACCTACAAAAGCTACTTGGAAGCAAAAACCTCTCAAGGAGAACAAAAAAGACAATATACACTACTATCATAAGACCAGTAGTAACTTACGCTAGTGAGACTTGGACCCTTACCAAAAAAGGTAGAGAACCTTTTCAATACATATATGGCCCAATGATGGAAAATTATATCTGGAGAATCCGTACATACCAATTGCACAAAGACCCACCTATAGTCGCAACAATAAAAAAAGGCAGACTGTGCTGGGCAGGACATATTGAAAGGATGCCGGAATATAGAGCAGCAAAGGTGATATACAGGCAGAAACCTAGGGGCAGACGACTCACTGGTCGCCCAAGGCTGAGATGGATTGACGATGTGGAGAGAGATTTACACTAGTTGGGGGTTCACACATGGAGGCGGAAGGCCATGGATCGAACTGTATGGAAGGATGTGGTTGAGCAGGCCAGGGCCCTACATGGGCTGTAGCGCCACTGATTATGATGATAATATGAAATAGTAGAACAAGGTATTTTGAAGCTTGAATCAAAAGACAGGACAATAAGATGTGAATGTTTCGGCTTAGAGCCTTCTTCATCGAACAGGACAAATGAAAATATTACAAGAAACAGAGCACAGTAAAAAAATTTAAGAGATCTCCTTTGTTGAGAAAGGTATTCATTAGAAGTTAATCTAATACAAAACACTGTAATCTCATTTTGGATAAAAAATTACACTAGCAGACCTGTTTACTCTTACGATTTTGGCTTACAATGTACGATTTTGTGGTGTACACATTATATATAGTATATGTTTATTTTTTACTATGAAGATAATGTATTGAACGATTTTGTGATGATACTGTACGATTTTAAGAGTTTGAGGGTAAACAGGTCTGCAATAGTATCAATATTTTCACCCGTGGACCACCTTAATTGTTCTATCTTCACTTATACAAATTACAATTTATTACATCTCATTTACCAGCAACAGTGGAAGCTACCTTTGGGTGCTATGTCATCCTTTTAAAAAAATAATAAAGTTAAACCTGAGCTGTTAAGAGAGTGCATGTCTGAGTGTCTGATATCCAAGAATAATATATACCGGTACTTTTAAATGCAATGGTAAAAGATAAGTGATTTTGTTGTGCCCTCAGGCCAGCATACAGTGCAAACCACTCAAAGCCTCCCAAGGTTTGTTTTCAGGCTTCAGTCGGAGGATGTCATCTTTCATCTTTGGGGCGTCTCAGATTCAAACAAATGGAAATGTGAGTCAATAACAAAAAAAGAACTTATTTCTTTATTGTCTCTATTAAACTGGACATTATGTAATATTCTGTAGATAATATTGTCTCTATTAAACTGGACATTATGTAATATTCTGTAGATTAATGTGGTCTAAGGAATGGGGCATTTAAATTACTTATGTAGCGTAAGGAGCCCCTTCGCTTTTTATTTTTATGAAGAAAGTGTTTTAAAATCTATTTCAGCCCCTGCAGACAATACTTGCAGCTCCTTATAATGAATATGATGATGAAGATGATGACGATGAAGATCGAAGGTCCTTCTATGTACTTTCAGGAAGTAACATCTGCAAATGGCAGGTTCCTAGCATCGGTCCCGAAAAGGTGCAGATTATACAATAAAATTATTTTTTTAAATAGTACTGCAGATTAAGGTCTGCATTTACCATTCTTTAGTGTCAATATTTGGGGACCGATGTGTGTAATATCTAAATGGTTTCAGAAAATACCATTGTGAAAAAGAATTATTTTAAGGTATCGGTAACAAATTTAGTTGTGAGTTGAATCATTTTTTTTAAGTTCTAACTTGGGTCATTTGGCTCGTGATACTTCTTTGGACACGGTCTCTAAACTATCATATGCAGGTTGCATTGATCTGTAGATGAGTACTCATCAGCAATAAGCCAGACCAATTAATGTTTTCTTCAGTTGCTGTATCAAATTGATGCTGACCGTATGTTCAGAGATGCCATAGCCAGAAAGGTTTGGGTGAGTCATTCCAATAGGTTCTTGGTTGTTCTTTTTAGTTAGTCTTTTGTAACACGATCATTTCTACAAAAATAATAAAAAAAGAGAAATTTTTTTGTCAAGGTTCCTTGTGTGTTAGTGTTATTAGTGTTATATGAACTCATTATTGAAACAAAGCAATCCTCTACTCATAGGAACAAGATTCTATTCAGATGCCACAGCTGAAGACATGGCTAATAGATCTGCAACTAACCAGGTAGGTTTTAATTGAGTAACGACTATACCACCTTAGTGTGCAATGCATGTGCAAAAATACTAAAAGAGAAAACAAACTTGTTAAATCCTTAAATCAGATTTATATTTTAACTGGCCATGTTATTCTGTGATAGATTTATACAAAAAAATTTCTCCTGTGATTTAAATATATTCTTTAATTAATTGAATTGTCAAAAATAAATGTTTAATTCAATTTTCACAAATAAATTTTTAATTCAATTTTCACAAATAAATTTTTAATTCAATTTTCACAAATGAATTTTTAATTCAATTTTCACAAATGAATTTTTAATTAAATTTTCACAAATGAATTTTTAATTCAATTTTCACAAATACATTTTTAATTCAATTTTCACAAATGAATTTAAACACACATTTGTAGAAAGTTGTGCTTGGAACACCTTAGGACTTTGTTTATTCCTTTTATTATTTAAGTTTTTATACCTTTTATTGTAATTTTTAATAAAAAATCTTTTAAAATGTTCACAGAGAGGGTATCGTGTTGCTTGGTGCAGGGGTGAACCTAGAGACAGCGCCACACAAATTGCATTATGCGTTAGGTAAGGGCTTTAGAATTACCTAGAGCAGAGACAGCCCCACACAAATTGCATTATGCATTAGGTAAGGGCTTTAGAATTACCTAGAGCAGAGCTCAGCAACCTGTTTTTAAACTAAGGCACACACCAGTACTTTACAAGAATTATGCTGCAGACCATAAGTAAAAAAAATAATTAACGGGATATAGTTATTCATCATTGAGTGTAATGCTAAAAGGTATCCCATTGCACTGTATTGCTCTAATTCAGACATATTTCATTTAAGGAAATTTTGAACAGCTTGGTAATAGACTAATCAATGTCCCTTTTGTAGCAACAGGATTTTTATCATATTTGTGTGCCTACATTTACTCTGTGCCTTTCCTCTTCTTGTGGGCAGTTTGCACAACACACCTGGCTTCGTTTAGTGTGCACCACCACACCGGTTGTGGCACTCTGGGCTAGAAGCATTAGTTTATTGTTGTTTTGATTTTACTAATATTTTTTTGTCTTTGTTTTTTAGCCTTCTTTGAGACCTATGAAGATGCACAACCGACAAATGCTAGTGATCTGATCCTGTTGGAATACACACTGAGATACAATGTGCGTTCACTATATTAATGGTGTTTACACTGTTTATGAGTTACACTTTATTTTTAATGGCTGTAGGTGCATGATATGTAGCCTGCAGCTTCCTTTCTACTGATGGGAACCTCTTTATCCTCTTAACTATTTGCAACAGAATTTTCATAAACAACACCCGCCCATCTCCCCCAAAACCTTTTTCCTCCCTAAAACATGACTGATGCTTACAGGAAGAACTAGAAGACCAAATCACATCATTCAAGCTTCTTTACCTTCCATCTGACAAGTCCAACACAGCATTCATCTACAACAACTCTTCCATTATCATGCTGCAAGGTAAGTGACAGGAGTCTAAGATCCAGGTTATGTAGTAGTCAGGAAATGGACCTGTGTTGTCATACAGCTATCATACATTTTAGCAACTGATATGTTATAGGAATTCCCCTGCATAAAAAGTACTTGAAATAGACTTGTGAATAGTATAATATCTATTTGACCAGTGAGCACAGGTTAAATTTTGATATATTTTGAATTCTGATTTCACAAAAATCTTTTTGTTTTCCTTTATCTTTTGGTGTCAGAACTTACCTATGTTCCACTTATCCTTAAGAGATGAAATGTGGTACACAGCTTAGCCTTGTAGTACATTTTAATCTTTTACATTCGGGGGGGGGGGGGGGGGGGGGGGGGGGTTCTTCAAAATGAAGTACAGATAAACATGCCTGGTAACATTTTGCAGATGATAAAGGTCCTTAGATTTAAATGTATGTGTAGTTTTAAATATAAGAAATTTGTTGCTGGTGGGTAAAGTCTGGTTGTCATGGAGATTATGTGGCATTTTATCCTCTTTGTAACCAATTAGTTTTTTTAAAATAATTATTATTGTTACTTAACTGGAAAATTATCAAAAATGTTTTTAAAAAACATAGTAGTAAAAAATAGTATTAAAAGTTTTGGCCCTCAAAATAAAATTTGTACCTCAAAATAAAATTTGTACAAGTTCATTTGTCTGTAATAAAAATTTACTATACGCTAATCCAAGATATTTATTTTTCTACTTAAAAATATATTATATCTAAGAATACTTTCATAATAATTTATTTTGCAAACAATGGTAAATTCTCGTAATACAGACATATTTCGCTTGTGTCACCACAAAAGTGTCCAACTGTTGAAGAGTTCATAATTAAACATGTGTGATGAGACACCAGTGAGAGCTACAAAATGTGACATATCATTTCTATATCTTCCAGATAACATATCAATGGACAAAATGGATCTGAAGACTTCAGGAGATTTGCTGCTCGGAGCTGGTGCGATTATTTTTTGTTTGTTATTGTAGCTGTCTATCAATCTTCAGTTTACTTCAGGTCACATTCTGTAATGTGATCTATAAAGTTCTGATGAAACTTTTACCTCAGCTACTAGGATCTACTAGGAGTGTTAGTGTTAACCCTTCCCGTTCTGATAACCGTAATGTTCTCAAGATACATGTGTTATATTCAGCTCATCTATATCTAACACAAGAAAAACTAAAAAGTCTTTTCTCCTTCATGTCTACATTTTTAATGACTAGCTACAAGTAAGCAAAACAACATGGCCTCTCACATCTCAATTTGAGAAACGCAGGCCTCTCGCATTGACTACAAAGGGAAGCAACTGTAACAATGCAACACAACGCTATCACGACAACATGCTTACATAATTATTAACACATGCTTACACAATTATTAACACATGCTTGAATTTTTAACCTGTTTCAGATAAACTTTATTCAGAGCTATACACATTATGTAATTAAAAAAAAATATAAACATGTTTCTGAGCATCTCCTTTCATCATCAGGTTGCTACAATGGTATTGCTGTGTTCTTTTCAAACACTCATGGCATCTTCAGCATATCTACTCCCAGATCTGAGCAAAGGTAGTGGACAGTCTGTTTCATCTACCAGTATATAAGACTCATGTGACTAATAATGTGAATAATTAATATAAAATTGTTGTATAAAACTATGCACTTAACAATTAATGGGTAAGTTATATAAATGTGACATCACAGAGAGCTTATATAACAAACTCAGTGTCTGAATTGTCACAAACTTGTTACACTTGCAGCAAGCTTAATAAATCTTGTAAAATATCTGTTAAGCTTGTACTTATAATGCATTTTCATAAGTGGATTCACCTTTCAATGAAACAACTAAAGATGAGCAAATATATGAATATTTTTCCCCAGTGTTTTAGATGAGTCAAACAATCAGAGCATTGCAAGAGCCGACCTGGTGAGTAATTGGCCTTAGGATTCCATCACTTGTTATTAAGTTCTTAACGTTAGAGAAAGGCATTTACATCTTACTTAATAAGAGGTATCACATACCCTTTTAACAATAATGCTACAATGAAAGTGATATTTTAAGCCCATTGGTGAATACTAACTGATATTTGGCTGGCCTAAAAAGTGTAATGTTATTAAGAGATACTTTAAACTACAGCAATCAAAATTAGTACTTAACTTTCAGTATACGGGGTATTTAATTAGAGAAGACCTGGCTTAAGTTGTATGTGAATAATGCTGGATTATTTCATTTTGGTTAAATTCAGTCTGGCTTGGTGATGAATAGGACCAATGTGACAGAGATGATTGAAAGTAATGATAACAAGACCAAACTCAAAGGAGCTTTTATCTCATCTATTCTAGCTAATCAGGTAAATACCAGACTAACAGAAAGGTATTGATACACAACATACATTGTGTTTTCATAGTTATGTTTGATTTGCTAGTCCTTTGACATTTTTATAAGACATTGATAACTAACTGAATAATTTTAGGAGAGCTCTATTGAAGATGTCCTTCAGTCCATGTGCACAGACACTGGAAAGATCCCTGACCTAGACACCATTGTTACAAGTGTTAGCAGTGACCTCATTGACGATTACCCTAATTCGGACCCACGGTGGGCAGAGTCAGCAAAACAAGGTCAGTCAGTAATAATCTTTTAAAATTTCTTTAGTACCCCTTAGGCCAGTGGTTCTCAACCTCCCTAATGCCGCGACCACTTATTACAGTTCCTCACGTTGTAGCGACCCCCAACCACAAAGCTGTGGAGTATTTGTTTCCCGATGGTCTTAGGCGACCCCTGGGAAAGTGTCATTTGACCCCCAAAGGCATCGTGACCCACAGGTTGAGAACCGCTGCCTTAGGCTGTCTTGACCTCAATGTGTTAAATATCACTTGGTGATTTTTAACAGTCCAAGCTAATGACTAGGTGATAGAAATATATATACATGGACAGGACCTGTCCATCCCCCAGGACTAGGATTTAGATTGTCATTAACACAGTCTTATACATATTTTATTTGTGCACTGAAAAGGTGTATGAAACTTAAAGGGCTTAAATTGTGTGTGGATAATGATTTAGAATGTAGAGCATTTACCTTCTACAATATGTTTTCCTTACCCAGATTCTACAAACCACAGCACATCTGTCATCATCATTCAGCAGTTGAATGACAAACAGAAGGCCCATGATTTGTTTATTAACTTCCTGAAAAAGTATAACTTGTGGAATAAGGTTTGGAGAGTTAAAATTCTAAGAGGTTTTTTTTTCCCACTCCTAATAAACATTTAACTTTTATATAAGCATTTCATCAAATTTGCTCTCTTTTTTATTTTTTTATTTTTTTAGAACTGTTGTGGTTCACTCAACATGATCCACTCAAATCATTGTCTGAGTTGGCATTGATGGTGATCACCAATGAGATATTTTGTGCCTCACAATTGTTTTTTTGTCATTATTTACATATCCAAACTCTTTGTTTTTGTAACACATGGAATAAAATTGGTTATCTAATGCAAAAAAATTTGTTCCATATATTAAAAAAAAATTGGATAACATTTAAAAAAATATTCCTCCAGTTGTTTACAATGGAAGGACATGTTTTTTTTCCTTCAAAATTTACAAGTAGTTTGAGAAAATTAATAATGAGTTAAGTGTTTGTTACTTAAATATTACTTGAAAAATAAGGATGTAAACCAGTCTATATATATTCAATAGTTTTAGAACATACATTTGTAAAAAGTGTTGTGCTATATAACTAAACATTTTAAAAATATCTCTAATGGTTAAAAAGTATTTTACATTAAAAATTTTTTTTTTATTATTGTGAAAGCGTAGCTGTAAAAATGAAGAATATATGTTGAAATATATATTTTTTTAAAAGGATTGCAGATTTTAATGAGTTCACTTTGTGAATATTTCAGCTTGGTGTTGTTGGGGTTCGTGGCTCAGTTATGCCAACACGACTGTTACTTTGTGAACATGTGGAGAAAATTGAAGCTGCCAAAGCTCTAAGAGAACTTCATGCTGAGTAAGATGATGTAAAATTGTTTGGTGGCGCAAAGTCTTTAAATTGCATATTACTTAATATAACCATATTCATCTTGAATAGCCCACTATCTTATAAAACTAGCGAGAACCCGGTATGCGTTGCATGCCACTCAATGAAAAAAAAAGTGTTTGTGTTTTGATTAAGTTTTAAAGTAATTTTTAAATAGAAAATATTTATTGCTTTTTTCCTTCTAGTGCGTACACAAATAAATTAGAAGTTTTTTCAACGCGTGAGCAAGGCAGCATATAGCTGTCCATGTGAAAAGCGTGTATTTTCAAAATTTAGTCCACACACTTGTAGCGATTGATCCACCCATGCAGTAGCTCTGTTTTAAATTATATTTAGATAGCTCAATATTTATTATTTTTAAAATAAAAAAATGGTTGTACTTATGTCACACACAAACTGAAATGTCGTTTGTATTTGATTGAATCCTAGCCACCCATGCAATAGCACTGGTTGAAATTATATTTGTATAGCTCATATAAGAAAAAAATAATTTGGGGCTCCGGCCCGAAAAGGAATATTTTAAAATGGATAAGCTAATTCAGAAACCATTGGTGCGCACAACAACTTACCAAAGTTTTATCGCAATCGGATTAATGGTATATGAACGCATACGAAAATTATATTTAGCTCATAAAAGGGGGGGGGGGGGGGGGACAAAAATTTAGGTCTCCGGTCCCAAAACGGAATATTGTAAAATGTGTGTAATAATTCAGAAACATTTGCATTTTTTTACAATTCACACAATTTTCATCACTTTGGATTGATGGTATAGAAGCACATACGGGATATACTTGTATATGTATAGATATAGTTTACCGAATTAAGATAACTTTTTTGCAATTATTCAAGGATGATCTGTCTGTCTGTCTGACTGTCTATCTCTCTGTCTGTCTCTCTGTCATTCTGTCTGTCTCCCTATCTGTCTCTCTGTCTTCTCTCTTTCTCTGCCTGTCTCTATGTCTCTCTGTCTGTCTCTCTGTCGCTCTGTCTGTCTCTCTGTCTATCTCTCTTTCTTTGTCTGTCTCTCTTTCTCTCTGTCAGTCTCTCTATTTCTCTGCCTGTCTATATGTCTGTCTGTCTCTATGTTTGTCTCTCAAGCTGTCTCTCAGTCTGTCTCACTGTCAGTATCTGTCTCTCTGTCTATCTCTCTGTCATTTTCTCTGTCTATCTCTCTGTCTGTCTCTCTGTCTATCTCTCTGTCTGTCTCTCTTTCTACATCTCTGTATGTCTGTTTGTCTCTCTGACTGTCTCTCTTTCTGTCTCTCTGTCTGTCTGACTGCCTGTCTGTTTGTCTGTCTGTTTATCTATATATGTACCTATCTATCTGTCATCTACCTATCTACCTATTTACCATCTACATGCCTGCCTGCCTGCCTACCTACCTACCTGCCCACATACCTACCTACCTAACTACCTACCTACCTATCTATCTAACTATCTACCAATCCAGCTACTATCTACAGACCTGTTTACCCTCAAAATCTTAAAATCGTACAATTTCATCACAAAATTGTTCAATACATTATCTTAATAGTAAAAACCACTCAGTATATACAATGTATACACATCAAAATCGTACATTGTACGCCAAAATCGTAAGAGGAAACAGGTCTGTATCTATCTACCCATCTTTCTACCTATCTGCCTACCTACCTACCTACATATCTATCTACCTACTTACCTACCTACCAACCTACCTTTCTACCTACCTACCTATCCATCCATCCATCAATTCATCCTCTCACCCACCCACACTCCCATCCATCTATCCATCCATCTAGCTATCTTTTATCTACATCTCTATCTATCTATCATCTATCTGTGTATTTGTCTGCCTGTCGGTCTGTCTTTCCAACTCTTTATCTAATAAAATCTCTATTTTTAAAATTAAATTTTCACTTGTGTAAAGTGATTGGGTTTTGATATCCCTGGGGATAATTATGAAAATATTTTTATGTTTTGTTAAAGTCATTGATTTTCTTAATTGGTTAACACATGTTCATATGTAAAATGAGAATATAGCTTCATTTTTTTTTGTACAACTGAAATGTCATTGGATTGAAAGATATTGTCATCCAAGTAAAAATGCATGAACTCAATTTCCTACCATTAATATAAATGTATCGAAGAAGGTTAATTATTAATCAAATTTATTCTGAGGCTTATCTTGTGCTGCACTGGGCAAAATGAATGTATAGTGTATAGTGGGCTACACAGAGTTTTAAAAAAATAGATAAATCATCCACTGGATTGTAGCCCCCTTACTTACGCAGAAGATTATTTTTTTGCATTTAATATGCTTATTTGTTATCTAGATCAGTGATAGTGCATTAAAATGCTATTTGGCTATTTAGTTTTGCTACACCAATTTAATTAAACGGCATATTCTTATTAAAATTATTTTCAAATGTAGAGTTTTTACTACTTTATAAATTTCATAAATGTTTATTTTTGGAATGAATAAAAAGTACAAACTTATTAAATGTTAAAATACAAAGCTAAATTAGTATTTAAGTTTCAATGCTATTTATTAATTTTACTTATAAGAAGGGGAATGTACATCATCAGTTTTGTCACGCTCTTTTATTAAATCAGATAACTTTTAGCTTTGGCTAAATAGGCAATTCGCACTATGACGTCATTTGCTGGATTATTTAGACTGGACTAATTAATTTTAATTTTATTTCGCCTTATTGACAACGTGCTAAAGAACGCACTAACAACTGATGTTTAGGTTTTCCCGATAAATGTGATTACTGTGTATTTCTTTGATCATATTTTTTCTATTTAACTTTTTTTCCTAACTTTTAAACGCATATAAAATGCTTAAGATAGTTCCTTAGTTGTTATATGTATTTGTAATTTATAATAATAATACTTAAACGTTTGCTAAAATAAAAGCGGAAATATAATATTTTTTGCGCATGTAAATTTATTCGATTTCCGTAAAATAATAGAAAATAACTATGTTTGTTTTTAAGAGTCCTAACGTATCAAAATATTTTCGGCTCTTAGGCGTTACGTCCCTATAGCTCATTCTTATATATATAATATTGCCCTTTAATTTAGCTCATATCAATTTCTAGAGAAGTAAAAGATTTCCTGAATTTTCCAAAATGATCTAAAAAAATTTGCTATCATTTATATTTTTCATGGCATCAAAACTTTTTCTATCTTTGACATAGGCATCACAAAATGGTTGATTATTGCATTAATAAAGTTCTCAGACAGAGGCAAGTGAATGTTCCTCCAACTCTGGCTGCACAGGACATGTTTTACAGGGAGGTAGGAATAGTTTTTAATTTTGTTCAATTATACCCTGCAAGCTTATCAAACTAATTGCATTTCCTTAGGAAAGGGAATAATTACATATAATAACAACTTCAATACTATGTGATCAAGATACTCTTGATAAATGATTCAAATTTGTCCTGCCTTAGTTTTAATGAATGGAATCATTTGTCAGTCAAATTCAAAGCACTTCACTTGATGTAATGCTGTCCTTAAGATGAAAAAAAAATTAAATTGCTGCGTTTTAAATTTTGTTTTTATACCAATCATTAGATTTTTTAAACAATGTTTTGGCATTTGCAGGCTGTAACAATGGTATATTGTAACCTATTTATGGATGGAGGCGCTTGTGATTCCATAATGTTACTCATATAATGTTAGATAATACTGTGAGTTCAATGTAAGCGATGGCTTGCCGCTACTAATGGAATAATTCATTCCACTCCTCAAAAACTGTATCTTTCTCCCTCTTAAGAAGCAACAATGTCCAAATGAATAATATACACAGCACTCTGTTACATATACTAAATAAGTCAAATAAATCCTTGATATCAGGATAATGTAACAATAGCTGAAATGCAGAGTATATATATACACAGTTTCAATAATACTTTATCTTATATTAATTCAATATTCCATTAGAAAATTCAATATGTCCACTCACATTTAAAATATTTCATTCTCTCTCGCTCTAATTAAAAAACATAAATTCTTCTTTCGCTACAAAAAATAGTTCCTTTTTCTCATGTTATTCATTCTTCATATCACTACACCATTTTGTTGTGAGAATAAATATTAGTCTCGTGTGAAAAATCTTTGTCATTTGCATGATTAACACAGTCTGTCACACAGGTAAAAAAATTGAAGAATGAGTTAATCGCTTTTGATCCATGGCTGGTGATTGCCAATTAACTTTGAAATTGAAGCATACTGTTTCAATGTCTTAATTGGCTAAAGGATTTTAAAATATCATGCCTACTTAGGTTCTCAGCTATGAATGTGGTCCCACATTGAATCATCTACAGGATGTTAGCAAAGAGTTTGAATGAGTTTATTACAAATTATAAAATACCTTTGTGTAGAGATTATAATTACATTTAATAATGGTGAATGTAACCACTGAAGCATTAACACATAGTTATATTTTGATTAAATATTATCACCGTTTACTCAAGCAACACAAGTGACGCCCAATCTTACTAACAACTGTAACTGTAACAGTTATAATAGCATCATCTTGAGCCTGTTTTCCCCCCAGATCTCAAAAATTCATGAAATAGCCCCAGTGCTGCTCATCTATGAAAAGGAGATAATGTCATCAGAACAAAGCAGCCGTAACATCGTCGCAGCTATAAAGTCAATCAATGCCATTCTTGAGGTACTTTAAGCATCCTTCAAAATTAAATAAATAATTACCATTTGTGGCTAATTGGATTAAAATATCAATGGAAATAAATACATTTTTGGTTTTTTTTTTTTATATATTTTTTTGTTCCCACCACAACAGACCATTCTTTTTTGTGCCCTGAGATACAGACAGCAAACAGTAGAGATGTATGCAGCAGACAATGAGGTGATACCAGAATATATTCCATGGACAGCTACAAGCATTATGAGAAAATTAATAACTGAGCAGGTCAATAAAATTTATTTATTCTCATACTCATGTTTCTTTTTTTATCAACAATTCGGTTAATAACCTGCATTAGTGTCATCTATATTACATTTATTGAAATCACACGAGGAGTGCAAAATAAAAGCATGACTCATTTAGGCAGATGTAACATTAATGACAATGTAATTTTAAACTGCATCATTTTTATAGTTTAGATTTTCTTTTCTTGTGTTCAACAGATTTTCATCACGCTAGATAAAGGCATTCATGAAGCTCGTGAATTGGATGTTCAAGGTGCTTTGTTCCAGAACATTCTTGGACTTGCAGATATTGTCATGGATGGATATGCCAGCCAACTGCGATCTTTACAATACCACCCTGACAGATCTGATGACTATAATAAGCTGGAGAGGGAATTTGAAAGGGAGAGACATAAGCTGATCATACCTTTGTGTAAGTTTGTATGTTGGCAGTAAAAAGCATGTGATGTATTGATGTTATTGAAAAAATGGAAAATTACAACACTAAATAATAACCATTACCATATCCTAGTCACACTAATCTCCTCTTTCCATTTGATCTTGTCATTCTGGAAAGCTTGATAATTTGTAAAAAAAAAAAAAAAAAAAAAAAAGAACATTTATAATGATCCACATAGTTTAAAAAAAAAAAAAAATGTATGTATTTATTTATCTTTTGGTAATATTATTAATAAAAATTGTAAAACTATTTTTATAGAGTAATCTGATTTGAATTGTATTGTAATTTGTGCAAATAAGTTATTATATTTTATGTAATTATTTATTAAATAATTTTTTTTCCCCCAATTTTCATTATCAACTAATTTAAATACTTCTAGCATGTATTAAATGGAGAAAGTCAGTGGTTTCTTGCACAGCAAAATGAATTTATATGCATTAGTTACAAAACTATGGGGCCCCCCCCCCCCCCCCCCCCCCCCCACTGATTGTCTTTTCAGTGGAGCACAAACAGTTTGACAGAGCCGCATCTCTAGCTGAGAAGTTTGAGGATTTTGAGATGTTAATGAGAATATGTGATGTAACCAATAATCAAGACAGGTTGCAGAAATATCGCACACAGTTTGCTGACAAGGTTATTTTCTTATGCTAAGTAAATCCAGGGGGGTCTAAATTTAATAACAAAATGCCATTTTGATGGGTGGCTGCACTAGACTAACACAATGCATTACTTGTTACCTTTCATAACATACATCATTATGTAAAGCTTGAAGGGTTTCAGTTTAAATTGTAAGTCAATATATTTGGATTGCAATTGTTGTTTTTTTTATCTCTGCAGGGATTTGCCCAGTTTTTATTTAATTGGTACATGAAAGAAGGTAAAGCAAGCATTTTTATAGAATTTTGGAAATACTTATATGTTTTTTTGTATATGTTGATTTGATGGGCTTCTTAGATTTTGAACAATTATCAGTCTTCTTTTATGATGTAAAAAAAAAAATTACAGAGAAAATAATTCTTACTGTGTAATTTACTTTCTATGTAATTTACTTTAGCTATCACACTTGAAAAAAAATCTAATTTTTACCATCTTAATTTTTCTTA
This sequence comes from Omphiscola glabra, assembly GCA_964017045.1. Lineage (NCBI taxonomy): Eukaryota > Metazoa > Mollusca > Gastropoda > Lymnaeidae > Omphiscola > Omphiscola glabra. The sequence continues at coordinate 19,576,912 of OZ024797.1, forward strand.
TCAGCCTCAGGGCGCTATGACATTTTTACATGATTAAATTCATTTTTTAAAACAGGAAAACGCAGCCATTTGTTGTCACAGCATGTGGCACAGGGGGATGAACTTAGCAAATTCTTGGCTTCAGAGAATGTGCAGTATCTTAGCTGGCTCCATGAAATTAAAAGGGGCAATTTTCTAGATGTGAGTATAATGGACTGACTCTTATTTTATTTTTGTATTCATATTTTTGCTTTTAAAAAAATAATGATTCTTTCTGCTCCCTTATAGTTGAAAAATTGCAATGTTTGTATTTCTCAACACCTAGGCTCACTTGGCTTTAACTACATTGGGAAAGGCAGAGAAAAACTTCCTGGCAAAGAAGAAGGTAATGTTTTATCAGGCTAGTTATTTTATGATTTAGAAAATAAGAATCCTAAATGACAAACCTTGAAACTCGTGAACCATCTCTAATATGCAAATATATTGAAATGAACTCAAGAGGAATTACATTTTTTAGACAAATTGAATTTTTTGTATTTGAGACCTTTAGTTGCAAAAAAAATTTAGTTTAGCCCCAAGATTAATAGAATTCATTTCCTGTACATAATCTTACCAAGTGGAGTAAATGCATAAATGTTACCCACTATGTGTTTGTAGGAATTTCTTTCTGAGGTCATCAAATGTTTACATTATTTCACATTTTCTTGTTATTTTAAAACATTCTGTCCTAATCACTAGTTTTAAATAAGTATGCATATATTTCTGTTATACCTTTATTTTGTGTACAGACACTTCTGAGTTTAGGCAAACTTGCAGCTCTGGCATCAGATGACATCAATGATAATGTGAAAGAAAATATTGAAGGTTTGGCAGTAAATATTTTAATAGAGTGATAGAATTGTTTGTTATTTGAACTGTTTTACATTTAAAGCCACGGCTAAAATTTGTTGTTTTTCAAAAATTTATAATGTAAATAAATGTTTACCTGGGACATATTTTGATTATAAATTCCCCTCCTCCTCTCTCCCCTTCACCTCTCCTTCCAAACTGCCATTCTTAAAGCTATCAATGAAGAACTGGACCTGATGCTTCATCAAGAACAGCTGCCAGCTGAAACACTATATGTAAGTTTATTTGTTATCATATTAATTAAGTCTGCTTGTTCTATAAAATTTTAAAAGATCATTATAATGCCTACTTTTAGAATTTATTATAATTTCAATACAAATAAAAAATATTTGCTGAAACCAGTGTGTAGGGTGCAATCATTAGATTTGTTGATTGTTTATGATTATGGATAATTTGATTCATACCTGCTACCAACAAAAAGTTTTGCATTGTATTTAAAGCATGTTGCTTTGTTGAATCCAATAGACCTTAAGCCTTTTTGTTTCATCTTCTGTTGCATCATTATTTTAATTATATTTATAAAATAATATACACAATTTATACAGGGAGGATATTGAAATAATGAGTTATTTGAATTGTTAAAAAAATTGATAAAAATGGACAAGGGAAACAATCCACTCACTTTCGGTATCTCCATGACAATAAAATAAAAAAATAATACTGAAATAATGTTTGTAAATTTGTTATAATTATATATAATTTTTAAAAATCTATATTTCACTTAGAGTTAAATCGGAACAAAAGCTGTGAAACTTCAAGTTTTATTAGTTATAGATTGATTTCTGTCAACAATTGAATAAAATTTTCATGCTCTTGAATTTTCAGTCAGTTCAACTGACAACGAAACCTCGGAATGATTGAAGGAAAAGAGTTGCATGATATATTGATAAAAAGAATAACATGGATGTTAACTCATGACTCAATCACCTACCATAAATATGTTACATCTGCATGCTTGGTGGCCCTCCCCCATAACAACCTTTTAAGTTATTTATGAATGTTGTTAAGAAATGGCAATCTATAGTAAACCAAACCAAATGATGTTGGAGATTATGAGGGTATACTCACAGTTATAACATTTGTAGTGTTAGTCTGTACAATAGATGTGTAAAAATTTGAAATGTTAAATATATCACCATTGCACTATAAGATGAAGCATATGGACGTTGCATTACAAGATGAAGTATATGGACATTGCACTATAAGATGAAATATATCAAGATAAAATCATTTTATTTCAGAATGTTGGAATGGATCCAGAAAGTATGAGAGTTTTGTCCCCTGAAGAACTTATAGAGGTACCTAATACAAATTTAACACAAAAAAAAAGTAAAATTATTTAGTTCTTATATTGTATAATTTATGCACATTTTAAATTTGTTATCTAATTTAATCAAAAGGATTCTATTGAAAAATAAACAATAATAGCTTAGCATTTGTCTTAATATGAAACTGATAAAAATAAATAGTGTTTCATAAAGTTTTAACAAACAAATGCAGCAATGATTTTTCCATCTGCGTGGGCAGGACCCAATGCAATATACCATACATCTTGTAGAAATAACTTGAAAATTGAAAAGTAAGACTTCTTTTGTCAAATTGCTTTGATTCTGGCAACGGTTGCACTACAGCTGACATTTTATCACCAGCTCTACATCAGTGAACACAATAGGTCAGCCAATGAGTTGGATGTAAAAAAAGCATTGGATCTTCTCTATTATATAGACAAGGTAACTGATTTACTAAAGCTAATTATACATTATTTACAATTTATCAAATATGTATTGGTGCGCAGATTATGTTTAATATTAAATATTTTAGCCAAGCAATACACATATTTAATTAAAACATTGGGTATGTTTGTTTAAGGACTACAATGAAATACAATTGCAGCTTTGGCTTTAAAACCAACTATCCTCTTTGTACCTTTCATTAATATGTAGATTGAACATAAAGTTAAAGCTCTTAAACTGGTGTCCCATTAAAATGTAGGCTGGGGTTATATGAAATGAGTGGAAATGTCATTTATTAAAATACAGCAATATATTTGTAAATACAAATATGACACAGACAACATAATTTTTGACTGAATTAAATAATGACATTTATAGTACCTCTTAAAGCTGTGACCACCACTGATCTGCTCTCTGTCATAGCTAATCCATATAAGGTTAACAAATTTAAGTAGATAAAAAAATAACAAAATTAAATTGGCCAAATGTCCTGCTGTCATGTAGATGAATGCATTACTCTCCGTCACCCTTATTAGTTTGAAAAGTACTGAGCTACTCCCTTTAAAAAAAAAAGTTAATGAAAATGTCTCATCTTTGTATTATGTATTATTTCCAGGACAACATTGATGTTGAGGCATTAAAACTTCACATTTGGTGCCGAGCCATTCTAATGGACAGGTAAATTTGAAATAGTTGTGGTTGATGTTTTTGTATGAATTGTATTGCATATTTTTTAACAGTGCTATGTTCTGTAAATATTTTCTGTTAAGCTTCTCACCTTGCCATCCTCTCAGTAGACATGTTTACTCTTACGGTTTTGGCATACAATGTACGATTTTGAGGTGTATACATTATATATATATATATATATATATATATATTGTATGTTTATTTTTTTACTATTAAGATAATGTATTGACAGATTTTGTGATGAAATTGTACGATTTTAAGAGTTTGGGGGTAAAAAGATCTGTTTCAGTTATATGCCATCAATAAAACCCATGTGTTTATGCTCTACATTCCAGCTGGGATGATATAGATCAAACAGACCCACTGGATTCCAACAGAGACAAGATTTTCTTCAAAGTTGTTGAGTTAGTGTACATGGATGGTAGGTCATTAGATGATGTATTGATTTTTATGATAACAAAATAATTGATGGGTGAATATGTGTTAAGTTGTTTATTTTTTTAGACATATTTCATCTGAACAGAGTTTGAGCAAGCAGAGTATTGTCCTTGTCACATGCAGTTGAGTTTAAACATTAAGCCATACAAAACACTCATGCACTTATTGATTTTGTCTCTTGCCGTCTATATCTCAAAACATTTTTTCTATAACCAGGTGAACTTGATCAGCTGCTCCCAGACCTGGAGACTTTACTGTCAGCAGAAGAGTTGTCAGCACTTCGGAAAAAAACAAACTTCTTGTTCCTAATGAGAGGAGGCTATGAACAAATAGACATGATGGATTGAAACTGACAAGACTGTTGCATTTGTAACTTAAGACTTATTAGGAGAAGACAAAATTCTCCAATGGCACACCATAATAAAATTTTGCTTACAACATTGAAACAGTCGGTGTGTTTGTGTCACAACGGTTGAAACTCTGCCACTTTTAATATCTCAAAATGTTTTAATTATTTAAAAAATTAAGGATGAAAAAAGCACAAAGTGGCTTAGTAAATAAAATCACAATTCAATAAGTTGATAAACAACTTTCTTATAATTGTTAGAGTTGAGCTGTATTTAAGAGTAACAATTCTTTGTTGTTGTTTTTTTTAAAATGGACTTAAATTGTGAGCTAAGACTAGCCAGACCAAATCAATTGGTTGTTTCAGCTTGGGAATTGCTAACCCAGAAACATTTTGTTTAACAATGACCATTTGTTTCTCTGAAGGGTTGTTACAAGCTCCTGGAGCCTTTTGTAGTTCAATGTTACCATACTGTGCCATGTTAAACTGATGCTGATTAAATGCATAGCCTTGGTTTCATCTACATTCAGTTTGTTTTCATTGTTGCAGCCACAATAAAGCTTCTATAAAATAAAAATGAATACATTTTAGCATCCATTCAGAAGTACATTTGTCATGAATTGCTTGTTTGGATAATGATATTCTTCTACAGGCCAATAAATAAATAATTTTTCATGAAAAAGAGGTGACTTTTCATTTAATTTAGCCAAGTTTCAATAGAAAATGTTTGGGTTTCACCTTCAATAGCCTGCCATGTGTAATTAAAGGAATTATAAACTTTTTTTTTTTTTTAAATGGACACAGACCATCACAGGTAGTATCTACTGGAATAATTGCTTCTAATTACAATCAGGTTTACCTGCCACTCGTGATTAAGGTGATAAACCTGAAGGTGCATGGTGAATTAATAAGTTATAATAATGTAGTGTTAGATCACAAGCTGATTGGTAATAACTAACGTTAGTGGTGGTCCTTCAGTTCACTCCCCTCAAAGAAAATGCAAAACACATCAAGTTAGGACAACTTTCAGATCCAAAGGTGATGAAACTTTGCTTGTGGTTTGCCTGAATAACTATTACAGACATCAGGTAAGAAGAAGAAAAATATTACAAAAGTCCTAGTAATAGTAGGCATGTAGTAAGTCTCATATGTTGGGTGCATACTAGGGGTCGCAAAACCGGTCCCTTTTGTCAAAACCGTTATTTTTGATATTGAAGTTTACGAATCCCGGAATTTTTGATATTTAGAGAATTTTTAGTCGTAATTAGAGTTGAGGATTTATCAATGAAATAAAAACATTCAGAACAAATATATCACATTTGATTGTTAATAAGCTGTTTAACAATAACACAAATGTTTATCTTCAGATGTTAATCAAATGAAAAAAAAATATTCTTAACTTTTTAAATAGTTCTATTAATCAAATATTAAAATAATTTGTGTTGTTTTAATCTTTGGTCAAACTTAAATAATAATATCGTAAAATGACAACGTGTCTAATGTTTGGTCAGTTAACTTTGACAGCAAATGGTTAGAAAAGTAACCTGATGAAGAGAACACCCGCTCAGAATCCATACTGGTTGGAGGAATAGACCTTAGGCTATCATAAGCAATTTGTAGATATTTTACTCTTGAACCGCCTTTCTCAAATAATGCCATTTCTATTTTTATCAATGTCTCCATCCGTTGTTCTGGAATTTTTTTTCTAGTTCTAGGCCTGAAGTTTCTTTTGTATTTAAATTTCTAATTGTCTCTTAAATGGCAGTGTATCATCAAGTTCGTCATGCTCAGATCCACGATGTTCAATTTCATTGTTCAAAGATATTTCCAACGAGGAATCCGTTGTCTTTTGAATATCCACGATATGTTTTCGCATCTGGTCGCAATCTGGCATTAGAAATACGTCGAAGTAATCACTGGAATGTGCAGACTTTAATTGAGAGTTAAGGCCAGAAGTTGTTCCAATGTTTTAAGTATCTTGTTACATCTAATACATTTAGCTGAGAGATTGTCCGTAGCTTTCAAGAAATAATGCCAAACTGATGTCTTTGTTTCCGATAGTTTCATATGAAAATCATATGCTTTTCAAATTTAGGTTTATTTTTTTCAGGGTCCCCCATATCTTTCTATCAACCTGGGAAAATAAATCAGTTTTAAAAAAATGATAAATTCATTCGAATTGGTTTGACGTGTAAAACTTTTTTTAATGTTTTATTTGTCATGTAAATGTTTGACTAAGTACGGTACAGACAAATTAGGACATTCAGTCATGTAAATTTTGGCTAGGTACGGTACAGACAAACTGGGAAATTCAGCCTGAGAGAAAATAGCTCGAAAATTATTTATGAGTTGAATGTAAAAAAAATTGTTTAATTATAAGTTAACCCCGTGATTTGAGTGCAACGTGTTATTATTTCCATACAAACTCTTAATGTAAGTCAATATTCGATCTTCATTCGACAATACCAATTACTTATTTGGCAATACTATGAAGACATTTACTTACCAATACTGTACCTTCACGTCGCGACTCGTCTCCACTTACACCCTACTTAAGATGAAAAAACAAAACTAATTACAACGTCATGATTCTTGACAAATAAGAGTACACAGATCTAGCCTGTCGGTCGGCTCTCTTTGAACTTGAGAAACGTGGTGTGATGGATTTGCACATGTAATAAATTATTGATATGTTTTGCTTTAACTACGACGTGGAAACTAAGAAAAACTATTTTAAAAAAAAATTGAAAATGAAATCCCGGGATTATCGAAAATCCCGGTTGGGATTATCGAAAATCCCGGTTTTCATAAATCAAATCCCGGTATTTTTGAGCATTAATTATGGTCCGGTATTCCGGTATTTTCGAAATTCGGGATCCCGGATTGCGACCCCTAGTGCATAGGCCTACTCAGGCTACTACGTTAGATTTATAATTCTGTTCTCTTAGTCTTTGTAATGAAGTTATTGTAATGTGGTTTAATTCCTGTCTACTCGTGCACATCATATTCATAGGCTGCATTAAACTTGAATAGAGGTAAAAAGTTATTTAGCGCTGTTGAGCTATATAAATTTAGCAACTTAGGGCCTACACATAATTTCTATTTAAATTTAGCATATTATGGCCTACATATTCTTTCTATTAAAAAATTAATAATAAAAAGTGGCATGGGGTTGCCGTTTTAGTTTCCAAATAAAAAACGAAGAACCACTTTTGTAAAAAAAATATATAGGGTGTTTAAAAAAAAAAAGGTTATCTTTTGGAACAACGTAAGACTTCATAACACTAAATATCAGGCTAAGAGGCCGTCCACAGAGTACGACACACTCTTGAAGGAGGGCGGGGTCTCAGAATGTGTGACAGTTTGTGACACAGGAAGGGGGGGGGGGGTAAAGATTTTTATGACGTCACAATTACTCATTTAAAAAAAAAAAAAATCACACCAATAAAACCGGAAGTTACAATGATGTGGAAGTTTCTATTGTGGTGGATGTATTCTGACACAGAGGGTCTTTTTAAAAAAATACATTAAATAGTTTAATAGTGACCTGTGTTTTAGATGACGTTTTAATAAGTTTTTAATCTCTTAACAAATTTTTAGTTCAAAAGTGTGACGAACTTTGGGAAAGGGGGGAGGGCTGAGATTTGTGACCGGGGGTGGGAGTGTGATGGTAAAATTGTACAAAACATTTGCACAGCGTACTTCATGGACGGTCCCTAAAAGTAAGGTCTAATAATTCCAATGGCATATCTTTCTTGGTCATACCACGGACTAGTTCGATTCAAGCAACACTAAAAGTTTGTGGTACATAATTTGTTTTATTTTGACAGCACTAAAACATTAACTTGATTCACAATGACGTTGCGACATGAATACATCTGCAGAGCAATAGTCTCCTCAGTCACACTACTCTGGACTCCAATCTCGACCTAAACACCCCCCCCCCTTTTTATATCTCTACACAACAAAACTCCGCATTCCGTACAGCTCAACATCACGAATCAGCTACACGAATTACAACTCACAAAAACTCTCACTATCAACAACTTTCCACACCAAATATTCACGCTACTAAATCTAGTTCACAACAAGAAGTATTCCATTCGAGATTTTTTTTATAGAGCTGTCCCCTGATGTTACACTTCTTCTATTCCGGGGTATTCCAATTAAGTATCCGTATTATAGTAATGCGATGTTGTTTGTCATAAGTCTGAGATATCAGTAACTATGAAGGATGTTTTGAAATGTGTCTTTTTTTTTTTTTTGGAGAGACGTGTTCCTGAGATTATGTAAGGTGAAAGCAACGCATTTTGGGAAGTGGGAAATGCCTGGATCTGGGCGGTACAGGGAAAGTTTTTGGAAAGTGAAAGTGTTTTAAGAGATGTCACGTGTTGTTTGTGTTCTATCGGGAATTCATCGAGACACAACTTACATACCATTAGTCAGAAGGGTAGATGCACCAAGGTGCGGCCCTGCGTGGGGACAAACGGCGCTGCTCCTGACGTCCATTCAGGCGTGTGTCTACTCTTACAAAAGGTGTATGGCCCTGGATGCCAATTTTCCATGACTGCTCTCAAAGGTTCTTATGTTGCCAACTTGACGCCCCTTGAGAGTAAATACCACCGAAGTCGGCGCCTCTGCTAGTTCCACTTATCTTCCCGAACACGGCAACACAAGATGGGATATAGCGACTAATCCCTAACGGGTTTGGTGACCTGACGTGAAAGGATACTCTACTTCGATAGAGACCCATTGACATTTACGACACAATCCAACAGGCCAAGTTAAAAAAGAAATGAAAAAAAATAAAGAAAGAAAGAAAAGAAAGAAAGAACGAGAAAAAAAATAAAGAAAGAGGAAAAAAATAAAGAAAGAAATAGAAAAAAAAGAAAGAAAAAACATCAACTACAAAGGATGATGTTTCCTCCCTTAGACTTAGACTTTTCGGCGTCTTCCTTTTTGACTTTGCCCTTTCCTAGCTTTTGGCAAAATGGTGACATTTATAGCGTAAACACTGTTCAGAGTTAATCATGCCCTGTTAGTGTTACCATGTTAGGGGAGGGGGAGCTATCACCGAAAAGTCTATGATCTTTTAACTTTAAAATTAGTTTTATTTTTTAAGTTCCATAGTCTTTAGACTTGTTCTAATAATAGGTTCTATCATTACATGTTGGATTTTGATAATTGATTTAGTGCAAAGTGCGCCATCCAGGAATCCTCCCACTTTAAAAACAAAATAAAAATTCAAGAATTAGACTATTTATAAAAATATTCACTGGTCATAAATTTAAAATTATGTTACAATATTTTAAAGCATATTTTGAAAAAAGTTGTTTCGTTAGAAAAAGAATTGGTTATGTCCCAACTTTATCATCGCAATTTAAGTAAATAATTTTCTTCCAGGTCAGTAACCTGTTGTTAGTTTCTTTGGGAACCTTTTAACTGTACACAGATGAAGCTTTTAAGTTGGGCGTACAGGGAAATCTGTGAAGAGCGGACCCTAAAATTAGGTCAGAAAAACGCCGTTTTGACCATGACTGAAGTGATCGGTAACTTTCGTAAGTGAAGTAAGTGACAGAAAGTTATATTTATCTAAATTATGAGAAATAAAGCTTTCCATTGATAACAAATACGATGTGGTCGAGCGATTCTCAGTACATAAATCGAGTAAGTAAAAATTAAACACTTTAAAAAATTACACTTTACCCATTTATAGAGTTAACAAAATAATATTTTATAAAATTTTCTAAAAGCTTTTATTTTGAATGTAAAAAATGGTTTTTGAATCAAAATATTAAAACTATAAGAAATACTCAAAAATAAATATTTTCGCAGATTCGCCACTAGCACCGCCCTTTAACACTTGAGCACTATTGTCATACAGCACAGGGTCTGTGATTTCATGTTTATCTGCTACATTTTCATTTGGGCTCATCTACTAACTAACTTACTTAAGAAAATCAGCAAACTATCGAGCCGAGGCTCATAAAGTTTTCCCCAGCACACCTCCGTCGCCCCCAACCGGCATTCAACCACTCCCCCAGTGGTCTCTATTCCAGTCAGGCCGCGAAGCGGCATGCCGGGGGCTCCCCGCCCCTGAGACAGCCTCACCCACCCTTCCACTCGATTGACTATGCGAGTGAGGCCGCATCAGAGAAGGGACGCCTGGCCAGCCGGGGTGATGCTTACACAGCAACCGGGCCGGACTTCCTTGGGCTGGGGTGGATACAATTTACGTCTCTAAAGCCCCCCCCCCCTTCCCACCCCGGGGGGACTCTTAGGTGTTTACAGACGCCCTCTAATAGGGGTTTACGTGGTTTTCTGTGGCGTGACTAGCTCACGCCACAGCTGGGAGAGAGAAGGTTGCCTAGGAGCAGTACCCTCAAAGACTGCATATTTGGAATCATCGGCTAGGGTCGCCACACTCCTTCGCCTCATATCCATGCGGCAACTGTAATCATGTCCCGACCTGTTTCTACGCTATTTTCAACTGCATTTGGTAGGAAACCATGCAGCCGTGCTCTTTCTAACGCAGTTTCCGTGCGTTACCTTTGTCTTTCGGCGCAGGTCCCCTACACGATGATCATGTACCCCGGGTAACGTTTCAGGGGGTTCGTGGCAAACGCCTCTTTATCGACATGCCACTTTTGGGACGGACATGCCGACTAGAGCCCCGGGGGGGGGGGGGGGGGCTCATCTACTAAATGAAGTTAATCTTATACAGCAGTATCTGCAGACCAAAGGCTTTACTCTTGACAAAGTGGTGATCAACCGAGAGGCCTCAAGATTGTTTCTCCACGAGAAGTGCTGTAACTTGGTGAACATGCTATTGAAAAGGCAATTTTAAAACAAGACAAATACGGAATTTTCTGTAGAAAGAAGACTAAGGTTTAAGAAGAGAATGGCAGGAGAACAGTTAATAGATGATGGACTCTCTCTGCCTGAAGAAAACAGTATGGAGATACTGGAGTGTATTGATAGCTTTCATTCTGAACCCCAGATCAGATCATCTACGATCAAGAAAGTAGCAGATATTTTGGGTTGTTCAACCCAAGAGTCTACTATCAGCAAGTGAAGAAGAGCTTCTTCTTCTATATAGTAAGTGCCCACGATCAATTTATTGATCATTATGGCGCCTATGAATGTAGATGGGATTTGCAATGTTTCTGTGCCTGGTGTTGATGAGGATATTTCACTGGTTACAAGAGTAACTGAGTGAGGGTATCATGCACTGGGGTTTGGAAGGCCTGAGGCAATAGACTCAAATGAGTCAAGTGTTGTCGCCTCAACTGTTCCTTTTGAAAGCTTGTTCCAGTCCCTGATTGTCTTTGGCAGGAATGAGCAGTTCCTATACTGGCTTCTCGCTGGTATTGATGTTCGTTCCAAAATTAACCTCTTTCTATGTTGAATTTTTCAGAAGATGAGCTTTTAAAAGAAATATTAAGGCTTAGAAGACACCTAAATCCAGCTGATATTGAATTTCACAAAGTCATGGACTGGTCAGTATTTGATGTAATTAAATTCATAGCTGAATGAGAGTTCATAGAATCTCTTCCAGTACTCTCGCTAAGCCTTCAATTGTTGCTTATGATATGTGTGTATGTGGCTTCATGTGATCAGAGCTTTTCAAAATAAAGGTTTATCAAGAACTATTTACGATCCACCATGTGACAGTCAAGGCTTTTGGATCTGGCTCTAATATCAATTAAAATAGATACGGTGAAGGATATTTATTTTTGCTCAAGTGATTGACATGTTTGCAGCTTTGAAAACTAGGAAAGGAAAATTTTTAAGAGTAATGTTAATGTAAAAATAACGATAAGGTAACGCTGTTACAGTTCTTAAATACATTTACCTCCTAATTTTTGCTGTTGTTTCTTTTCATTGTTATACTGCGGACTTATTTTAACAAAGAGAAATCCATCGTGGAAGTTGGGGAGGGGGGGGGCGGGGGGGGTGACACCATGAATTTACCGCACTGGTGACACCAAGCCTAACTACGCAACTAACTAAAATCATGATGGATTTTGTTACGCGAGTGACTAGATTAGAACGGAGTCATTGAACTGCCTCTACAAACATGAGTTTGTAACGACCAGCCAAAGACGTTGGCAGACACGCCCACTTGGAACTTGGTCAAAGAAGGCCTACTATTAAGTTCCGGGTTGATACGATTCAACACAGTTTCTAAACATGAGCGCTGAGAATCGTTTAACGATAGGAACAAGGCTGGCACGAGAGTATGACGTGGAGGACAAGGTCACACCACGTGACTAGCGTGACACTCAGGATTAGTCTGACTAGACGCATTCTCTCAGGTAGGGCGTGAACGTAATATGTGGCTATAAATGCTATTGATCCAAAAAAGGTGAATACAAAAATTCCGCCAAATGTGGGAAACCCCGACATTAAACTATTTCCTAGAGCGAAAAGAGATGAACACCAAAAAATAAAGAAAAGAAAGATATATTCAATTCTCTTTGAAGCAAAGTTTACAAATACTGACCAAAGATCAAGTTCACCAAATCAACTCAAAAAAACTTGTTCATCAAGATCACATGTGTCAAACTCAAGACCCTCGGGCCACATCCGGGCCGCCGTACAATTATATCAGGCACAAGAGGTCTTGACCGGCGTACAATTATATATGACCCGAGAGAGAATTTGAGGCAAAAATATATTTCAAAGTCCCTGCGATATAAAGTGCAAATCAAATTCCCTAATTAGCAGCCTTGCCGACCAATAGGCTACGGCTACCTGATAGCGTTCTGACTTCGATCAGAATAAGCGGAAATAAAAGTTGTGTAATGAGTGGATGTTCATCTATGGAAACTAGCAACGATCTGTTGATCGTTTGGGATTGGCGTATAAGAAAGGCTGCACATATTGGTACCCGGGTACCAGAATTGAGAGGTTGGGGTTAAAAAACGAATTAAAATATTATTGTTAAGTTTGTACGACGAAATGAGGTATCAAATGAAAGATAATTGAATGTACTATACGTTTGTAATCTTAATTCTTCAGTTTTACTAAAATAAACTACCACAAATGACATCAGAATAGCATTGAGTCTAATGGTACCCGGGTGCGAATGGCAGCGCTGAGTGTCTGGGTCCATTTTGACTAATGCTATTCGGATTGGCGTCAAGGGACAATATTATTTTTTACGCCCCCTTCCAACTCTTGAACCCATTAATTCCACCAAAGCCTATTTTTGACCCCCCCCCCCCCCCGCAAGTATAGCGCACCGGGACGTATGTCCAATCTGCCACTTTTAGCTGTGACAAATGGCATAGCCACCCCTGAAAATCTGAAATGCCACCCGGGGGAAATTTTCTGAAAGAAACAGTGATAGCGAACCAAGTCTGACTGTAGGACTATTGGTTAACGGCCGGCAGGTAGAGTGTGTAGGACTGTCTTTGGGTCTATTGTTTATAGAAAATGAAAAGTGAACTCTTTTTTGTAACACTTGAAACCACCGGGCATTTTCTCAAAATTACCGGACTCGGTGTAAAAAAAACAACCAACTGCACCCATTAAAGCCCAAGTATTTAAATCCGATATATTAAAGACATTTAGATACCTGCACAGTATTCGATTCTAAATACTGCATTATTGTTACGAAAATAGGATGATCCTTATTTTAAGTCAAGTCATTGTTCCCTTATTTAGTTTTTAATATAAAATTTATCATATCAACTTCTTTTCCTTTTTTTTCAACTTTATAGCTAAAGACATCAAACTTTCCATTCTTCTTTTCCATTGATAGGCATATTCTCTACTTATCTATACTTGCTTATAATTTTTTTTTTTACATATTAACATATGCTACCCTACAAAATTTTGTCAAATTTTTTATGTGACCACACACAAATGCCATTTGCAGCTCCACCAAACATTATAATGCAGCGAGTATGCATACGTCATACGTGTTTTAAAAATATCCCGGGGCCCGGGGCGCGCAATATCCGCAGTGATTTCAGGTTATGTATGCACAAAATGCATAATTTGCACGCTCACACTAGGCCTGCTCCCCCCTCTACCCTCCTGGTCTGAAATATCCCCTACCTGGAGAAATTTAATTATCTGAAAGAACCACTTATTGGGAATATTGTCAATCAAAAATAATTTATATTCTCAAGAAAACACAAGCCAGAAGCTACAGAGTCCATAAGACTTGGGATGAGTGTTCACCTCATAGTCACGCTGAAGGAAAAGAGACAATGAGAAATTAAGAAAGGTCAAACTGGGGATGGGGGGGGGGGGATAATTATCATGTGACTAAAGCATGTGACTGAAACTGAATTATTCTTGTCACATTGTTTATATCGTTTTAACATAAGCTGGACCATTTCAATACTTCTGATCGCATTTTAAGCGATTCCTTATTATAAAAACTGCTTGAATATCCTCAACATTATATTTAGTATCGATAATGTCCTTAAAGTAGAAGTAGTAGGGCTTGGATGGTTGGGCCGAAAACAACACACTTTTTACAAAAAAAAACCAAGGGCCAAGCGATTTAATTGGCAAATTTTGTCAGTTTTGATTGTACATTCCTGTCTCTAGACTCTGCTTCATCACCTTCACGATGAATGTTTTATTTTTAATACCACTGCTGTCTTCAATTTTGTCAATAGCGTTTGGTGGGAATCACTGGGCTTTGCTTGTAGCAGGCTCAAATGGCTATTACAACTACAGGCATCAGGTAAAAAAACTAACTAAACGTCGCTCTCCTAGAAATTACTCATAAAAACTTACACGTTATTTGGCCTATTAAATAATCTTATTATTTACTGAAATGTTTGCTGATTGTTAATTAACCTGAAGTCCAAGTCTTAGTAAGTTAAGTCAGTAAGCTCTAGTAATTATAGATTAAGTTTAAGACATTTCATTATGATTTTATCATTTAAATTTTAAGATTGGTAAGATTAGACTTAGTCTAGGTAGTCTATTTTAATTCAGTGCTTCTTTCAGGCATCTCTGTGCCCCGCCTCCCTCGAAAAAATATTATTTTTTATCCTTCGCATGCAAAGAAGATGACCAAGGCTTCGACTTTTGTGTAGTAGCCATGACGTTAATTTTAACTTTAAACCGTATTTTGTTTAAAGTAGGGAGAGTTGCTCAAATCATCAGACTCACTCTCTTATCCTCACTTATAACTTATGTTATGGATTAGATGTTAGGCTATGGATTAAATTAGATTTACTTACTTAAGTTGGATAAGTTAATGTTAAGCCTCCATTTTTATTAAGAAAAAAGGTGTGCTGGAGTTGGAGCTATGAAGGCTAAATCATTAAAAGATGATAAGACTAATATAAGCAATAGTGCTAATAAATTACAATTAAATGTACATATTTAATTCAATAATTAAAATTCTCTAATCTGCTTGTTCATCATTATTCAGTGAATAACTGTAACAGATACTGCTATAGTTATTTTAGATTTGCTGAAAGTTTTTCGAGACTTATATTTCCTGCTCATCTTTGAGATGTCGGTCTAAAATGTAGTATAAATGAAATAAAAGAACATTAAGCTAGAACAGCCAGATACCAAAGCAACCATCTACTTCTAGTTCATCTAGCAACTGATTTAAAACAGATTTATGATCTTATCATTATATTCCTAATTAGCCTAATAAAACCCCAAAATACTTATATATTTTACATATTTTCTTAAATATTTTTGTTGTTATGATGGTTACCATTTAAGCTCAATGTATGCAACCTCACAAGAGGTGCAGCGCTAACAAAAATGTCAGATAATGGGACTTAATTCTTAAATATAAGATATCGTCCAAAATATATTTTATTATAATTTCAATGGAACATATTTGAATTTTCTGGGATACAATTATTTTAAAGTTATTTTACCTTTCAAACTGTGTCAAATGATAATCTAAAACTTAAGATTTATTTCAAAAACATGGCATTTCAATTTGTCATGCCATTAAATGACAATATTTGTTTATATTGATATAATTTTTAAGTATAATATGCACATATGATTTAGGTTTAGGCAATATTTTTATTTAGTTAAATTGAAATCAATTTTCAGGCTGACATCTGCCATGCTTACCATGTGATTAGGAGTCATGGAATCCCAGATGAGAGAATCATAGTCATGATGTATGATGACATTGCTAATAGTCCAGAGTAAGTTAATTGTTATTTAAAATTTGAACTCTACCTTCTTGCATATCATGTCAGGCTGGGAATGTAGACAGCTGATTGTTGTATAATAAATGAAGGCCTGCGTTTAAGCAGTGTGAAGGAAATAGCAGAACAAGGTATTTGGAAGCTTTAAAATAGAAAAACAGGACAATAAAAGTAAACGTTAAGGCTAAGAGCCTTTCTCAGCAGATGGGACAAATGAAGAAATAAAAAGAAAAAATGTGCTTGCCATGAATGTTTTTGCCGGAAATTATTTCTTCCAGCAATAACATTAATGGCAAACTCTTACGTTGTTTAAATTACTTTCCATTTCTTATTTCTTTATGGCACATTATCGTTGTTTTTTTAGACAAGTTTTTGTAATTAGGTATTTGTTTGCTTCCAGTGAGATAATGATGATGGGTGTAAGGTGGTAGCCTGTCATACTTACCGAATCAAATAAAGCAAAAGTGTCAACAAATTTCCTGTTAAATTTGTTTACAATTTTTCTTTATTACAGTAAAGAATGATTTAAAAAATTCATAAGTGTCAAATATAGTCCTCATACAAATAAAACATGTTTCTACTTTATTTAATGAATTGATTGGGATTCCACAAAACTAATTTGGACATCAGCTCATCACTAATAGCTAGTGAGACAAAAGCTGCAATACCGTTAGAATTTTATTTAAATATTCATTAATGTGGTTTGGACCTAGAGTTACACATCTGCAGCTATCTTATACAAAATCTATAGCCAAAATGTTTCAGGAATGAGGCGATTTTGAGCATACCATTGTAATTGTAAAGATATGAGACTCGGCAAGTTGCCAAGTATCTCATTGCTTGACATAATACTGCAGGAAGGCAATCATTTAAAATGTGCTAAATTAATATGTTGATTTTGTCCAGTTTGAGTTAGTGGCCTAAAAAGTTCAGAGAAGTCTTGGATTTTTACCAATTCTACTATTACCTCCTTAGCAACCCTGTCCCTAACAACATCATAAATCATCTTGATGGACCAAATGTATATGCAGGTGTGCTCAAAGATTACACTAAAGAGGTAAAGGTTTACATTAATAAATTAATGTACTTAATTACAAATGTTTAAAAAATCTTGCATAAGGTAGGATTAAGTGATTGAATTTCTAGCTAAGTTACTGAAAATATATGGTTTAATGATTTCTCCT
This sequence comes from Omphiscola glabra, assembly GCA_964017045.1. Classification (NCBI taxonomy): domain Eukaryota; kingdom Metazoa; phylum Mollusca; class Gastropoda; family Lymnaeidae; genus Omphiscola; species Omphiscola glabra. The sequence goes on from OZ024797.1 coordinate 19,594,349, forward strand.
TAAATTTTTATGATTTTTTGGAAAAAATTCCTCTAAATCTCTTAAAGACTGATGTGTTTAGCAGGAGATATTAATTGTTGGTGAATAATAATTAAAAAAAGCATTAGCAAAAACATAAGATCAAGAATTATGACTCATTGCAACAAGAAAATTATCAATCTTTATTTTTTATGCGTTCTATCCGTAGTGTTTATGTGAAATACTGTTTTACATTGTATGATGGCTTACCCAAAAGTGGCACAGTACATCTTAAGCCTGATAGCCTTTATTTTGCTAAGCTTCAAAAGTGAAGATGCCACTCTGCCCAGGCCCAGGTCTTTATATAAGATTTTTGCATTCAGCAACAATTTACATCCCAAAATGTGACTGTCTATATAGGTGACATTCAGTATAGGTGCCATACAGCTTGTCAGGATTAAACTGTCCGTATCTTACAGATGCCACCTACAATACTTTTTTTTTCAATTTATAATTAGCCCCAAAAATGGTTTTGTTAACTATCTCAGTGCATCACAGCTAAACATCATGACTCATGAAATTATTGTGACAAATGCATCTAGAGTTAGGATGTTTTTACAAATTTTGGGAATTGTGATTGTCCATTTTTTGAAAAACTTAATTTTAAATTACAAATATCCCAAATTATTTAATAAGGTAAAATTTAAAAGAATAAAACATACTGATCAAATAAGTTACTCCACTAGTCACTTCTAAACCAAAGTCAGTCATTTCTAAAACTGGTTTAACTTTGTTCTTGCTGCTACTTCAGTTAATAGTCTAATCCTAATTCTATTTTTGTGACCCCTCTTCTTCATCACGGATATATCAATCAGTGCAAATTCTTTCCCTCAAAGTTAAGGTCGTAAGATAAAGTCATTATTGATACTTAGGGAGTGAGAAGTTCAATGGCATATGACAATTTTTGCACTTAAGAAATACTTTAGATGTCTTGTGTTTAAAGTGTTCTAGTTAAAAAATGTTTGTCTGTGTAAAGTTAATTAACTTTGTGCTGAAAATGTAATGTACATTGAAATAATACAATGATCCAAATAGATGGAATTTTATTTTATATTTCACTGTACATCTATTTGGATCAATAAAAGAATCTTATCTATGTTTTGTGTCATCAGTTTTGGTATCTAATGATTATAGATTCCCATGTTGTAATAAAATAGCATGCTGCTTAGGGTTAGTTGTAGTAATTTAAAAGCCATGATTAGTGTTATAAAAATATATGAACGTTGGTTTTGTCATTATATGAACGAGTTAAACTTTCAACTGTATTCTCAAATAACTGCAGTTTATGAACTTAAATAAACTAACTGTTACTTGCTCTGTAAGAATATATTACTATCAATATAAAAAAAAGAAATTTGGTTTCTTCACATCAATAAGTTGATGAAAAAAACACTAAAAAAACTATTTGTTTTTCTAAATTAGGAAGTAACCCCGGAAGTGTTCCTCAAAGTGTTGACTGGTGATGCTGCAGGCATCAAGAAATTGTTGGGTAGAGAAGGGAAGGTCATAAACAGGTAAAATCAATGAAGTCAGTGGAGATATGAATAGTTATTTCAGATTAGCTGTAGCTCCTTGATGATTAATCTTAAAATGAACATATTTCTCCATGTTGCTGTGTCCCGTATTATTGTAGGGTGTACAGATTTGTGGAAAATGATAATTAATTCTTAGAATTTTAAAAACAATAAAAAAAAAATTAAAAATTTCACCAGTGGCCCAGATGATAAAATCTTTGTCAACTTTGCTGACCACGGCGCACCAGGAATTTTGGCATTTCCTAATGATGTGGTAAGATCAAATATTTAAAGTCAGTCTTCTTTTCTTTCCTATTTATTTTGTGCGTTTAAAAGAATCTACAATAACATTACTGAAAGTTAAAATAAAAAAAATTAATATTCCAAGTGCTGTAACATCTTTACACAATGTTGTCTACTAGTTGCTTGTCTTTTATCTGCAGCTCCATGCCGAAGACCTACACAATGCCATCAAATCCATGTATCAGAAGAAACAATACCAACAGGCAAGTTACCATTTTCAACTATGAGGTTTTCTTACCTCCTACCCCATGCATAACATAAACACTTTGATACCACACTGCATAACATAAATACTTTGATACCACATTGCATAACATAAATACTTTGATACCACATCGCATAACATAAATACTTTGATACCACATTGGATAACAGAAATACTTTGATACCACATTGCATAATATAAATACTTTGATACCACATTGCATAACATAAATGAAGTGGGTATAGGTACACGGGTACCAGAATTGAGAGGTTGGGATTAAAAAATGATTTAAAATATTATTGTTAGGTTTGTAAGACAAAATGAGGTATCAAATGAAAGATAATTGAATGCACTTTACATTTGTAAATTTAATTCTTCATTTTAACTAAAATAAACTACTACAAATGATATCCGAATAGCATTGAGTCTATTGGTACCCGGGTGCGAATGGCGGCACTGCGTGTCTGGGTTCATTTTGACTAATGCTATGCGGGTGTCATTTGTAGTAGTTTATTTGAGTAAAACTGAAGAATTAAGATTACAAACGTATAGTACATTCAATTATCTTTCATTTGATACCTCATTTGGTCTTACAAACCCAACAATAATATTTTCAATCGTTTTTTAATCCCAACCTCTCAATTCTGGTATCCGTGTACCAATAGGTGCAGCCTAACATTAATACTTTGATACTACAAAGACGTAACAGAAATACTTTGATACCACATTGCGTAACATAAATACTTTTTTTAGATCCCAATTTTTTCTTTTACATGGTTCTGATACAACAGGTTCAAATTAAGGGTTTGGAAATTGAGAGAAGAAGGTAGTGAGGTCAGGGGAGTAGAGCACAGGTTGAAAGAAGGAAAGCTTCATAAATGATAGACGGATGTCAGTTACCTAGTTTTAATGATAGTGAAGGTAATTTAAATGATTCGCTCATTAACCAATAAAGTCCTATAGATTGATAAGTTCATAATTAAGTGTATAATTTAATAATAGTGACCTGCTCAGTGTTAATTTTGTTTACCAGTAGGTTTGAGATCAGTTTCACCATTGCACAGAGTAATGTGTTGGGACACATGTCGTAGAAAAGATTCTATTTTTACATTGTCGGCACAGTACATTAACTTTGTTGTTTAGTATTGGTTCTGTATCTTAATTTCAAATTTCACTGCCAAAAAAAGTATAGTTTCAAAGTTTGTAAAGGTTATAGAAATTAAATTTTATTCACCGTTTTAATTAAGAAAAAAGTTGTGGGAGGAAGCTAAGAACTCATTAAGAGTTGGTATGTAAATGTTAGTTTAAGGATGTAATGCTCTACTGTTTTGCTCTCTCCTTATCAGATGGTGTTTTACATTGAGGCCTGTGAATCTGGATCTATGTTTGATCGTATTCTTGAGTCTAATCTAAATGGTGAGATATCCACTAATTCTCTAACCCAATCTGTTGTCGAAAATTGTGTTTTATTTTTCATTTGAAAGTTAAAACTGCAAGTGCTATATTGAATTTTATAATTTGCCTGTAAAGCAAGGGAACTGTGTTCCTGTTCTTTTTTCCTCGGTAATAAGTAAATACATATTTATTTTGTTTTGGGGGTGGGGGGGTGGGGTGGATTGGGACCTTGGGTGAGTTTCCCCACTTTTAATTCACTGGACTTGACTGACCTCTGATGTAAAGAATATAATTTTTTTTAAAAATCTGATTCGGAAGACAGAATATCATTTTTTAATTTAAAGAAAAAATAATAATTAAGTTTAATATTTAAACTTGTCACTTTTTATATTTTAAAAACTTTGTTCTGAAGCTTCATGACTCTAATCACCTTCCTGGTAAATGACAGCATATTTGTGTGATTCTGTGTTTTGTGCCTAAAATTGTTTATCCCAGAAGTTGTGTGGGGAAGATAGGAGAAGATCTTTGTACTTTGGGTCTTCCTCAAACATAATTGCCTTCCTGGTCTGATGAATACAGTTGGCATTCCAATTGGTTATTTAACCAGAACGTTGGATGATTCTGATAAATCGGAACTCTCCACCTTTTTTTTTATGAGGCAGAAATGCCACTGTTGCACCACAGGTCCAGACTTGATCTGAAAATGTTTTTACAAATATTAGGAGCACAGGTCAAAAGTTTGATGTATATAGTCGTAAACGACACAGCTGATGGTAAACTGATATAGTGTCTTTTATCCGAACCTCAGTGTTTGTCACAACTGCTGCAAACCCTGATGAATCATCCTACGCCTGTTATTATGATGACAAAAGAGAAACTTACCTCGGTGATGTTTACAGCGTCATGTGGATGGAAGACTCAGATAAGGTACACATTACTACTTGAGACATTTCTCTTTGCTTTCAATACTAAACTAGGTTTTAAGCCAAAAAAAGTAATGAAAAATATTAAGGTCTGATATTTTCAAGGGAGTTAATCTTGTAGGCTTCTTGAGTCTGAAAAAGCACACTGTCACATTAACCCAAAGTAGGAAAATTTTAACATGTGCCTAGGATGGTGGCGTGCCGCCCCCCCCAAAAAAAACCACCACACTCTATCGTTTAAATATTAAACTGAATTTACAAATGTAAATACCACTTTTTAGCAGAACAGCTGAAAAAATTCTAGTCAACATTGACCTGCATAAGCTGCGAAATAAATTACCTAGCTGGGTGAATATTCACATTTGTATTCTATCAAAAAAAGAAAAAAAAAAAAGAAAAAATATTCTATCAAATCTACTTATATTCTTCACCATGTTAAATTCATGTATTCTTAGATTTACTGTGGTCTTACTTTCATGGTTTGATCTTATTTTTTTTTTTTTATTTACTTATTGTTGAACAGGAAGACCTGTCTGCTGAAACTCTTCAGAGTCAGTTCAAAATTGTCAAGAAAGAAACCAACACAAGCCATGTTATGGAATATGGAGACTTGGTCAGTCTAGGATGTCTGTGTTGATTAATGGATGGGTGTGAAGGGAGCCTTGATAGTTTAAATTGCATTTAATCCTCAGTTTATAACAAAACGTTTTTTCTGTTGAGATGTAAGAATATCCGGCATTTGAAATAGTCAACAGTTAGCAACAATAGGGAATAGCTGGTAAATACTCTTTGGAATTTCTGATTACCTACGTGTTTGATCTGATTATTTCCAGTGATAAGCGTCATAACTTTGCTATTTCTTCATAATGTTATTTTTGCGCTAATTTCATGCTGATAAAATCATTTGGGCTCTTTTTGCATCTTTTATGAAGCTTAACCATACCACTTTCATTTTATTTATATTATTTAACAAATACTCATGAAAGTTTAAATTCATTTTTTTAACTACTTACAACAAAAATTTAAATGTAATTAGGAAAAATGTTTTGTTTATTTTGTAATGAAAGCAAAATTTTCTCTAAGGTTAGGAAATTCTAAATAATGAAGCTCTAAAAAAAACCAAAAGAAATTCCATTTAAATATCAAGTTAAATATATCACATTCATTTTTTTATATCACCTGTTAAAGCTATTTTGAAATTGTTTGTATTGGGTGCTGGGTGGCCTAGTGGTCTAAACTGAGCAAATCTCAACTTAATGGTCAGGAGTTCAATCCCCGCCACAAGCCCAGTCAAGCAAAAAACACCTAAGAGAAGGCAACTCTGAATTCAAACCCAGAGATGGGGAGATGGAGTTCACGTGCGCCTAACCGGTCAGCAGTGAGGCCTCTCGAACATCTAACACCGGAGCGCCGTGAGCATGCTATCATAGCATGAAAATGAGCGCTATATAAAAACTTCAATCAATCAATTTAAATGTCAAATAAACCAAGTTTTTTTTCCTCCATAGAGAATGGGAAAATTAAAAGTTGGTGATTTTCAAGGAAACCTTACATCACGCAGCACTCTAAAGTCCTTTGTACTCAAGTTCCACCCAACAGTAAGTAATGACAACCTGTCTTCAAGAAGATGATATTGTGGAGTGAATTTTTAAAAAGAAATGGAGAGAAGAGCCTAACATTTTTTCTTAATGTATTTAGACAGAAAAAGACACCTTGCATATCCTATTAGTATGTCTATAAAAATGTGGCATCTTGCACATACAAATCTTTTGTTCTAAAGAAAATAACTGAACCCCACTATTTTTTTTTTTTTTCAGTTGGATGCAGTCCCATCTGAGGATGTGCAGATGGAAGTACTGAAAAGAAAGTTGTCCAAGTCAAATGGGGATGAACAGATCAGACACAAGGCTGCTTTGGATGCTCTGATGAAGGTGAGGCCTCTAAACCTAAGGGAATGTTTTAATTTATATATGCATTATGATTTTTTTAAAAGGAAAAGTAAATCCATGATTTAAACCATTCAATCTCACTTGTTTCTTTAAATACATTATTGTGCAGTAGATGATTTGGCTCTATATAAATTATTGTGCAGTAGATGATTTGGCTCTATATAAATTATTGTGCAGTAGATGATTTGGCTCTAAATAAATTATTGTGCAGTAGATGATTTGGCTCTATATAAATTATTGTGCAGTAGATGATTTGGCTCTATATAAATTATTGTGCAGTAGATGATTTGGCTCTATATAAATTATTGTGCAGTAGATGATTTGGCTCTAAATAAATTATTGTGCAGTAGATGATTTGGCTCTATATAAATTATTGTGCAGTAGATGATTTGGCTCTATATAAATTATTGTGCAGTAGATGATTTGGCTTTAAATACATTATTGTGCAGTAGATGATTTGGCTTTAAATACATTATTGTGCAGTAGATGATTTGGCTCCTGTTGACGTAGCTTAAAATTTTAATGCTTTAAATAATTAGTGTCAGATACTTTATCAACATCAATAAACATGCTAGTATTTAAATATCTCTGTCTAGTTCTTTTTGTCAATTATAGAGGAAGGACAGGACTGAAGAGTTTTTCAAAAATATTGTGGGCCTGGTCACCAAATTTCACCTTTATGACATTTTTCTGAGAGCTCCATTGGTGTTTACTGACTTCAAATGTTATAGAGAAAGTTTGCGTCTGGTCAGAGAGATGTGCCCAGGCCTAGACCTTGTACAGGTAGGAGTTACCAGAGAAGAAGTGTCTTATGAAAACCAGATGCAGGACAAATAAATTTCTCTTCAAGGACAGGCACTTGACAAACTTAAAACTATTGAGTTACAGTTTCTAGACAAAATTACTGTTGAATTTGAAAACCCTAATTTAAGACAAGCGATTAACGAAAATAGTCTTTAGCTTTAATTGTTAACCAGCAACTATTAGCATATAAGTTGTGAAACAATTGTATGTTCTAGAATAACTTAACCCATCAAAATGGTAAATAATGGGACACTGAAGCTAACATAAAATACAAATAAACTTTTAAATGTGCAAATACCACATATTTTTTTCCTAAGATTATTTATTTAATTTGTAAGAACCAGAAATGATATACTTTTTTATTTCAAAAATAAATTTATCTAAAGGCCACACAATGCAGGCAATACAAAATTGTAGAGAAAAGATATCTTACATTACTTAAAAACCTTCAGGCCGTAGCATGTTTTATCTTTTTTAAAATTTATTTCCAACTATTATTACAGAATGACTATGCCTTGAGAAAACTGCGTGTTCTGGCCAACTTGTGTGAGACTGACATCCCTCATGAAAAAATCTGGGCAGCCATTGGCAAAGTGTCCTATGAAACAAGCTTCTGTAGCAGTGATTTCTAATGTCAGCGATTTCTAATGTCAGTGCTTTCTAATGTTTCAGATTAAATTTTAATAGAACTTTATCTTTGCAGTGCTTAATTTTTTGCAAAATGTCAGGTAATTTGTTTTACACATTAGGAAGATATTGTCAAAATGTATTTTATGTAAGACAAATATTGATATTGTTTTAATCTCTTTGTTAAAAAAATAAATTATTATAATTTCTTTGATTACAAATTGACTTGAACCTCAAATCTGGGTTATATTTTCATAGCAATTACCTATTATGTTAATATCTCTTTTAATCTATGATATTTGAAACAATTTCTCGATCACTGCATTTGCTGACTCTTAGCAAATTTATTCCAAAAATTTTATAATGTATTTACTATTTTGTCAATTGTCTTTCAAAACATTCAGCACACATCGGATTTGCTGGGGATAAAAATGCAATCTGTATATTTTGTTCTTTGCTTTACTATTTTTGTTTTATGAAATGAACAAATGTCACCATAATTTTACACTGTTTTAAAAAAAATTTAAATTAATAATCTCATTTGACCTATCCTTTCTTTCTTTAAATTATATGTAATTTATCCAAAACTATTTCAAATTGGTTGTAGTGTAAATAGTTTTATTGAAGCTCCACATCTGTTCTTCTATTTCTGTTTTCTAAAATATTTAACCCATCAATGAAAGATTCTTATGTTGATAAATCATTTTAGTTAACACAGGGTATTGATTAAAAAGTTGATTAACCTTTTTTATTATATAATTAAATCAAAATGTTTCTTATTTTTATGAATTTATACTTAGTTATCAGCGGTATCTGTCTGCAAGGGAGATTAAAATTAACAGCGTTACCTCCCTTCCTCCACATATTTTAATTCCGATTCACTGCCATTTCTCTTACCAAATTTTAAACATTTGTATTTAATAATTTAGATATGATTGTAGTTGTTAATTATTTTTTAGATGAAACATTTTTATAATAGTAAAAATACTTTGCTCCACACTCAATTACATTTTTGTTCAGCCCCTACTTTGTTGTTGTAGCTTGCTTGTGCTAAAATAGTATTGATGCAATGTGCAACTAATCTCTTTAATCAGCAGTTTACCATACACTTTTTTTTATATTAGATTAAATTGTAAAAATTATGTTATACCATAAATTTCTCCCCCCCCCCCACACAGCCATTGTTTCAAAGATCAAGGCTGTCCATCTTGGATATGCTCATTGTTCAAATTGATGTAATTGTCTTTATATCATCACAGCCATACACAAGCCATAGATATCTGGTTTTTATTTAAAATTAAAAAAAAAAAATTTACTTATGAAATTCTGATAAAGAATAAAAGTGTTACAAAAATATGAGAACACAATGTGATTTAAAGTCAATAAAAACTTGTAAAAAAAATTTGGAATCCTTGTTTAATCAGTTAGTTACCGTAGAAAAGTATTTTGTGTTATAAATCTGAGGTCAAAGCAAACTTGATCTCTCCAGAACTGGCAACTTTAAAAGATGTGGATGATTTGGTGTACGGAGTGCCACAGGGTTCAGTTTTGGACCTAGTTTGTATACCAGGCCACTGCTTCTCTTGCTTGGGGGGGGGGGGGCATGCTGTTGAGAGCCAGTCATTCGCAGATGACACGCAGCTATACAAGCATACCCATCCCTCTCTTGTGGATTCCGCTGTCCAGACTTTGCGGGAGTGCATTGGTGATGTCAAGTCATGGATGACAATCAGCAAGTTGAAGCTTCCTATACAGGCACGCATTGATTACAAGCTGTCTGTTCTCCGTTACAACTTTTTCTCAGATTCCTGCTCTTCCTATCTAACCGAACTTCTTTCTGTCTATTCACCCCTTCGACAGCTTCGCTCCTTCGCAGACACGCGTATTCTGACCGTTGCCAAGACACGTACTAATACATATGATGAACGATCTTTCTCTTTCTGCGCCCCCAAGCAATGGAATTCTCTGGCACTACACATCCGCAATATACCAACCACACAGGCCTTCAAAACTGCACTCAAAACACCTCTTTAAACTCTACTACCCCGACTGACCCCCCCCCCCCCCCAACCGATAAACGATGCTGCTAGCCGCCGCCCATGGCTTGACATGTAAAAGTTTTGGGGTGGGTGGGGTGAATATGCATTTGCTTTTTTTTTTCCATACATCTGTTCTTTATTACATATATGTATTTTGTTTTAGTGTCACGATTATGTCTCTTTTGCTAATATTTTTATGTACAGCGCGGTGAGCCCAGCCCTAGGCTGTGGTACCACGCTATATAAGACAACTAATAATAATAAAAAGAGTAACAGCCTTGGGGTTTAAATCAGTGTCAAATAAGATTATTGACATTATGAATTGGTGCAACCCAATGTTGCATGCGAATTGGTATTTACAATTTTTTAAAGCAACTGTCCATTTTCAATGGCAATGTGGTAAGTCCCTTATTTTAAAAATACTAATTTTAGGAATGGATTTTGTTAACCCACGAACTGTGTTCTGATGATGAAATTGACCTATTTTCTCTTCCTATACTGGGTGAGCCGTAAAAATTGGGATGAAAGAGCAACTTCCAGTTCAATATTTTACAATTTTACACTAAAAAAATTATCATTCTCCCTAAGAAACGTAACCTACATGCCAAAACTATCGCACCATTAGACTATTGCCACCCAAGCAAGGTTATGCTGAAGGTCATACTGAACCGACTAAGACCATATGCCGACAGTATCATAGCTGAAGAACAGGAGGGCTTCAGGCAAGGACGTGGCACTACTGAGCAGATCCTAAACCTCCGAATACTATGTGAGAAATATGCTCATCACCAACCAAACCTATATCACGTCTTTGTGGATTTCAACAAGGCATTCGACAGGGTTTGGCATGCTGCTTTATGGTACCACCATGAGGTACTACAACATCAACACAAACCTAACCAGAATGATATGCAGCCTCTACGATAAGGTCACCAGTGTAGTCTTCTTCAACAATAACATCGGAGAATGGTTCAAGACCAATTGGAGTACGACAAGGCTGCTTGCTCTCCCCCATCCTGTAGGATTGCCCAGACCACAACAGCACTAAAGAGGCTTAAGAAAATATGGAACGACAAAAATATAGCCCCCAGAATCAAAATCAGGCCGATGCGCTCGTTAGTTCTCTCCATTTTCTTGTATGGCTGTGAGTCATGGACATTAACAGCAGAACTTGAGAGAAAAATAAAGGCGATGGAGATGAGATGTTTCAGAAGCATTCTTGGAATCTGCTATAGAGACCATATCTCTAACGAAGAAGTCAAAGAAAAAAATTCGTCAAGCAATTGGGCAGTACGATGACCTCCTGGTGTCTGTAAAAAAGCGCAAACTTGAATGGTATGGTCACGTGACAAGAAAACAAGGGCTCGCCAAAGAAATCATGCAGGGCACAACCAATGTTCCCTCTAAGGTTTGCTGGTTTGTGTTCAAGATCATACAGTTGTGTGCAAAGTTTTACAGCATCAGATTTTTGTATGCAAAATTTTACAGCCAATACACGTAAATTACATAAATGAACGTAAGTACAAAATAGTTTATATAAATAAAGGAAATATAATTTAATAATTATTAAATGTCACAATAGTACAATCTAAGCTATATTTATTTCTATTATTTATCCCGTCGTTGGGTCAAGCAACTAAATTCCAACACACCCACCACCAATGGCCGCTAGTCATTTGCTTAACTCATTTGTGGAGGTACTCTGGCGTCTGTATTTCAGCGATATTCATCTTTTATACACATCGTCAAGGTTGATCTGATGTACATCATTCTGATTTAATCCTCATAAAGATGTCTGCATATAACTCTTCCAGCCTATTTATAGATTATTCATTAGGTTAAATCGTTCACCATCGGTGCTTGATGCAAGAAATGTAGCACAAATATCCAACAGAATGGCAATGTTGCCGAATTGCTTCTCATTTATTACAAGACGAACTATCTCGTCGAAAGTCTGCATCAACCCACATTTAATTTTTTCTGCAAGCACAAACCTTAAGTTACGATACTGATCCTTAACTTTCGGCAGAATGTCATCATAGCTTTCCAGGAATGCCGCAGATCTAGAAACCAGTACTGCAAGATCTTCTTGACCAAAATTAAAACCTGAAGTGTTGATCAACGCTGATATCTCAAAGATTCGCCATTGCATCGACTCATTTTCGGGGAAACGAGAGTCCAGGTGCAAACATAAACATTCAAAAAATTTTCGGATGGAACTCGTGTTTATATCCTCGTCATTTGCAAGCAATTCAGCAACCTCTTCGAACCAGTGCGCAGTTTCATCAAGGTACTGGGCACGGACGGAGCTTTGCGATCCTTGCTTTTACAAACTGGTATGCCTCGATGGTCGTAAGATTTTTTCTTTGTAGCATCTTGCATAATTCAGCAAGTTCACCAATAACTTCATCAATGACAATCAGTGCAGTTCGAAACTGCTGATCTTTTAGTTTCTTCAAACAGTACTTATGAATATGAACTGAATCATTATACAGGCTCACCTGCTCCTCACAGTATTCTTGTATGTTTCTCAGCAATGCTCGTAAAGCAAAGTATCGTGAAAGCAAATTTTATTTCCTTAAATGGTCTAAAGGCTACGGAATCACATTCTAACCCAAGATACTATTCTTTTCAAAACTTTTTTGAAAAGACAATGTAGTCGTTTTTAATATAAAAAATATATAATCGTTATATTGTTATCCCCATTTTGCTCCGGGGGGCACTTAACTTTCCCCGGGGGTAGGGGGGGGGGCTGAAAGAAACCCTGCGCGGCGGCATAATTCGTAGTGAATGTGTATAAATTAAATAAATTAAAATATATACTTTATTTGCGTACGATTTCCCTCAGATAAAATCACACATTAATAAATATATAAATATAATGTCTTTTGTAAACAACTCATGTCTTCATAAAATAGTTATGTCGTACATATACGATTAATAACAATGACCAGTTTTATAAACACATAAAAATGTATAGACATTGACTTTTCTAATTAACAGTTTTTATTCTCTTTTCGACTCTGGTAAATTTTGGAAATATTTATTATAAGTAAGTTGTTTTTTTTCCATTTGCGTTCAGCGTATAAAAAAAATCATGTTAGCAGTGCTTTTTAGTGATGGAACCCGTTTTAACATTTTGGGTGTTGAAAAAAAATTCATTTGTTAATTAAGTAGCTATTCCCCAAAATAATGTAAAAATAAATGAAAAGCCACTATACTATTTTTAGTAAAAATTATACATTTCTTTTTGCATAACACAAGCAGGATAAGCACTTTTCCGTTTTGCCCAACCCCTCCTTTTTTGCACCTTGCATTGAAAGATGACAATAAAGAAAATATCCTTATCACATCTTTAAACCCTTAAAATATCCAAAGCACCAAGCATCGTAAGGGTTGATGGGTCCACACGATGGTTCTAATGTAAAGTGACACCTACATTTTTAACTAGGATCTCTTCCGTTGCTCTCCAATTTGATGTAGAATGTTGCAAAACTAAATTCAGATATTTTATAAAATGCATTCTTGTATTTTTAATTTATCAACAATTTTTCGTGGACTTTCAAGATTTAAAAGGACAGTGGTCGGCAAACCGCGGATTGCGAGCAGCATGCGGCTCTTTAGAGACCCGAGTGCGGCTCGGCCAATCGACCGCAAATCGGATTTGACTACGAGAAACAAGGCTCTTGTCAAGTTCTTGAAAAGAAATGTGGCTCTCAAAATTTTTTAATCGTCCTGCTGCAGATTTTTGGCTCCTTTGACTAATGAGTTTGCCGACCACTGTAATAGGCGATGTTAAGCTACGGCAAAAAGCTTACACTTAAGGTTGACACAACTAGAATGAATATAGTTTACATCAAACTGGTGCGGAACTTAAGATGTCTTTAATCATTATGACTAATTTTGGCAATCCCCAAACGAAAGTTTGAAATGTAGCCTCAAAATTGTCTGAAAGAAAGAACAAATTCAAGTATGCGCCAAAATGCACCCTTGCCTTATAAGCTTGTGCCAAATAATTACTCTGGGGCTCACCACAAATGAAGCGATTTCAGTTTATGTATGACACTAGACGCCATAATGCCTCCCACAACACTTTAAAAATGTCCTTACCCGTTCAAATAGAATCATTGAATTCAAGTATACTAAAAAATACACCTCTTGATTTTGAAGTAATCAAAAATTTTCTGGTGAGCCTGCTCCCCAGACCCACCATCGAGAAAGATTCATCGGCGCCCTTAATTTCCGCCCTTCTTTCTGATGAAAATTATTGCCGATTTTGGCATCGATAGATACACTCCCAACTCCCAACGGTCCAAGGACTAAAGGACATGATGATGATGATGAAATAAAGCTACTTCCTGTTATTAATAAACAAACTTCCGTTTTTCGATCTTCTGTGTCCTTTTAAAAAAAAACTTTGGAGTTATTTTTACAACGATCTTTATCAAGCATATTTGTATAAGTAGATTTTCGTGAAATGGATGAAACCATAGCTGGACTATCTTCTTTTTAGTACGTAGTTAATGACTTAAGTGATTCAGAAGATGATTTTCCGATCACACACGAAGACAATGATAATTCCGATTATTTGTCTAGGGGGTTAGAAAGCAAAAGTTAGGACTCGGATGATTTAGACCAAGACCTAGAACGATTAGGCGCTGCCGCAACAACGGGACTCGTTCAGAAATATGTTGCAGATGATTGAGGCTCGATATCAGTTAATGCTGATACAGATTAAAAAAAAATGAAGAAATACATTTTACAGTTTGGCAATCAAAGTATGCCAAAAACGTACCAGAGAATCCAGACTCACAAAACATTTTGAATTTGTTTTTGAATGATGAATTTTGTAAAATTTTGACAAAAATAATCTGCCTCTCAGTTCATAAACTCTGACAAACAGAGCTGCCTCTCAGTTCATAAACTCTGACAAACAGAGCTGCCTCTCAGTTGTCACACACAAAAATGATTGAAAATGTCAAAATACAACATATTAATTACGCATTGTTTCACCCGACACATTGTTTTGTTGTGTAGTGACGTCACGCTTTAGCTGTGTAGTCGTACTCCAGGCTGTTCTCGCGCAAATAAAACATTGAACTAACCTTGATGGTTGCCACTGCTGATTTAATTACCTATCTTCCTTGTGAAGTACCTTAGCAAAATAATCTTTTCTGCAGGTTATGAGCCCAGGTAGCTTTATCCTTTGTTAAGTGGCCGCTGATTCGATTTGTTTGTGGTTTGTATAATTAGTGATCGGTGTTCGGAGAATTACCGAAAATGCAAACATGAATACAAGCAAAAGCTCCACCCTGCCCTACCGAAATGATCTCCCTGTCAATAAAACATTGAGTGACTTAGTATTAGGATTGCAATAAAATACAATTGCAGTTTTGGTTTTTAAAACCGAAAGAATCCCCTTTGTACCTCTCATTAATATGTAAATTACACTTAAAGCTCTTAAACTGGTGTGCGCTTTTCCCATTAAAATGCTGATTAACTTTTTTTTTTTGGGTGTGTTTATTACCTGGTTTAATAAAATGGGTGGAGATAACAAAAATAAATTGGTCAAATGTCCATCTGTCATGTAGATAAATTCATTCCTCCCTGTCACACTGAATAGTTTGAAAGTACTGACCTAACCTCTTTAAAACAAAAATTCGTATCTTTGTATTATGTATGATTTCCATTAAAACTTCACTACCCTGCTCTCCATCTAACCACCCAACTTAGCCCTTTACTAGCTTGCTCCTTAACGCCCCCCCACTCCCCCCCCCAACTATCTATTAATTTCAATCTATCATCGCTATTTACATATTTTCCAATCTTTCTTAAATATTTATGTAAAAACCCTCCTCAAGGATGTCATCAAATCTGGTTCTGACAGTTGTCTAACCTGGAGTGATGCGTTTTGCATTATATTTGTGGGGAGTAAACTGAAGGACCGCCACTAACTTAAGTTATACTATACCATTCAGCTTCTGATCTAACACTACATTATTATAACTTATTAATTCACCAAGTTTTTTTACCTTAGCTAACCAGTGGCAGTTAAACTGCAGATTATAAAGAGAGCTACCAAACTACCTGTGCTGTAGACTTATTCAAACCTCAGATTGTAATGAGAGCTACCAAACTACCTGTGCTGTAGACTATTCAAACCTCAGATTGTAATGAGAGCTACCAAACTACCTGTGCTGTAGACTATTCAAACTTCAGATTGTAATGAGAGCTACCAAACTACCTGTGCTGTAGACTTATTCAAACCTCAGATTGTAATGAGAGCTACCAACTACCTGTGCTGTAAACTATTCAAACCTCAGATTGTAACGAGAGCTACCAAACTACCTGTGCTGTAGACTATTCAAACCTCAGATTGTTATGAAAGCTACCAAACTACCTGTGCTGTAGAATATTCAAACCTCAGTTTGTAATGAGAGCTACCAAACTACCTGTGCTGTAGACTATTCAAACCTCAGATTGGAATGAAAGCTACCAAACTACCTGTGCTGTAGACTATTCAAACCTCAGATTGGAATGAAAGCTACCAAACTACCTGTGCTGTAGACTATTCAAACCTCAGATTGTAACGAGAGCTACCAAACTACCTGTGCTGTAGACTATTCAAACCTCAGATTGTAACGAGAGCTACCAAACTACCTGTGCTGTAGACTATTCAAACTTCAGATTGGAATGAAAGCTACCAAACTACCTGTGCTGTAGACTATTCAAACCTCAGATTGTAACGAGAGCTACCAAACTACCTGTGCTGTAGACTATTCAAACTTCAGATTGGAATGAAAGCTACCAAACTACCTGTGCTGTAGACTATTCAAACCTCAGATTGTAATGAGAGCTACCAAACTACCTGTGCTGTAGACTATTCAAACTTCAGATTGGAATGAAAGCTACCAAACTACCTGTGCTGTAGACTATTCAAACCTCAGATTGTAACGAGAGCTACCAAACTACCTGTGCTGTAGACTATTCAAACCTCAGATTGGAATGAAAGCTACCAAACTACCTGTGCTGTAGACTATTCAAACCTCAGATTGTTATGAAAGCTACCAAACTACCTGTGCTGTAGAATATTCAAACCTCAGTTTGTAATGAGAGCTACCAAACTACCTGTGCTGTAGACTATTCAAACCTCAGATTGGAATGAAAGCTACCAAACTACCTGTGCTGTAGACTATTCAAACCTCAGATTGGAATGAAAGCTACCAAACTACCTGTGTTGTAGACTATTCAAATCTCAGATTGTAATGAGTGCTAAAAAACTACCAAACGATTAGTGGCATGGTGTGAAATAATTGGAACGATTAGTGGCATGGTGTGAAATGATGGGAACGATTAGTGGCATGGTGTGAAATGATGGGAACGATTAGTGGCATGGTGTGAAATGATGGGAACGATTAGTGGCATGGTGTGAAAGGATTGGAACGATTAGTGGCATTGTGTGAAATGATTGGAACGATTAGTGGCATTGTGTGAAATGATTTGAAACGATTAGTGGCATGGTGTGAAATGATTGGAACAATTAGTGGCATGGTGTCAAATGATTGGAACGATTAGTGGCATGGTGTGAAATGATTGGAACGATAAGTATAAGTGGCATGGTGTGAAATGATTGGAACGATAAGTGGCATGGTATGAAATGACAAGAAAAATAATTAAAAAAAACATTAAAAAAAACTGTAAAGGATGATGACTTTTCCTCCCATAAACTTTCCTGTTTCTTCCTTCTTGACTTTGCCGCTTCCTCTATGTAGGTGAAAGGTGACGTTTTTAGCGTAGACATTGTCTGGAGTCAATCACACCCTGTTATTTACATATTTATCTACATGTATTTACACCAGGTTTATGGGAGGGGGGAGTTACCACCGAAAAGTCCAATTAACGTTTAACGTTTAAGTTAGTTTTAATGTTAAAGTGACCTTGGTTTTTTAGATTTGATCTATTAGGCTTTGTATATCAAGTAATGTTTCTGTGTACACCTTTTGCTAAAATTTGCATTTAACCTACACTGCCAAATGTTTTGTCTATATTCTGCAAACAAGCGGAGGCTGACTAAATGTTGGGTTTTGTTAATTAAAGGGTTTTCTCCCTATGTAGGGTTTACTCACGATGAAGGGTTTACTCACTATGTAGGGTTTACTCACGATGAAGGGTTTACTCACTATGTAGGGTTTACTCACGATGAAGGGTTTACTCACTATGTAGGGTTTACTCACTATGTAGGGTTTACTCACTATCTAAATGGCCTCTGTGTAGCTGTTACGTGGTTTGGATTGGTGACAATTTTTGGGCACGGGAGATGACGGTGTTCGTTGTTATGGTTTAGCAGTTAGCATGTAGAGTGAGAGTGAAAGGCAGTAGTAACGGAGGGCAGTGATGAAATAAGGGACTATCTCTTATATAATTGTGCTTCTGGTGAGTACTGCTTCTTATTTGAAACCGTCCTCCCCCCCCCCCCCCCAAGAAACGCCAAGTGTTTTACAATAATAGTACTGAGTGGAAAAAAAGGGTTGTCATGCGTGACGTGTGCACTCAGGTAAAACTATTATATTAATCAATAAAGAGACACGGGTAGGGTGTAGGATTGTCTGTAGCACTATTGTTTAAAGGCCGGTGGGTTGGGTGTAGGATTGTCTGTAGCACTATTGTTTAAAGGCCGGTGGGTTGGGTGTAGGATTGTCTGTAGCACTATTGTTTAAAGGCCGGTGGGTAGGGTGTAGGATTGTCTGTAGCACTATTGTTTAAAGGCCGGTAGGTAGGGTGTAGGATTGTCTGTAGCACTATTGTTTAAAGGCCGGTGGGTAGGGTGTAGGATTGTCTGTAGCACTATTGTTTAAAGGCCGGTGGGTAGGGTGTAGGATTGTCTGTAGCACTATTGTTTAAAGGCCGGTGGGTAGGGTGTAGGACTGTCTGTAGCACTATTGTTTAAAGGCCGGTGGGTTGGGTGTAGGATTGTCTGTAGCACTATTGTTTAAAGGCCGGTGGGTAGGGTGTAGGATTGTCTGTAGCACTATTGTTTAAAGGCCGGTAGGTAGGGTGTAGGATTGTCTGTAGCACTATTGTTTAAAGGCCGGTGGGTAGGGTGTAGGATTGTCTGTAGCACTATTGTTTAAAGGCCGGTGGGTAGGGTGTAGGATTGTCTGTAGCACTATTGTTTAAAGGCCGGTGGGTAGGGTGTAGGATTGTCTGTAGCACTATTGTTTAAAGGCCGGTGGATTAAGGTTATGTATGCCTAAATGCATACTTTGCACGCTCACAGATGCCCTGCGGGGCCCCCCCCCCCCAAAAAAAAAAAATAAAAAATCTGAAACATCCCCAACAATGAAAGAAACAATGATTATCAGGTATACGCAAAACTGCACCCTTTGATTTTGACGTTATCAAAATTTTCTGCGGATGGGTGAACTCCTGCACAGTGATCCTAGTCCTTCGGTGGCGTATCTAAAATAAGTGCTATCCTGGGCGGACCGAGATTTGTGTCACCCCTTCCACAATAAACACTCAGCACTTGGCTGAAAATGCCACCCCTCCATAGAAAGAAAATAGGCCCTTTGGAGGCGGACCACCTTTCTTCCCACCCTCCCAACGTCATTGACACAGCCCACTCGAACATTTCAAACCCCCTCCCCCCCTTCTTCGAGCAAATTATCGGAAAGAAACACTTATTGGGAACATTGTTAATGAATAATAATTAATTCCAATAAAACACAAATCAGAAACTACCGATTTGTTTCGCAGAACAGTCCATAAGACTTTGGATGCGTTTTCACTTCATAGTCACGTTGAAAGGAAAAGAGACAATGAGAAATCAAGAAAGGTCAAACTGGGGATTGGAAAAAAAAAAGGGGGGGGGGGAATTATCATGTGACATTATTCCTGTCACATTGTATATATCATTTTCAACAGAAGCTGGACCATTTCAATACCACTGATCGCATTTTAAGCGATTCCTTGTTATAAGAATGGCTTCACCATAATATGTAGTATCGATATGTTCTTATACTAGAAGTAGTTGGGCTTGGATTGAGTAGGTCATAAAAACAGCAAAATTTTTACTATATAAACCATGCGGCCAAATTTTGATTGTTCGTTCCTGTCTCGGGACTCTTCTTCATCACCTTCACGATGAATGTTTTATTTTTAATACCGCTGCTGTCTTCAATTTTGTCAATAGCGTTTGGTGGGAATCACTGGACTTTGCTTGTAGCAGGCTCAAATGGCTATTACAACTACAGGCATCAGGTAAAAAAAAAAAAATAACTATCTGGTAAAAAAAAAAAGGACTATCGGGTAAAAAAAAGAAAAGGATTATCAGGTAAAAGAAGGACTGTCAGGTAAAAAATAAAAAAGAACTATCTGATAAAGAAAAAAAAAAAGAACTATCAATTTAAAAAAAAGAACTATCAGGTAAAAAAAAAGAACTAAACGTAGCTAGTCCTAGGAATTTCTCACAAAAACGTATACGGTTATTTTGCCTATTAAATTAGGTCAACTTACGTTGTCTGCTCCACTGCTTGTGGTACTGTAGGATTCTCTCCCATTGGTTGATCCTCTTGTTGCTACTAGAGTTGGCTTTTCCATTAGGTTTTACGACAATGGACTGTTTTAGATTAAAAAAGTTGTTATTGGTTACGAAGTGGCAATACGTACACGGGTACCAGAATTGAGAGGTTGGGATTAAACAACGATATAAATATTATTGTTGGGTTTGTAAAACCAAATTGAGCCTAATGGTACCCAGGTGCAAATGGCGGCGCTGCGTGTCCGGGTTATTTTGACTAATGCTATTCGGATGTCATTTGTAGTAGTTTATTTTAGTTAAAATGAAGAATTAAGTTTACAAACGTATAGTACATTCAATTATCTTTCATTTGATACCTCATTTTGTCTTACAAACCCAACAATACTATTTTAAATCGTTTTTTAATCCCAACCTCTCAATTCTGGTACTCGTGTACCAATAGGTACCTATTGGTTAATGATTACAATTTTATTGGTTGGGTAGTTATAATATTTTAGTTTCCCCGGCATTTTGGAATACGGCTTATTGCATGGTATTGATTTTCTGACAACTTTTGGATTTTATTTTTTGTTGAACCTGAAATGAAGTGTGTAAAAGTGTATTCTATGAAACTGTAAGTTGGATTTTGGTGGCCTGGGTTTTCATTATTTTCACAATTAGTTTATATTGGGTTTCTTCATTTTTACGGTTATCTCACCACAGTTTGTATGCGAACCATAGCCGCTCACGTGTTTTAGTTGAAGAAATGGAGGATGTACCGGCTGAAATTACGCGAGAAAATTTCTTCTAGAAAAAAATATTAATGTAAAAAAACCCGTGCAACTAGATGGGACTGTTTGTTTATTATTCAACTATTAAAAAGACGAAAGTATTTTGGAATTTAATAAAGACGGGCTATTTTTTTGTACACCTCAATAATAGGCCTATATGATCGATAAATTGTTGTACACATTTTGCTCCGGTTTGGGGCAAGTGCACCCCCCACCCCCCTCGGAGAGATGGCTGAAAGAAACGCAGAATGTAAACCCGGGCATATTGGCTAGTTCTTAAATAAAAGTTATTGAAATATATTTTATTATAATTTCAATGGAACATTATTAAATTTTTTGGGATACAATTATTTTTAAGTTGATTTACCTTTCAAACTGTGTCAAATAATAATACAAAAATTAAAATTTATTGCGAAAACATGGCATTTCAATTTGTCATGCCATTAAATGACACTATTTGTTTATATTGATATAATATTTTATTATAATATGCACATGTGATTTAGGTTTAGGCAATATTTTTATTTAGTTGAATCTGAAATTAATTTTCAGGCTGACATCTGCCATGCTTACCACGTGGTTAGGAGTCATGGAATCCCAGACGAGAGAATCGTAGTCATGATGTATGATGACATTGCCAATAGTCCAGTGTAAGTTTATTGTAATTTAAAATTTGAACTCTCCCTTCTTGCTCATCAAGTCAGGCCGGGATTGTAGACAGCTGATTGTTGCATAATAAATGAAGGCCTGCGGCAGTGGCGTAGCGAGGGGGGGGCAAGGGGGGCATCATGCCCCGGGCGCTACTCACAAAGGGGCGCCAAATGGTATATTTCACATATAATATTGTATGGTTTTCGAATGGAGGGGGGGGCGCTAAAAAGGTATTGTGCCCCGGGCGAGAGTTAAGCTCGCTACGCCACTGGGCCTGCGTTTAAGCTGTGTGAAGGAAATAGCAGAACAAGGTATGTGGAAGCGTGAAACAGAAAAACAGGACAATAACATTAAACGTTTAGGCTAAGAGCCTTCCTCAGCAGACAGGACAAATGAAGAAATAACAAGAAAAAGGACATAATTAAAAAAAAAAAAAACTTAAATGTTCGCCATGAATGTTTGTGTCGGAAATTATTTTTAACGGCAATAACATTAATAACAAAAACTTAAGTTGTTAAAAATACTTTCCATTTCTTGTTATTTCTTCATGGCACATTATCGTTTTTTTTTTAGACAAGTTTTTGTGATGAGGTATTTGCTTGCTTCCAGTGAGATAACGATGATGTGAGTGGGGTGGTGGCCTGTCGTATTTATTGAATGAGATATAGCGAAAATTTGTCAAGAAATTTTACATGAAATTTGATGATATATCAAATTTCATGTAAAACTTCTTGAAAATTTTTTCTTTATTACAGTAAAGAAATACTGGAGTGATTTAAAAATTAATGCTCGTACAAAAAAATATATCAGAGAACATTAGCACATTAGTAAGTAAATAACAGTTTCTATTTTATATAATGAATTGATTGGGGCTGCACAAAACTAATTTAGGACATCAGTTCATCACGGATAGCTAGTGGAACGAAATCTTCAATACCATTAGGATTTTATTTAAATATTCATTAATGTGTCTTAGACCCAGAGTTACACATCTACAGCTATACTAGGAAAATTCTTTAGCAAAAAAGTTTGTAAAGATATGAGACTCAACAGCTTGCCAATAATTTCAATACTGCAGGAAGGCAATCATTTAAAATGTGCTAAATTAATATGTTGATTTTGTCCAGTTTGAGTTAGTGGCCTAAAAAGTTCAGGGAAGTCTTGGATTTTTACCAATTCTACTATTACCTCCTTAGCAACCCTGTCCCTAACAACATCATAAATCATCTTGATGGACCAAATGTGTACGCAGGTGTGCTCAAAGATTACACTAAAGAGGTAAAGGATGAAATTAATAAAAATAATGAACTTAATTACAAATGTTTCAAAAATCTTGCATTGAATTTCTAGCTAAGTTACTGAAAATATATGGTTTAATGATTTCTCTTTAAATTTTTATGATTTTTTGGGAAAAATTCCACTAGCAAACACACATATTCTGGTGAAGGTCCGAGATTACTCTCTTATGACCCCGGCTAGTAAATTGGCAACCAGCTCCATCTGCTGAGCTGTGCCATACAATATTTTCCTTACGTAGTGTTCCCCAACCGCCCTGGCTTCCCACGGGATACCTAGTGAGGGACATTCGGTCAGCAGATGCGCCATAGTCTCCGGGTCCAGGCTGCAATGCCGGCAAGTAGGATCCCTGTTGCTATCTAGCAGCCAGAAGTATGTGCCTATGGGGCAATGCTCGGTGTGCATTTGCATCACTAAGCTTTGCTGCTTGCGGCCTAAACCCCACCATGGGTCTCGTCTGCTAGGAGTCGGAAAGTTTGAATAGACGCCTCTAGCGGTCGTATTGTCTGTCCACTGCCTGTACCACTTCTTTCTGAAGTGGTCTGCCAGCCAGTTCTTTATTCCTAAACCAGTCATTGGTACTTCTGGCTGAGGCTGGGCAGCCCCGGTTTTCGCAAGAGTGTCCGCTTTCACATTGCCATTGATGTCGATCCATTGCACTGTTACTTTGCCTCCTATTTCGCCGATTTTGCACACGTCATCAACGATGACGTCAACTAAGTTAGCGGTACCCCGCCTCTTTCCCAAGATCTCGAGAGCAGATCTTGAGTCCGAGAACACGACCACATCGAGCCTTGCAAGCTCGTTTTCCCTCAGTGTGTGGTACACGCTCTCCAGGGCCCTGTGTATAGGCTAAAAAAATTCCACTAAATGTTTCCATTTATTTGGATCAACAAAAGAATCTTATCTATGTTTTGTGTCATCAGTTTTGGTATATAATGATTATAGATTCCCATGTTGTAATAAAATAGCATGCTGCTTGGGGTCAGTTGCAGTAATTTAAAAGCCATGATTAGTGTCATACAAATATATGAACGTTGGTTTTGTCATTATATGAACGAGTTAAATTTTCCACTGTATTCTACAATAACTGGATTTTATGAAACTTAAAGGAAACTTGCTCTGTAAGAATATGTTACTATATATATATATGGCATCCTTCCGTCTTCACGAGACGATGGTGTAGCTATGTAGTCCTACACTTTGACGCGTGACTCACTAGGCCAATCCTGGAGGGACAATCTCGACTGCATTTCTCACAGGAGAATATTGCTTCCTGATTAGATTTGGCCTTCCGTATTGTTCTTTTTGTTGCAAAGTCTTCGTTTCGCACATCTTCTGCCTTTTTGACTCCTTCGTACACTACTGTTCGACAGCTGGAATGTTGTTCGGGCAATATATTACTATGAATATATATTAAAAAAAAAAGAAAAATAGATTTAAAATTGGATTTCTTCACACCAATAAGATGTTGAAAAAAAAAATTCTTTCTAAATTAGGAAGTAACCCCGGAAGTGTTCATCAAAGTGTTGACTGGTGATGCTGCAGGTATCAAGAAATTGTTGGGTAGAGAAGGGAAGGTCATAAACAGGTAAAATCAATGAAGTCGGTGGAGATATCATGAATTCTTATTTCAGATTAGCTGTAGCTCCTGGAAGATTAATCGTAAAATGAACATATTTCTCCATGTTGCTGTATCCCGTATTATTGTAGAGTTTACAGTTATGTGGAATATTGTCATTAAGTCTTAGAATTTAAAAAAAAAATATTTTTAAAAATTTCACCAGTGGCCCAGATGATAAAATCTTTGTCAACTTTGCTGATCACGGCGGACCAGGAATTTTGGGATTTCCTAATGATGTGGTAAGATCAAATATTTAAAGTCAGTCTTCTTTTCTTTCCTATTTATTTTGTTCGTTGATGTTTAAAAGAATCTACGATAACATTACTGAAAGTTAAAATAAAAATAAATTAATATTCCAAGTCTTATAACATCTTTACACAATGTTGTCTACTGGCTGCTTGTCTTTTATCTGCAGCTCCATGCTGAAGACCTACACCATGTCATCAAGTCTATGTATCAGAAGAAACAATACAAACAGGCAAGTTACCATTTTCAACATTTTCCTACCCCATGCATAACATAAATACTTTGATACCACATTGCATAACATAAATACTTTGATACCACATTGCATAATATAAATACTTTGATAACACATTGCATAACATAAATACTTTGATACCACACTGCATAACAGAAATACTTTGATACCACATTGCATAACAGAAATACTTTGATACCACATTGGATAACAGAAATACGTTGATACCACATTGCATAATATAAATACTTTGATACCAAATTGCATAACAGAAATACTTTGATACCACAAAGCCATAACATAAATACTTTGATACCACAAAGCCATAACATAAATACTTTGATACCACAAAGCCATAACATAAATACTTTGATACCACAAAGCCATAACATAAATACTTTGATACCACATTGCTTAACATAAATACTTTGATACCAAACTACCTGCACAGTGTTTATTTTGTATACTAGTAGGCTTGATCAGTTTCACATTGGATAGAGCAGTGTTTCTCACCTTCATAATGCCGCGACCCTTAAATACAGTTCTTCATGTTGTGGCGACCCCCAACCACAACATTATTTTCATTGCTACTTTATAACTGTAGAGTATATGTGTTTTCCGATGGTCTTACGTGACCAATGTAAAAGGGTCGATCGACCCTCAAAGGGGTCGCCACCCACAGGCTGAGAACCGCTGGCATAGAGTAATGTGATGGGATTACATGTCTTTGAAAAAGTTCTGTTTATGTTTCTCACATATTTGCATTGTCGGCACAGTACATTAACATTGTTGTTTAGTATTGATTCTGTATCTTAACTTCAAAATTCAATAAAAAAAATATTTTCAAGTTTATTGAGGTTTATAGAAGCTATAGTTTAGCCACCATTTTCATTAAGAACAAAGGTGTGGGTGGAAGCTAAGAACTCATTAAGAGTTTGTATGTAAATGTTAGTTTAAGGATGTAATGCTCTACTGTTTTGCTCTCTCCTTATCAGATGGTGTTTTACATTGAGGCATGTGAATCTGGATCTATGTTTGATCGTATTCTTGAGTCTAATCTAAATGGTGAGATTTCAACTAATTCTCTAACTCAATCTGTTGTCGAAAATTGTGTTTTATTTTTCATTTGAAAGTTAAAACTGCAGGGGCCATTTTGAATTTTATACTTTACCTATTGGGAGGATTTTTTTTTTGCCGGTTGGTGGGCGGGGGAGGGAATGTGAAATCTTGGGTGAGTTTTCCACGAATTTAATTCACTGGACTTGACCCATGATGTTTTGTGCCTAAAATTGTTTATCCCAGAAGTGTTTTTTTTTTAAATGTTGGGGGGGGGGGGGGGGGGTGGGGGGATGTAGAAGAAGATCTTTGTGCTTTGGGTCTTCCTCTTCCTCAAACGTAACTGCCTTTCGCTATTCGCACCCGGGTCCCTTTAGACTAAATCCCATTCGGATGTCATTTGTGGTAGTTTATTTTAGTTAAACTGAAGAAGTAAGTTTTCAAACATATACAGTGGAACCAGGGCCGACCCTAACAATTGCGGGGCCCTATGCGAAACGGATTGCGCGGGGCCCATTCTGGGTATCAGAGGATAAGGATAATAAGTGAAAATTAAGATTTTGTATTAGAAAATAAATTCGGGGCGGGGCCTATGAAAGTGCGGGGCCTATGAAAGTGTGGGGCCCATTGCGGCCGCTTAGGTTGCAGTGGCCTAAGGCCGGCCCTGAGTGGAACATCTCATAACGAGCACCTCTCATAACGAGTAATTCGCATAACGAGCAAAAAAAATGCGAAGAAGTTACTCCCTTAACGAGCGACATTTCCCATAACGAGTTACGCAGAAATGGGAAGTCTCTTTTTCCCGACATTCATTTGCGAACCGGAACTTACGCCAATGAAAGACCGCCTCACGCTGCTATTTTGTGCCAATGCAAGTGGCGATTTGGTAATTAAACCGCTGCTTGTTTACCATTGAGAAACTCCACGAGCCTAAGTGTAATTCCAGAAGAGCAGACTAATTGTGATGTGGAGATCCAACAAGAAGGCCTGGGTGACACGTGACAATGTCCAGAAGATCAGACTAAATGTGATGTGGAGATCCAACAAGAAGGCATGGGTGACACGTGACATTTTCACTGATTGGATCAATGAAGTGTTTGGTCCTTCCGTAAAAAAAATATTTGCTTGAGATGAATCTTCATCTCCACGTCTTGCTTGTTATGGGCAATGCGCCCGCCCATCCTCCAGGCCTACAAGATGCTATTCATGAAGAATTTAATTTCATCAATATCCAGTGTCTGCCTCCCAACACGACTCCGTTACTCCAGCCTATCGACCAGCAGGTTATTTCTAACTTTAAAAAACTCTACACTAAAACACTCTTCGAGCTTTGTTTTGAAGTTACCGAAGAGACAAATGTCACTATTAGAGAGTTTTGGAAAGATCATTTTCACATCGTTGCTTACCTCAAGATGATTGACAAGGCTGGTTAAGGAGGTACCAAGAGGACACTCACTTCTGCTTGGAAAAAACTTTGCTGAATGTGATTTTGAAACAGTACCTGTGGAGTCTACAGATTGTGTCATTGGCCAATATCATGGGACTCGAGGTGGACAACAATGCTATTGAAGAGCTTGTGAAAGAGCACAGTCAAGAGTTGACCACAGAAGAGCTTATGGAGTTGCATCGTGTTACACAGCAAGAAATTATGGAGGAGAGCTCATTAATGGAGGAGGAAGTAGCAGAGCAACACTCTTCTAGCGCAATAAGAGAAATGCTGAAAGAATGGGGAAACTGCTGCATCGTACATTGAGAAGCATCACCCTAATAAGGAGGTGGCTATTCGTGCTACAGATTTATTCAATGATAATGTTGTGACACATTTTCGTCAAATTTTGAAGCGTCGGCAAAAACAAATGTCTTTAGACAGTTTTCTATTTAAAAAGGATTAATTATTTGTCATAAATT
This sequence comes from Omphiscola glabra, assembly GCA_964017045.1. Lineage (NCBI taxonomy): Eukaryota > Metazoa > Mollusca > Gastropoda > Lymnaeidae > Omphiscola > Omphiscola glabra. Next base: position 19,622,452 of record OZ024797.1, read on the forward strand.
CATATTTTTATTTACCTTTTTTGGTTTCAAATCTAAATTGTATTCCAAGTTGTTACACTCCTTAACAAGTCATAAGTAATTTTATTTGAATAAATGGTAATAAAATGTTTTGAAAAATTATTATTTTTTCAGCATAGAACGCGTCATCGTATTTTACATTGATTTGTATGGGGAAGATTGTTTCGTTTAACGAGTGTTTCGCTTAACGAGTAAGATTCTGGAACGAATTATGCTCGTTATGAGAGGTTCCACTGTAGTCCATTCAATTATCTTTCATTTGATACCTCATTTTGTCTTACAAACCCAAGAATAATATTTAAAATATTTTTTTAATCCCAACCACTCACTTATGATGCACGGGTGCGAATAGCCACTTCGTTTTTGTTTTATTGTTGTACGCATTGTGCTCCGGAGAAATAGCTGAAAGAAACACTGCTGCTAACAATACTGTATTTTTGAAAGCATGACGCCATCATTCAATTTGTAATTAACTATTTTAACACCATTCTCTCGTTTAAAAGTCATGCTTTTATTATAAAATATAATTTGAAAACATTAAAAGATTGCTCACGTTTGATACTTAGAACTCCATTAAAAGTATAGACCTTAAAATAGAAGCAAATTTAGTTGAATACATATAAACTTGCGAGTTTGCAAAAATAATTAAACAAAAAATACAGATAATTGCGAACGGGAAGTAATACTTCGGCACATCATCGGCAAATCTTCCAAACATTGCGATATTTATAATCGAACAATGCAAGCTTCTAAGACAGCGGTTCTCAACACGTGGGTCGCGCCCCTTCGGGGGGTCGAACAATCATTACGCAAGGGTCGCCTAAGACCACCGGAAAACACATACCACGCGAAGCACCAACGGAATAATTTTATGGCTGGGGGGTCACAACAACATGAGGAGCTGTATTAAAGGATCGTGGCATTAGGAAGACTGAGAACCACTGATCTAAATCTAAGAAGATTAGCCTTAACTATACAGATCATCAAATATATCGAGCGTAGCGATATTTCATAGATCCACTAATTGTAACCGGTTAATGACACCGGACAGGATGATTTTTAAAATAACAACTTGGTAGGTCAAAAACCTGGTTCCGATTGGGTAAAAAACCTGGTTCCGACAGGTTCAAAACCCTGGTTCCGATAGGGTCAAAATCCAGGTTAGGGGTAAGTTTAGGGTTCAGGTTAGGTTTAGGGATAGAATTAGGCTTTAGGTTAGCATAGGTTTCGCGGGTCGCGGCAACCAAAATGGCGGCCAAGGTACTATTTCTCCAAATTTACCCATATTTTTGCATATTCCCGGGGGTCTGCTCCCCCTTCCCCCGGGAGTTATAGCTGAAAGAAACCCTGGTCGTAAACGTAACAGCAGATGGTAAACTGATAACAAATGGTGTGTTTTATCTGAACCTCAGTGTTTGTCACAACTGCTGCAAACCCTGATGAATCATCCTACGCCTGTTATTATGATCACAAAAGAGAAACTTACCTTGGTGATGTTTACAGCGTCATGTGGATGGAAGATTCAGATAAGGTACACATTACTACTTGACACATTTCTCTTTGCTTTCAATACTAAACTGGTTTTTAAGCCAAAAAAAGTAATAAAAAATGTTAAGGTCTGATATTTTCAGGGGAGTTAATCTTGTAGGCTTCTTGAGTCTGAAAAAGAACACTGTCACATTAACTGAAAATAGGAAAATTTTAACATGTGCCTAGGATGGTGGCGTGCCCCCTCCCCCACCCAAAAAAAAAAAAAAAAAAAAAAAAAAAAAACCACACTCTATCGTTTAAATATTAAACTGAATTTACAAATGTAAATACCACTTTTTAGCGAACAGCTGAACAAATTCTAGTCAACATTGACCTGCATAAGCTGCGAAATGAATTACCTAGCTGGGTGAATATTCACATTTGTATTCTATCAAATCTACTTATATTCTTCACCATGTTAAATTCATGTACTCTTAGATTTACTGTGGTCTTACTTTCATGGTTTGATCTTATTTATTTATTTATTGTTGAACAGGAAGACCTGTCTGCTGAAACTCTTCAGAGTCAGTATGAAATTGTGAAGAAAGAAACCAACACAAGCCATGTCATGGAATATGGAGACTTGGTCAGTCTAGGATGTCTGTGTTGATTAATGGATGGGGGTGAGGGGAGTTTTGATTGTTTTGTGTCGTTAATTGCATTTACTCCTCGGTTTAAATAAAACACGTTTTTCCTGTTGAGATTTAAGATTATCCAGCAGTTAAAAAGTCTCCGATCAGCCACAGCTTTTGAATTTCTGCTAACCTATGTGCTTGATCTGATCACTTCCAGTGATTAGCGTCATAACTTCGCTATTTTTTCATAATGTTATTTTTGCGCTAATTTGCTGCTGATAAAATCTTTTATGAATCTTAACCATACCCCTTTCATTTTATTTATATTATTTAACAATTACTCATGAAAGTTTAAATACATTTTTTTTACTACTTGCAGCAAACATTTAAAGGTAACGAGGAGAAATGTTTGCTTTTTTGTGTGATGAAAGCAAAATTTTCTCTAAGATTGGGAAATTCTTAATAATGGAGATCTAAAAAAAAAAAAAATTCCATTTAAATATCAAGTTAAATATACAAACATATCATAGAAATATTTAGATTTATCCTTCTTATACTTTAAATGAACACTTCAAAACAAAATTTTTTTATCATCAGATATGAGTATTAGAGATAAAATCACAATCATTTTTTATATCACTTGTTTAAGCTATTTTTTAAATTTTTAGTATTGCGATATAAATGTCAAATAAAACACATTTTTTTCTCCATAGAGTATGGGAAAATTAAAAGTTGGTGATTTTCAAGGAAACCTTACATCAAAAAATGCTCTAAAGTCCTTTGTCAAGTTCCACCCAACAGTAAGTAATGACAACCTGTTTTCTAAAAGATGACAATGGCTTCAAGTGGAGTGAATTAAAAAAAACATAAATTGAGAGCAGAGATTTAAAAATTAAAAAAATGCAAAATTATTCATGTGGAGAAAAATAATTTTAATTGAAAAAAATATTAATTCCGCAAATATTAATTTACATTTGATTTCTTCAAAGCTTATTTAGTTAACTACTTATCATATATATCTAAAATTATGTCCTCAGATATTTAAACAGAGAAAACACCTTGCATATACTATTAGTACTTGTATAATGATCTGAAATTTTGGACATAAACAAAACTTTTGTTCTAAAGAAAATATATAAAATATAACAAATCACCCCCCCTCTCTCTTTCAGTTGGATGCAGTCCCATCTCCGGATGTGCAGATGGAAGTACTGAAAAGAAAATTGTCCAAGTCTGATGGGGATGAACAGATCAGACACAGGGCTGCTTTAGATGCTCTGATGAAGGTGAGGCCTCTAAACATAAGGGAATGTTTTAATGTATGTTTTGATGTAAATTTGCATTATGATTCTTTAAAAGGGAAAGTTAATCCATGATTGAAACCATTTAATGTCACTCGATTCTTTAAATACATTATTGTGCAGTAGATGATTTGGCTTTAAATACATTATTGTGCAGTAGATGATTTGGCTTTAAATACATTATTGTGCAGTAGATGATTTGGCTTTAAATACATTATTGTGCAGTAGATGATTTGGCTTTAAATACATTATTGTGCAGTAGATGATTTGGCTTTAAATACATTATTGTGCAGTAGATGATTTGGCTTTAAATACATTATTGTGCAGTAGATGATTTGGCTTTAAATACATTATTGTGCAGTAGATGATTTGGCTTTAAATACATTATTGTGCAGTAGATGATTTGGCTTTAAATACATTATTGTGCAGTAGATGATTTGGCTTTAAATACATTATTGTGCAGTAGATGATTTGGCTTTAAATACATTATTGTGCAGTAGATGATTTGGCTCCTGTTGACGTAGCTTAAAATTTTAATGCTTTAAATAATTAGTGTCAGATACTTTATCAACATCAATAAACATGCTAGTATTTAAATATCTCTGTCTAGTTCTTTTTGTCAATTATAGAGGAAGGACAGGACTGGAGAGTTTTTCAAAAATATTGTGGGCCTGGTCACCAAATTTCACCTTTATGACATTTTTCTGAGAGCTCCATTGGTGTTTACTGACTTCAAATGTTATAGAGAAAGTTTGCATCTTGTCAGAGAGATGTGCCCAGGCCTAGATCTTGTACAGGTAGGAGTTACCAGAGAAGAAGTGTCTTTTGAAAACCAGATGCAAGACAAATAAATTTCTCTTCAAGGACAGGCACTTGACAACATTAAAACAATTAACTCTGTACAGGCCGATGTTTTTTTCTTGTTTTTTTATAGGTCATCTCACATAATGGGATAACATAAAAAGATTAGCTCAATAATATCCATCATGTTTTATATTTAATTGTTTACAAATGAATGGGATTCAAATTTTATAAAATTTGCTTGGAAATGATTGTGTGTTTTCTTACAATCATGACTGATATGTGAAACTTATTTTACATTTTAACAACATTTTTTTACATAAACAACATAGTGTAAGAAGGAAAAAAAACCTATAGAAGAAATAGTTTAATATTTAGTGGAATTTAGTTCTGCAATATAATATACACATTTTAAAAAGAATTTTATAAATTAAATACAACCATTGGTTTTCTTGTTAAATATGTTTCTGCGAGACATGCATAAATAGTGTTTTTTTCATATTGATCTGTACCCCAATCATCAGAAGAATCACTTAGGGATTCATCTCACTCAATTTTAATGTTTTCTATACTCATTTTGGACTTTAAAATATTTTTTTTGAAGCAGCTCGCTCTATTCGAGTCACGACAAGAAAACAAAATGGATGACGTTAATGCATCTGAGTCGCGATAATTTAAAAACAATTTTTTAAAAGAAATATTGATAATTATAATTAAAACTTTCATTTTTATAAATTAAATCTTTTTTATAACAATATAAATTTTAATTCTTAAGTAAATAAAAATAAATGTTAAAAAAAACATTAGCTCCACACCTTTCTCGCTCGGCGAAAACGCCAGATTTCTCTATCATTAGCCTGTATAGAGCTAAGTTACAGTTTAAAAAAAATTACTGTTGAATTTTCAAACTGTAATTTAAGACAAAAAGTTCATCAAAATAGTCTTCACTTTGAATTGTTAACCAGTAAGTATTAGCCTATAAGTTGTTCAAGAATAAATTAACCCATTACATTGGTTTATAATGGGACACTGAAGCTAAGGTGTCGTTCGTAAATTACCTCGCGCAAAAATGACCTTTTCAGACCCCCCTGCCTACCCCGTGTCACGAAGTGTCACAAATTCTTTACATCCCCACCCGTGTCACAAACTCTTTACACCCTCTCCCGTGTCACATCACACCTAATAAAATCTTAACATACATACAATTTTCATAAATAAACTAAGATTTTATTATATTTTTTAACATTTTCCCATAATGTATTAAGGTGTAGTATTATTAGAAAATTGTGACGCGAAACAACGAAGACATCCACATGCTGAATGTAAAATGGCCACAACGGTTTTTGCGTCATTTTTCGATATGCGCAAAAGGGGTGAGAGACTTTCATAGTATCTAAAATACCTGATGCGATTTCAACCTCAAATGTTTTTAAAATTAATTAAATAAAGATTTTTCAAAATTAGAAAATTTTAAATTTAAACCCCACCCCCCAAAAAAACAACCTGATGTCACAAATTTTTGACACCCCCCACCTTTCCGGTCACAAATTCTCGACCTCCCCCGAGCGTGACGTAATTTGCGAACGACCCCTAACATAAAAGAAAAATAGAAATAAATATTTAATTGTGCAAATGCCCACATATTTTTTCCTAAGACATTAAAACAAAAAATTCCAATGAATTTTAAAATGTTCTTTATATTTCTTGATATGTGGTTATTAAATTTGTAAGAACTGGAATTGTTTTAATTTTTTGTTTCAAAAATAAATTTATGTAATTCCTATAATGTGGGCAAAACAAAATTGTAGAGAAAAGAGATCTTAGATTAGTTAAAATCCTGCAGGCCTTTGCACTTTTGTCTTTTTACAAAATTATTTTCAACAATTATTTCAGAACGATTATGCCTTGAGAAAACTGCGTGTTCTGGCCAACATGTGTGAAACTGACATCCCTCATGAAAAAATCTGGGCAGCCATTGGCAAAGTGTCCTATGAAACAAGCTTCTGTAGCAGCGCTTTCTAATGTCACGGCTTTCTTTTGTGTCAGATTAAATTGTAAGAAAAAGTCAAATATTTGTGTTGTTTTAATATTTTTAGTAAATGCTTTAATATTTAGAGTAAAGGAAAAGAAAAACGTATTCTTATAATAATGCAATCTGTATATTTTGTTTTTTGCTTTACTATTTTTGTTTCATTATATGAGAAGAAATGCCACCATTCTTTGTTACTGTTGTAACAAATTTTTAAATTAATAATCTCTTTTGACCTATGCCTTCTTTATTTAATCTATATGTAGTTTCTCCAAGACTATTTCAAATTGATTATAGTGTATATAGTTTTGTTGAAGCTTCCAAACTTTCTGTTTTTCTAAAATATTCAAATCATCAAAATAAGATTCTAATGTTGTTTGATCACTTAAATAACACAGGGTATTGTTTAACAAATTAAATAACCTTTTTTTAATTATATGATAAAATTAAAAATGTTTCTTATACGAATTTATACTTAATTTGTTAAGGTTATCAGCTTTATCTGTCTGCAAGGGAGATTAATATTAACAGCTTTACCTCCCTTCCTCCACATATTTTTATTCTGCCATTGACAGTCATTTCTAACTCCACCAAATTTTAAACACTTGTATTTAATAATTTAGATATGATCGTAGTTGTTAATTATGTTTTATATGAAACATTTTTTTATTAGTAAAAATTCCTCATTAAAATTTTTGTTGAGTCTCTAATTTTGTTTTTGTAGCTTTCTTGTGCTAAAATAATATTGATGCATAGTGCAACATATCTCTTTAAACAGCAGTTTACCATACAATTTTTTATATTAGATTAAAATGTAAAAATTCAGTTATACCATCTATCCTCCCCACCCTCTCGATGGCCTGTGGTTCAAATATCAAGGCTCTCTGTCTTGGATACTCTCATTGTTCAAAGGGATGTAATTGTCTATATATTATCGCAGCCATGCACATGCCACAGTTGTCCGGTATTTAATTAAAATTAAAAAATAAAAATTGTACCTATGATATTCTGATAAAGAATAAAATTATTAACAAAAATATTTTAAAGTCAATAAATACTTTTTTAAAAAAAAAGTGGAATCCTTGATTTATTTTGTGTTATAAATCTAATGAGGTCAAAGCAAACTTGAACTCTCCAGAACTGGCAACTTAAAAAGACGTGGAAGAGTAACAGCCTTGGGGTATAAATTAGTTTCAAATAGGATTATTTACATTATGATCTGGTGCAGGATTATTGACATTATGATCTGGTGCAGGATTATTTACATTATGATCTGGTGCAGGATTATTTACATTATGATCTGGTGCAGGATTATTGACATTATGATCTGGTGCAGGATTATTTACATTATGATCTGGTGCAGGATTATTTACATTATGATCTGGTGCAACCCATTGTTGCATGTGAATAGATTTATTTTTTTTTAAAGCAACTGTCCTTTTTCAATGGCAATGTGGCAAGTCACTTTTTTTCACTAATTCAAACTTGTGGAATGGATTTTGTTTAACAAGATTTTTTTTACTTATGAACAGAAATGCCCTAATCTCAGTTGCTCTTCAAGATTTAGAATGTCATTAGAATTAGAAACAAAGTCTTGACTAACACTTTTGGATGGTCTTTTACCATTGAACCATTCCGGAATTGTTTCTCTAATGGATTATTTCACTCTGACTTAGTACTTTTGGATGGTCTGTTACCATTGAACCATTCCGGAATTGTTTCTCTAATGGATTATTTCACTCTGACTTAGTTCTTTTGGATGGTCTGTTACCATTGAACCATTCCGGAATTGTTTCTCTAATGGATTCTTTCACTCTGACTTAGTGGCACTGTGACATTATAGCACTCAGACACACATTTCAGTTTTGGCAGTTATCATTACTCTATGCATATTGAAAGATGGTTCAAGCCAGTCCCATTAAGTTCTTTTAATTGAAGTGTGTGTCCTCATCTATCTTCTCTCTCTCTCTCTCCCTGCACCCCCCCCCATGTGTTTACTTAGGTTAAAAAAATTCAGTCTGCCATTCAAAATTTATTTAGTGTTGGTATATTTTTTTATAAGAGTTAAAGTTCTGTAATTGGTGTGCAGTGTACCAGTCCTGTAACTGGTGTGCTGTCAATGTTAGGTACAGTGTACCAGTCCTGTAGTTGGTGTGCTGTCAATGGTAGGTACAGTGTACCAGTCCTGTAATTGTGTGCTGTCAATGTTAGGTACAGTGTACCAGTCCTGTAATTGGTGTGTACAGTGTACGATTCTTGCTGTAAATTGTGGGAAAAGTGTACCAGTCCTGTAATTGGTGTGTACAGTGTACGATTCTAGCAGTAAAGTGTTGGAACAGTGTACCAGTCCTGTAATTGGTGCATACAGTGTACGATTCTTGCTGTAAATTTTGGGAACAGTGTACTAGTACTGTAATTGGTGTTTACAGTGTACCATTCCTGCAATTGGTGTTTACAGTGTACCATTCCTGCAATTGGTGTCAACAGCGTACCATACTTTTTTTTAATTGGTGTGTACATTGTACCAGTCCTTATGTGAGTTTTCCTAATGATTGATTTTACTGTAGATACCCCGGTACTCAATACACAGGCCATTACCAAGCAACCTGCCCAGAGCCATAGTGCACCCACTTGTATAAAATCCTGCCAAAGTGTACACATAAATTAAATGAAAACGTTTTTAGATGATCAAAACTGTTTCAGTCTCCATTATTGAGTAGGAAACATAAATAAAATTTTAAAAAAATCAGATTTTTCATTTTTTTCTAATTTTTTTTTTTTGCTTTAATGGACGACAACCCCCTCCCAGACGGACCCTAACAACCGCGAACATAATAAAAGTCCAATTAGAAATGTCTGATAAAGAAATAATAAAAAGTATCACCAAGACACCCCCCCCCCAATCCCCCTTTATTTTTCTTCTCCCCAATATTTAGGATGATTTTATGAAAGCTTGGAAAAATAATTTGTTTTCGATTCATGTTGGAAAACCAGAAATTCAAAACTTGAACAAACACTTTGTCCAAAAAACAACCACAAACAGGTAGCCTTAATTTCAGGGTATTTCCTGTGGTTTTCGGCTGTGTGGGTTTTATCTCGGACGAAAGCATCCAGATTTCGGTCATTGGCCGTTTGCATAATTTCAGTTTATCGAAATGTGACCCTAATGAACACTGCATGCTTCCCAAACTCACGATCGCAAATCGAACTCTCTGTACCAACTACTACATAACTCCCCCCAGGTGGCGCTAGCATTATTTCCACAGAACAAGAAAGCTAAAGATAGGCTTTTTTAAAGGCAGATCATTACCCCCTCAAAATCCCCCCCCCCCCTCCCACACACACACAAAGAAAAAACAAAACAAAAATAAAACATAAGTAATATAATTAGATAACATGCAATTAAATAAAATATCCTCAAATTTCGTTGTTTCTAGCAACTTTTGCAACATTACAAGATCAAAGCTTGAATTATTTCTAGGTAATTTTTTTTTCTTAATTTAAAAATATATATTTTTTCTTCACCTCATCTCCACGTTAAATTATTTGTTCACTCTTCCTTTCTACAAGTCCCACTCAACCGAATACAGTTTGTTTGTCATTAGGCCAGCGAACGACAACAACCGTTTTATTATCCAGTTGGCAGCTGTTGCACCATCGTGTTCAGACGCGGCCACCAAATGTTCTGACACGGTTTTGTTCTGACAATGCCATCAAATGTTGTGACACCGTTGTGTCATGACACTGCCATCACATGTTATGACACTGCCATCACATGTCATGACACTGCCATAACATGTTATAACACTGCCATCAAATGTTGTGACACCGTTGTGTCATGACACTGCCATCACATGTTATGACACTGTCATCACTTGTTGTGACATGGTCGTGTCATGACACTGCCATCACATGTCATGACACTGCCATCACATGTCATGACACTGCCATCACATGTCATGACACTGCCATCACATGACATGACAATGCCATCACATGTCATGACACTGCCATCACATGTCATGACACTGCCATCACATGTCATGACACTGCCATCACATGTCATGACACTGCCATCACGTGTCATGACACTGCCATCACGTGTCATGACACTGCCATCACATGCCATGACACTGCCATCACAATGCAACACAAAAATTACGCGATCTAAACGAGTGGACATTAACAAATTAAAAATGAATCAATGTGATATATCTCTAAACTGTGAACCAGTGGTTCTCAAACAGGGACGTCATTTGGGTAGGACAGGGTGGGGCATTACACCCCCCTCAGTTTGCAGGTTTTATTCAAATTGCTATGTACAGTGGCGCCTCCAGTAAAAAACAAAAAGCCGACCAACCCCGAAAAAGCCCAGAAATGACGTCCCTGTTCTCAAAGTTTACAGTGCCACCCCAAGGGAGCGGTGGGATGACCTAGGGCAGTGGTTCTCAACCTTTCTAATGCCGCGACCCTTTAATATTTTTCCACATGTTATGGCGACCCCCCAACCACAAAATTATTGTCATGGCTACTTCATAAATGTAGGGTATATGTGTTTTCCGATTGTCCTAGGCGACCCCTATGAAAGGGTCATTCGACCCCAAAGGGGTCGTGACCCCCAGGTTGAGAACCGCTGACCTAGGGGGTGGTATAATGCCTGGAAGATTTAGGTGGGGGGGGGGGCCGGGCGCTGGGACTGCATAAGTGGGTGGAGGTGAATTATATCTGAAAACCGTTAAAAAAAATTAAAAAATTACCGTTATATACACTTTAACAAAAATGTTTTAAAATTATCGGCCATGAAAAAGATTCATGAATAGCCATCAGTCAGAGAGTAGGAGGGGCTTTGAAGAAAAAGACATATTTAGTTATTAAGGCGTACTCAATATACAGTACAAAAATACTGAATGCACTTTAAAGAGGGGCCACCCACATTGCATGTTTACACATTCATGTGACGCAGAAATAAGTTAAATCTTAACGCTTATTTACACGGGTGATTCGGGTACCCATGATTACATTGATATCAATTGTCAGTTTTTCAGACTAGTATCATTTCATTTTATGCCTTTATTTTCATGAAATATATTTGGTCTTTCTGCAGAAGCTAAATACACATGATTTTAAAATCCTTTATATTAACTCCGTATTTCTTCGTGCTTGGATGGATGGCGGACTGAATGGATGGGTGGCAAAAACTTCAGATGGCTAATTCACCAACTTCCCGTCAAGCTATCGAGCTGAAACTTGGTACAAAGACTCGTTGCCGATGACAACACATTCAATCAAATTTTCAGATATGATGAAATTCCCGATAACTGCATAAATGAGATTCTTAAAAAAAACAATCTCAAATGCATGTTTTGTCAAATTTTTAGCCTCGCCACCATTGCTCTATATTACATTTCATAAATGATTTTTAAGGTAAATTTTGTTTTTAAGGGTTGCTTAGTTATAATGGACTAGAAGATATTACCCGACGTTATCGAGATAATAATGGCAGGCACTTTGCCATAATTTTTCACCCGCTATTGCGAAAACTCATCACAACTCCGTATTTTAAAAAGACGTACCTATGCAATGATGTTTACGTTTCTAACATCATTAAAAGTATAAAGTAGCATTTTTTCCAGCTATACATTATACACCTACCTTTCCCATTTTTGCGCCCCTAACCTACCTTTTTTTCTCTCTAAACATGACCTTAAATTACCAAATCTAAATGATCACTAATTAAATCACTATCATCACTAAGGGAGTTAATTGACAGCTGATTTCTACGCTAGAGAAATACTTTAGATGTTTTGTGTTTTGAAATTGTCACATGTTGGGCTTAACCTACAACTATTCGTTCCCCCTAAACTATTTTTTTTTCTATACAAATTGAGAAACCGTATTCTCATTTTTACCCCAAAAACTCTATATACCATTTTTAGTAACTTTATATTAACTGAATTTGATCTACTGATATCCTCATTGAACATTTAACGAAACTGTTGCCTTTTTTTTCTATTATATTATCGAAGAATCTTAAAACAAAGAATTATTTTATCTCAAGACTAATTTCTTCACAGTTTTTCACGCCTGTAACAGCCGTGTGTGACTTTTTTTTTACAGAAATATTATTAATCTCATAACATTATACACCCATTTGACTTTTCGCGAAGTAAAAAAACAAAAAAATATTGTTTATTTTAAATGTATTTGGAATTTATAATAATAATAATAATAAAGTTCATTGGAAAAATCACGCTTCATCCCCAAAGGCTCGAAGCGCGGTGCTGTTTCCGAGAAATATCCGTTGTATATCTAAAGTGTTGATTAGATCCGACTTTGATTTTCCTTGGGGCGTGGGATTAGATTTCACCAGAGGTCACAGGCCGGCTTACATCGAGACAGTCTTAAAAGAGACACCAAATAATTTGAAAAAAATATTTAGAACTGGTTATAGCTCGACAAACATTGGCGACAGCAATGCGTGCAATTCCCATTTAGTAAACTTACTGGACAAAACATGAACTCAACGAACGCACATTTAAGAATCCCAATTTTCGCTACACCCTTTCCCCCGTGATACGTCACTGCACACTTTTTGTTTTACGCCCTCCTCAAAACCATTAACCCCTACAAAGCATGTGCATGATACCCTCACCAAGTACCTCTTGCAACCAGTGAAATATCCTCACCATCACCAGGCACAGAAAAATTGCAAATCCCCTCTACAGTCATAGGAGCCAGAATGATCAATGAATTGATCGTGGGCCCTTAATATATAGAAGAAGAAGAAATATTTAAATTATTGCACCATATTTAAATTGAGGCGAGTTCATGTTTCGGAAATAAAATAAAATATTAAGCATCAATAGTTATTGGGAATTATATTTTGCGCGCTATCCGGCAGTGGAAGCAGTCACACCACAAGCAGGCTTGTGATTTTATATAAGAGATACGTATAGAGTTATAATTCTAATTATCACAGAGCGAAAAAAGTCATTGATTTATAAGAAGTTTTATAGAAATATTTTTAATTAATTGGACTTCAAACGTTTTTCGTGGTTTTCAATTTTGTAAGACATATTTTTTTTTTTACTTTACACTATTTATAAAATTTTGTTTTGTCATTCAAGTTAAAAAAGATATTTCAAAATTAAATACAGCGCAACCTCTCATAACGAGCACCACTCATAACGAGCACCTCTTATAACGAGCACCTCTCATAACGAGCACCTCTCATAACGAGCACCTCTAATAACGAGCACCTCTCATAACGAGCACCTCTCATAACGAGCACCTCTCATAACGAGCACCTCTCATAACGAGCACCTCTCATAACGAGCACCTCTCATAACGTGCACCTCTCATAACGAGCACCTCTCATAACGAGCACCTCTCATAGCGAGCACCTCTCATAACGAGCACCTCTCATAACGAGCACCTCTCATAGCGAGTATTTCGCATAACGAGCAAAAAAAAAGTCACAAACTATTATTTTCAACCATGGACATGTGTGCTTCAGTGTTTTGTTGCATTCTTTAACCAAGACTTTAGATATAAAACGAATATTTCTTTGCAAGACAGAGCTTCTTGACCACCATCAACAGTGTGTAATATGGACGTTAAACACCACGTACGATTTACGAAAACGCCTCCCAGTTACCAGAAAATGCCTTCCCATTACCAGAAATCCCCCGCCGATAATCAGAAAATGCCTTCCCATTACCAGAAATCCCCCGCCGATAATCAGAAAATGCCTTCCCATTACCAGAAATGTGTCCCAGTTACCAAAAAATTACTCTCCGTTAAAACAGGAAAAAAAACCATTACCACCAAAACCACTTCTCGAAACTCCAATCACCATCTACTACCTGCCCCTGCCCTTGCTCCTTGCCCGTGTCCTTTTACACCATACTGAAGTCCTCCCCATTTCTCCAGACTAATAATAACCCGTCACCATCACTTCCCCCCCCCCCATAAACACCCACCCCACCCCCAAACCCCGTAAAACTCCCAACTTCTTCACACGCCGCGTATTTTCGTCTGTTCGCATCATTTGCGCAACTGGAAGAGATGGACTTCGGAAACGTTTCTGTAAGGTGCATGTAACCGATTTTCAAGGACAATACCACTGTTAGAGTAACCAGGTCAATTAATACCCGACACCGCATGCGTCATCGATGCAGAATCTAGTCATTCTTGGTTACAGTTAATGGTGTTTTTTTTCTGTTGTTTCATTAAACACCTGATACAAATTCAGGATCCGGAGCGAGGCTTTAAACTTGCGACATTGATGAAGAAATGGCGCGACTACCTGAAAGAGTAACTTGAAAGATAAGTATTAAAAATAATAAGCCTTAAAAATACTTGTATTGGTGGTGGTGGTGTATTGGTGGTGGTGTATTGGTGGTGGTGTATTGGTGGTGGTGTATTGGTGATGGTGTATTGGTGGTGGTGTATTGGTGGTGGTGTATTGGTGGTGGTGTATTGGTGGTGGTGTATTGGTGGTGGTGTATTGGTGGTGGTGTATTGGTGGTGGTGTATTGGTGGTGGTGTATTGGTGGTGGTGTATTGGTGGTGGTGTATTGGTGGTGGTGTATTGGTGATGGTGTATTGGTGGTGGTGTATTGGTGATGGTGTATTGGTGATGGTGTATAGGTGGTGGTGTATTGGTGATGGTGTATTGGTGATGGTGTATTGGTGGTGGTGTATTGGTGGTGGTGTATTGGTGATGGTGTATAGGTGATGGTGTATTGGTGGTGGTGTATAGGTGGTGGTGTATTGGTGATGGTGTATAGGTGATGGTGTATTGGTGGTGGTGTATTAATGATGGTGTATTGGTGGTGGTGTATTGGTGGTGGTGTATAGGTGGTGGTGTATTGGTGGTGGTGTATTGGTGGTGGTGTATTGGTGATGGTGTATTGGTGATGGTGTATTGGTGATGGTGTATTGGTGATGGTGTATAGGTGGTGGTGTATTGGTGATGGTGTATTGGTGATGGTGTATTGGTGGTGGTGTATAGGTGGTGGTGTATTGGTGATGGTGTATAGGTGATGGTGTATTGGTGGTGGTGTATAGGTGGTGGTGTATTGGTGATGGTGTATTGGTGGTGGTGTATTTGTTGATGGTGTATAGGTGATGGTGTACTGGTGATGGTGTATTGGTGATGGTGTATAGGTGATGGTGTATAGCTGTTGTCGTGTATTCTTGCTGAAACCTAGTTTCAGTATTTCTTTCTCCAAAAAGATGATGTAAAACTAACGTCACATCTCATACTGTAATATTTTCAAATACGGTAAAACAATTTTTTAACCCATCCTTTCTTGACATTTCATTTCTGTTTTTTAAAAAAAAAAAGGAATATCAGTTTTAAAAACGCCGGCTGCATAGCAATGTACTAAATTGCTAAAAAAATGTGTCTAAGGTCAAGGTCGGCAGGTGTTGACTAAGGTAAAGGTCAAGGCCAATACGATCAACGTAACTAATATAGCGCCATTGACATCAATTTGAATTCATTTCAATTTTTTTAATGGCACGCCAATGAAAGAGCACCCAGTATTGATTGAGTTACAATTATAACCATCATATTTATTGGTAATTTTTCTTTGTCGAAGCCAATACAATAACAATGTCAAGTGACGTGATTAGGGAATGGAGAGACGATTCTCTCAAGCAAGGTTCCAATGTAAAGTCGTTTAATATTTGTTAGCTTCGCTATGGGCACCACATAGCAAAATGAGGAAATAGGGAATAGTAATATAAATATATATTTCATTAGTTATAGGAAACGACATAGTGTCATCTCCAGAATCCATCACCCATGCCATAATACCATCATGGAGTTGACGCACTATGGTATTAAATCTATTTAAACTTCTCCATTACCTTCTACATGCCATTTCCGGGAGGGGGGCAGTGCTAGTTGCCAGTGGCATAGCTAAGGGGTGGTAGGTGGGACATACGCCCCGTGGCACCAGACTGGGGGGCTAAATGGGCTTTGGTGGTTTTTAATGGTGGAAAATAATAGGTGTCAGAGTTGGGGGGGGGGGCGGCGTAAAAATGTATTTTATACCCTGACACCAAACACTTCAGATACGCCTTTGCTTGTGGCGTCAAAATAGGGCCGATGGGGTGGTCCACGCAGGTGTCACTTTTTCTTTATATGCAGGTGTGGCATTTTCGGACAACTGCAGAGTTTGGCTGGCAACAATATTTGGACACCCATGTCATCACTAATAGTACCAACGCCACTAGGCAATGTATAATTTGATCCCAAAGTCGCCGATCATTTTCATTAGGAAGTAAGGCGGAAATCGAGGGTGCCGATAAATCTTCATCGGTGAACTGATGAAGGACATTTTTTGAACTGGGAAGGACATTTATAAGGTTTTGAGATGCATTATGGCAACTTAATTAATAAATGCATTTTTAAAAAAATAAACCGAAAAGGGTTCAATCACTAAGAAAAGCAAACATTATTTTATACGATGAACGCAAACAAAAAAAAAAAAAACCCAATCAACTTACTTATAATAATTCGACTGCCTTTTCTAAGTATTTCAAAATTTTACGACCGTCAAAAAAGAAGGAAAAAACTGTTAATGAGAAAGGATCTATGCATTTTAATGGGTTTTCATTACAGGTCACTTTTTATAAATCTTATATGAATGGCAAAGTTTTTGTTAAGAGATTTTTAGAAATGACATCATACATTTATTAATGTGTTTTTTATCTGAAGGAAATTCTTTAAAAATAAAGTATTAAGTTCTTAAAATTCAGTTGATTGTACTGATTACCGGAATTTGAAATTTCTAACTTTCTGCAGATAAATTACAAATTGACTCTTCAATAAACTTTAAGAAATTTTTTTAAAACCAAATCGATGGAAGTTATTTAATCGACAATTTGGGGGAAGAAGAATTATTTCTAAAATTAGTACCAAAAAAAAAAAAAAAAAGATTCGGCATAATAATCGAAATGCTATTTCACATAAACGTTTATGTAGCTGTCTACCAGATTCTCATTAAAAAAAGTATGTTGAAATAGTGCTTGGAAATAGGTGGGGCAAATTGTTTATTTTTGTGATATTAAAAAAGAGAAAATCAGTTGGAATCTTATAAATATAGGCAAAGTATTTGTTTTTAAGTACCCACTGTTCAGGAAACGTTGTTACAAAAGTAGCACATTGAAAGAAAACACAAACGATTTCGCTATAATAATTGTTGAATCGTGCACTACGTGTATGTGCTCGTAAAATTCTTAATTTTTGTAGAAAAAAAAAAAGGTATCAGTTTTTGAAAAAGTTTTCATTTTTTGTCTAGCTTAACGTACAGGGAGTCCAGTACATTTAAAATGATGCTAATAATAACTATATTTTGTAAAGCATGAATAATCATACAATTTATAATTAACACCATTCTCTACTTTAAAAGTCATGCTTTTATCATAAAATATAATTTGAAAACATGAAACGATTGCTCACGTTTGAAACTTAGTGAGAACTCTAATAAAATTATAGACCTTAAAATTGAATCAAATATAGTTTAATACAATGTTATTAAAAATCTTTAAACCTTTGAGTTTGCAAAAATCAATTTTAAAAAACCAAACAATTAAATGTGAAAAACGGAGTCGTCGAAGATATAGCTGATGGAATCCCTGTTGCTGACGTGTCAAATGACATAGAACCAGAAAGAAGTTGATGGATGGCACTCAGCAAGTTGAAGCTTAATGATGACAAAACGGAAGCACTCCACATTCACAATCACAAATCACCCTCTACCTCAACTCTCCCCAACTCATTTCAAGTAGGTAACTCCGACATACAGTTTACATCCTCTGCTAGGAATCATTGTTATATTCTTCTAACAACATATCTTTTCATAAACATATCTCTCACATTTGTCGTTCTGCATACACCGCTATCCATCAGATCAGCTCCATCCGCCACTACCTCACAGTTAGCTTAATAAAAACATTAGTCTGTGCTCTTGTTCTCTCTTGTCTTGACTAGTGCAACTCTATTCTGGCAGGTTCACCAAACACTTCATAGAAAAACTACAAAAGGTTCAAAATTCAGCTGCTAGGCTAGTTCTAAAGGCAAAAAAACGTGATCATGTCACTCCACTACTCCACTCACTTCATTGGCTCCCCATACAGGCACGCATTGATTACAAGCTGTCTGATCTCTATCACAACTTTTTCTCAGATTCCTGCCCTTCCTATCTAACCGAACTTCTTTCTGTCTATTCACCCCTTCGACAGCTTTGCTCCTCCGCAGACACGCGTATTCTGTCCGTACTAAAACATATGGTGAACGATCTTTCTCTTTCCGCGCCCCCAAACAATGGAATTCTCTGCCACGACACATCCGCAATATACCAACCACACAGGCCTTCAAAACTGCACTAAAAACACATCTCTTTAAACTCTACTACCTCGACTGATTCCCCACATCTGACCGATAAACGATGCTGCTGGCCGCCGTCCATGGCTTGACATGTAAAAGTTCTGGGGTGGATGGGGTGAATATGCATTTGTTTTTGTTTGGTCTCTATACAGCTGTTCTTTATTATATAAATGTATTTTATTTTACCCCGCTATATAGGACAACTAATAATAATAATAAACATGTTTGGTGACGGCCCTTTCTCTAAAATATGCGTATTATCTTGAATTGCTGAGGGACAGTACCATCTTTCCATATCGACTCAAATAGCTTGATAGTCTTTTTGTCAGGAAGGGGCCACCTGCTTGGCAGTTTTCGACACGGATTGCATCTTGTCCTGGGGCATTGTTTGAGGGGAGTTGCTTGATATATGTATATATATAAGTGCGTGTGTGTGTGTGTGTGGCTCCATAGAAGCACCGCAACGACCAAATTCACACCCTTGAACGAATCTTTAGCATTATATAAGATTAAAAAATAAAAGATCGGGGAATGAGCTCTCGCCTTGTTTAAAGACATTTTAAAACTTGTACCAATTTCATAGAAACCTTATGGGTTGCACTTTTCTTACTATAGAAATGGACAATCCTGAAAGACTCACCACAAATTACCCGCATTCCTAAATAGAAGGAAAATGTAGGTTTAGCCGAGTTCTTCCTCAAGTTTGCACTTGGAAAAAATAAGCTCATGGGTTTGTATAGTCGTGCAACCCGAGTTTGTTGGATAGTTTAGTGACCCGTGTTTGTTGGATAGTTAGTGACCCGTGTTTGTTGGTTAGTTTAGTGACCGGTGTTTGTTGGTTAGTTTAGTGACTCGTGTTTGTTGGTTAGTTTAGTGACCCGTGTATGTGGTTAGTTTAGTGACTCGTGTTTGTTGGTTAGTTTAGTGACCCGTGTTTGTTAATTAGTTTAGTGACCCGTGTTTGTTGGTTAGTTTAGTGACTTGTGTTTGTTGATTAGTTTAGTGACCCTTGTAATAATCCCGTAGTGTGTAGGTGTGTGTGAGTTCTGATTAGGTGTGTGTGAGTTCTGATTAGGAGTGTGTGAGTTCTGATTAGGTATATGTGTGAATTCTGATTAGGTGTGTGTGAGTTCTGATTGGGTGTGTGTGAGTTCTGATTAGGAGTGTGTGAGTTCTGATTAGGAGTGTGTGAGTTCTGATTAGGTATATGTGTGAGTTCTGATTAGGTGTGTGTGAGTTCTGATTAGGTATATTTGTGAGTTCTGATTAGGTGTGTGTGAGTTCTGATTAGGTGTGTGTGAGATCTGATCAGGTGTGTGAGAGTTCTGATGAGGTGTGTGTGAGTTCTGATCAGGTGCGTGTGAGTTCTGATCAGGTGCGTGTGAGTTCTGATCAGGTGCGTGTGAGTTCTGATCAGGTGCGTGTAAGTTCTGATCAGGTGTGTGTGAGTTCTGATCAGGTGTGTGAGTTCTGAGCAGGTGTGTGAGTTCTGATCAGGTGTGTGTGGTTCTGTTCAGGTGTATGTGAGTTCTGATCAGGTGTGTGTGAGTTCTGATCAGGTGTGTGTGAGTTCTGATCAGGTGTGTGTGAGATCTGATTAGGTGTGTGTGAGTTCTGATTAGGTGTGTGTGAGTTCTGATCAGGTGTGTGAGAGTTCTGACGAGGTGTGTGTGAGTTCTGATCAGGTGTGTGTGAGTTCTAATCAGGTGCGTGTGAGTTCTGATCAGGTGCGTGTGAGTTCTGATCAGGTGCGTGTGAGTTCTGATCAGGTGTGTGAGTTCTGATCAGGTGTGTGAGTTCTTATGAGGTGTGTGTGAGTTCTCATCAGGTGTGTGAGTTCTGATCAGGTGTGTGAGTTCTGATCAGGTGTT
The DNA here is from genome assembly GCA_964017045.1 of Omphiscola glabra. NCBI lineage: Eukaryota > Metazoa > Mollusca > Gastropoda > Lymnaeidae > Omphiscola > Omphiscola glabra. The sequence goes on from OZ024797.1 coordinate 19,642,980, forward strand.
TGTGAGTTCTGATCAGGTGTGTGAGTTCTGATCAGGTGTGTGAGTTCTGATCAGGTGTGTGAGTTCTGATCAGGTGTACTTTCCACTGGTTTCAATGACATGTCATCAGAATACATTACGCCCCCCTCCTCCTCGGCTGACACAACTGCTATATTGAGATTTGAAATTGAGCCAATTTAGGGCGCCTTTATTGAACGCATTGACTGGTTTGTTTTGGTTTGAAATGGTTTTACGTTAGAGCAACTAATTGTGCACGTGATCGCTAGGTGCAGCGATCGCTGGAGATAACCGAATGAAAGATGTTTTGCAACAACCCTTTACTCTAGCCAGATATCTGAACTATATCAATGCTTCACAGCCGGTGTTCTCTGCAACCCTATAGCGGTCAGCGTGAGAAAACAACGCAACAGTATTCAGCTAGGGGTATATCAAATATATAAATGAGGTTTTATGACATAAAAATATATGATAGACGATAAGGGTTCCCAATGAAAGGAATATTTTTCAATGTTTGGGCAAGGATTAAATAGTTTAAGAGACCCTGAGCGAGCTGATCACGTGGTCACGCGGCAGTGTGCAGTAGTGAAAGTAGACCGTTTGTTTAAGAGTCGGCTCGTGAATAATTAACTCTATTGCCTAAATGTTTGGACATTGAAGTGTTTGCAGGCGCATGCATTTCGTCCGGTTTAAAGAAAATCATATCCCTGTAAAACAAACTGTTTAAAATACACAACACGATCCATTTTCTTGTTCTGAGTAAATATTAATGCTGGGTCTAGACACGGCTGGGGTCAAAATTTTTCTAGTGGCACTGGAAGATATTGACACATAGACACAGGCATTGTTTGTAATACACTAGTAGACAGAAAAAAAAACACTGGAACGATTCGTTCAAGGTGTAGCAGATTTGTTGCTATTAGATTTGAGGAGACACATTGAATACAAGGGAGTAATTAGATTTGGTCATCTGTCAAAGACAGACATAAATGTTGTGCGTGTGGGTATGGGAGGAAACACAACTATTAAGTTACAGAGATTTAAAACATAGTTCTTGCATACTCAATATAAAGTCAGGGGCAATGTCTCAAATGGTGAAATTTTCTTGATAAATATCAACGGTTTCAATCCTTTTTGTTAACTTCGCTCTTTTCGTGTGTTTCTTTCTTTCTTTGTGGCGGCAAAATCTTCGGAAGGCTAACTGACCCATTTGCCGTCATCCCGCCAAGCTGAAGACTCGTTGACAGTGACAATTTATTCTATCAAATTTTCAGCTCTACCCCCATCCCAACCAACATAATTCAGTTTTTCCCCGTTTTTAAATTAAAAAAAAAAATGTGTGTGTGTGGGGATGTTGTTCAATGGTTGCGTGTTTAGATGTGCGTGGTGTTTGTGACGTATTTGGGTAGGGAGTTAAAGTAAAATGTATTTTTGAAGGTTAAAAATGAAGGAAATATGAAACGTGTTGTCGCCAGAAGTTTCCTCATTGACATAACCGCCAGAAGTTTCCCCATTGACATAACCGCCAGAAGTTTCCCCATTGACATAACCGCCAGAAGTTTCCCCATTGACATAACCGCCAGAAGTTTACCCATTGACATAACCGCCAGAAGTTTCCCGATTGACATAACCGCCAGAAGTTTCCCCATTGACATAACCGCCAGAACTTTCCCCATTGACATAACCGCTTCTAAATAAATGATCCATCATGTACCATTACATCAATGCAAAGAGAAAATGCATATCAAGGCTTTATTAGAAAAATAGTTTGTATTTTGGGGATTGGTTTTAATTAAATATTAAATCACCTCGTATATCTTGGAGCACCTCTTGGAGCACTTCTTGGAGCACTTCTTGGAGCACCTCTTTGAGCACTTCTTGGAGCACCTCTTGGAGCACCTCTTGGAGCACCTCTTGAAGCACCTCTTGGAGCACCTCTTGAAGCACCTCTAGGAGCACTTCTTGGAGCACCTCTTTGAGCACTTCTTGGAGCACCTCTTTGAGCACTTCTTGGAGCCCGTCTTTGAGCACTTCTTGGAGCACCTCTTGAAGCACCTCTTGAAGCACTTCTTGGAGTACCTCTTGAAGCACTTCTCACAAAATGGTTAAATTACCAAATTAATCACACTCTCATATCCTAAACCAGTGGTCGATAAAATTCCTTTAAAAAAAAATAAATGAGGAACCATTTTTATAAATGAGATGTTATATGCCAAGTTAATATTTTGGGAGCCGCAGCCGGGGGCACAGACAGAGGCGCAGAGAGGGGCGTAGACAGGGGCGTAGACAGGGGCGTAGACAGGGGCGTATACAGGGGCGTAATTTCAAAATATGATAGATTAGTCATAAAAGAGTCTCATTTGTATTTTTCAAAGAGCCGGATGCATGTCGGTGGCAATTGTTTGCCGACCACTGTCCCAAACCTTTGTGAGCAAATTGCAAACATTGAAGAGTCGATTTGTCAAGAATAGAATGATCAATATCATGAGTGCATGGCACATCTACTTTATGAAGCTCAGTGGAGTATGTTTGTTTGTATGTTTGTTGTTTGTTTTTAAATGGGTCAATGGATCATTAGAACCCCCCCCCCCACTCCACACAAAAAAAATGGATTGCAATCAAATTTGACAGAGCCATTCCTTCTGACCCACAGATGGTTCCTGGAAAGTGTGGTCATAATATCCTTATCCCAAAAGTTGTAATAAAAAAAAAATCTTAAAAATTTAGAGGGTAATGAGAGAATTTTTGAATATTATTTTCATAATGAATGGTTTAGAGAGACGTTCAAGTTAAGTTATTTTTGGTGAGCGCATTTTTAATTAGTCTTTAGTAAGAACGGTGCGCTGAAGGAATATTTCGGTTGCGCTTTCATTTGGTGCACCAATGTTCAATAAAGCTTTATTCTTTGTTCACGGAGCGCTTTCAAAAAATATTTTAAATACTGTTTTTAACTCCCTGCAGTCAGACTTTTTTTCAATTTTGTTAAAATTCTTATGGTGATTTATTAAAATAATTAATTATCTTATCTAAAATAGCTCTGATCTGATCAGTTATATATATTAACTTGTTCATCTTTGACTCGGCTATCATTATATATTTTTTGTATATTTTATTTTCTTTGTTATACAAATAATTAAAATAATATTGGAGAATTATTATTTTTCATTTTAAGCAAATTTTGACAAAATTTTCACACAGTATGAACTTCATAATGAAGGAAAAAAAACTCCTTGATAAAAAAGATTTAAAATTTATTTAAATAAAATACTTCATCATCTAATACAATTGATAGTCAAACATGACAAACATTCTATGAAAAATAAAAAAGTTGTCAATATTTTAGTAAAACCTAAGTCTTGTCATTTTTTAATACAAAATGCACCATAATTTTTTTAAAATTAAAATTATGTTTTGAAAGTAATATATTTTAAGAATTGGGCCTCATAACTGGATATTAACTCAATTAGCGACTCGCTTGATGACACCTTCATGACCAAAAGAAAAATATCTAAAAACCCCCAACTAAATAATGATCTGGAATTTCCCCCATCATCTTGGCTTCTCAATAATGTGTTTAGATATACATCTTTTTTTAATAATGAGAACGAAATCGTGATAAATTTATTTGAAGAAAGTAAAAAATACACTACCCACTGCTCTAAAACGTCCAAGATATAAAAAAGATAAAAATAAATTAGACTCTTTTTCAGGAGTTAATCCACTGGAAAGAGCATGACCGTCATTTGCACACTGGAGTTTCCAGTTTCCAGAAATGATCAGAATTTCACTTCACTCAGTCACCTTGATAGAGATGAGAATACATTTGTTTAAAGTTAAATATCTTCTTTGATATATACGGAACAACATGTTTCGTGAACTGGAATGACGTCAAACGTTAAGTTTTAACTTCACAAATACTGGAACAAAGGAAATTAATTTATAAGTTTTAAATACACCTTTATGGTTTTGGTTTTAATAAAAAAGAGAAAACAGTCAGATATTGCTTCATTGAGTTTAAATCCAGATAGGGTGAATTTACATATGCAAAGCTACAGTTTACAGCCTCCCCCACCCAAAACAGTAATAAAGGACCTATCATTATTAAGATCACTAACTGAAGTCATTAAAAATTATTTTCAAATTCAAAAGTTTTACAAAACTAAAAGACCCTAACAGCAAACGTTACAAACATTGTAGACAAAAAATGAAGAGCAACAAATTATACTTTCATGTATTCTGCAGCATATTCTTTGGTTTAGACATAGGCATAATATTTATTTTAAATTTTTTTTAGAAATATCACTAGTAATAATAACCCCACACTCTCCAACCCCTCCGGAAAACTACAAAATAAACTAGCCAAATTACAAACAAAAAAACAACAAAAATAAACACACAAACTACTGAAGCCAGAGAACAAAGTCATGTAACAACCTTAAGAAATCTCCGGGAAAGCAAAATTTGCCTATTTAATACTTTGCGCTTCTAAGTTTGCTTCTCTATCAATGAATTTGTTTTGATGATGTTTTCGTACGGCAATGGCCAACCATAGTAAATACAGGCCGGGATTAAGCGGTCGGAGAAAGCAACGGACACCAACAGATACGCTTTCTGTAAGCGGAAAATGTTTAGGAAAAATACACGTAGAATAAACTGGTTGAGTAGACAGCGGCGTGTCGGAAGCTACAAATGGGTTCAATGTAGCAGACCGCTTTACGCTACATGACAAAACTGTGTGTTGACAGCTCTTTTCGGAAAAAAAAAGTTTCTTAGACAACTGTACGACATCATTTGAACTTATGTAGTATGGTTCCAGATCAAGTTACAGTGCCATTACCAAAATTCATTCAATTAATAAGAATGTTAAAATACCGTTTGAATAAATGCACAATTATAAACCTAATCTATCTCTCTCTATATATATAACTTTGAATTATAACCGATATTAAAGCACGGGAGTCAAATATTTCAGGATTAAGAAAAAAAAAAAACGGCAATGAAAAGTTTAGCTATTTTGACTAGATTAAGACCGGAACTTTCTCCAGTAACCAATCAGTACAGACATGGCACACATTCCAGTAGACAGCCGGCGATTAAGAAATATGACGCAGGAACAGAAAAAACACGGCCTGACTTGGACAAAATATATTTGACATAACGGGTCAAGAGGTCCAGTTTGAAATCAACAATTAGCATGGAGGCTTCCCCAAACAACCCCTTGACAGTTGGGGTCACTTCCTGACCTCTTACGGCCTGCTTTCTCATAACCGACAGACGACATCGCTTGCACACATCAATTTGTTGTAATTATAATCTGTGGATATCGCATGGTTAAGGACTTCAACACAACAGTCCTAGGAACTTGATCTGCTTGAAATAGCGCCACGGGCCTCAGAACTTGAGATATTTGTTTGGCGAGGGCTTGAACTCATATTCTGTCTGGGCTTCAGATGTCAAGGCTTCAGATGTCAGGGCGTCGGATGTCAGGGGGTCGGATGTCAGTGCTTCAGATGTCAGGGTTTCGGTTGTCAGTGCTTTAGATGACAGGGTTTCAGATGTCAGGGTTTCTGATGTCACGGCTACAGATCTGCTAAATGTCAAAGAAAAAGACGATCCATACTAAAATTGTGTATTATCAACTCACTCAGACGAGCACACGTAAAAGCTCACGATGATCTGTGCATTTGTATTACACTCATGAAAACCCAAAAGCTTTTATAATTGTAAAAGAAACATTATACATATTACCTCCTGGTTATGTCATGGCTGCGTGGGTCCCCCGTCCGAAAATTGGTTGCCTGGTGTAGATGCCCTCCAGGGTGTTATGAAGCAATCGATACTGCGTTTAATGCTTTGAAATACACCTATTTGGGTCAAGAACCACCTTATTGCGCCGGGGGAAACTATGATATTTGAAATGGAACCAGATTTGTTCTTTAGCATTCAGTGAGGAATTCTGAATTGTCCTCTGTTGTGCAGTGTTGTCTAGTATTTCTTTGAGTTGTCGAATATGTCTCGGCTGTCCAGTGATTCTTCTTAGTCTTACAATGCAGGAATACGTTGTAGCTTTAATTGTTTAAATAAGTACATTCCCTGACAGAGGCGTAGCTACAGTGTCTGGCGCCCATAACTAGTCTGGCGCCCAGGGACATTTGTCCCTCCCCCTGCCCCCTTCTTAGCCATACGCCTCTGTTCCTTGATGCCTTTCCCATATTTAAATAGCTTTAAAGCTTAAGCCCCTTAAGCTCTTTGAAATTTCCTTTGGGTTGGCAGGGTTTATTGGGTTGGCAGGGTTTATTGGGTTGGCAGGGTTTATTGAGTTGGCAGGGTTTATTGGGTTGGCTGGGTTTATTGGGTTGGCTGGGTTTATTGGGTTGGCTGGGTTTATTGGGTTGGCTTGGTTTATTGGGTTGGCAGGGTTTATTGGGTTGGCTGGGTTTATTGGGTTGGCTGGGTGTATTGGGTTGGCTGGGTGAATTGGGTTGGCTGGGTGAATTGGATTGGCTGGGTGAATTGGGTTGGCTGGGTGAATTGGGTTGGCTGGGTGAATTGGGTTGGCTGGGTGAATTGGGTTGGCTGGGTGAATTGGGTTGGCTGGGTGAATTGGGTTGGCTGGGTGAATTGGGTTGGCTGGGTGAATTGGGTTGGCTGGGTGAATTGGGTTGGCTGGGTGAATTGGGTTGGCTGGGTGAATTGGGTTGGCAGGGTGTATTGGGTTTGCTGGGTGAATTGGGTTGGCTGGGTGAATTGGGTTTGCTGGGTGAATTGGGTTGGCTGGGTGAATTGGGTTGGCAGGGTGAATTGGGTATGCTGGGTGTATTGGGTTGGCTGGGTGTATTGGGTTGGCTGGGTGAATTGGGTTGGCTGGGTGTATTGGGTTGGCTGGGTGAATTGGGTTGGCAGGGTGAATTGGGTTGGCTGGGTGTATTGGGTTGGCTGGGTGAATTGGGTTGGCTGGGTGTATTGGGTTGGCAGGGTGAATTGGGTTGGCTGTGTGAATTGGGTTGGCTGGGTGTATTGGGTTGGCTGGGTGAATTGGGTTTGCTGGGTGTATTGGGTTGGCAGGGTGAATTGGGTTGGCTGGGTGAATTGGGTTGGCTGGGTGAATTGGGTTTGCTGGGTGAATTGGGTTGGCAGGGTGAATTGGGTTTGCTGGGTGAATTGGGTTGGCTGGGTGAATTGGGTTTGCTGGGTGAATTGGGTTGGCAGGGTTTATTGGGTTCGGTGGGTTTATTGGGTTGGCTGGGTTTATTGGGTTGGCTATGTTTATTGGGTTGGCAAAGTTTATTGGGTTGGCTGGGTGTATTGGGTCGGGTGGGTGTATTGGGTTGGCTGGGTGTATTGGGTTGGCTGGGTTTATTGGGTTGGCTGGGTGTATTGGGTTGGCTATGTTTATTGGGTTGGGTGGGTGTATTGGGTTGGCTGGGTGTATTGGGCTGGCTGGGTGTATTGGGTTGGCTGGGTTTATTGGGTTGGCTGGGTTTATTGGGTTGGCTGGGTTTATTGGGTTGGCTGGGTGTATTGGGTTGGCTGGGTTTATTGGGTTGGCTGGGTTTATTAAGTTGGCTGGGTTTATTGGGCTAGCTGGGTTTTTTAGATTGGCTGGGTTTATTGGGTTGGCTGGGTTTATTGGGTTGGCTGGGTGAATTGGGTTGGCTGGGTGAATTGGGTTGGCTGGGTGAATTGGGTTGGCTGGGTGAATTGGGTTGGCTGGGTGAATTGGGTTGGCTGGGTGAATTTGGTTGGCTGGGTGAATTGGGTTGGCAGGGTTTATTGGGTTGGCTGGGTGAATTGGGTTGGCTGGGTGAATTGGGTTGGCTGGGTGAATTGGGTTGGCTGGGTGAATTGGGTTGGCTGGGTGAATTGGGTTGGCTGGGTGAATTGGGTTGGCTGGGTGAATTGGGTTGGCTGGGTGAATTGGGTTGGCTGGGTGAATTGGGTTTGCTGGGTGAATTGGGTTGGCTGGGTAAATTGGGTTTGCTGGGTGAATTGGGTTGGCTGGGTGAATTGGGTTTGCTGGGTGAATTGGGTTGGCAGGGTTTATTGGGCTGGGTGGGTTTATTGGGTTGGCTGGGTTTATTGGGTTGGCTATGTTTATTGGGTTGGCAAGGTTTATTGCGTTGGCTGGGTGTATTGGGTTGGGTGGGTGTATTGGGTTGGCTGGGTGTATTGGGTTGGCTGGGTTTATTGGGTTGGCTGGGTGTATTGGGTTGGCTACGTTTATTGGGTTGGGTGGGTGTATTGATTGGCTGGGTGTATTGGGTTGGCTGGGTGTATTGGGTTGGCTGGGTTATTGGGTTGGCTGGGTTTTTTGGGTTGGCTGGGTTTATTGGGTTGGCTGGGTTTATTGGGTTGGCTGGGTGTATTGGGTTGGCTGGGTTTATTGGGTTGGCTGGGTTTATTAAGTTGCCTGGGTTTATTGGGCTAGCTGGGTTTATTAGGTTGGCTGGGTTTTTTGGGTTGGCTGGGTTTAGTGGGTTTGCTGGGTTTATTGGGTTGGCTGGGTTTATTAAGTTGGCTTGGTTTATTGGGTTGGCTGGATTTATTAGGTTGGCTGGGTTTATTAGGTTGGCTGGGTGTATTGGGTTGGCTGGGTGTATTGGGTTGGCTGGGTTTATTGGGTTGGCTGGGTTTATTGGGTTGACAAGGTTTATTTGGGTTGGCTGGGTGTATTGGGTTTACTTGGTTTCTGCTGTGCTTCTTTTACTGAGTGGGGGGGCTAAACGGGCGCCAGAAATGAAAATCTACCTCTAATTGATACATAAGTAAACGGGTCTCTAAAAACATTAACGTCTTAAAACTTTTGTCCAAGGGAGCTGATCCAGATTTACCATCGACCATCCGCTGTCAGAAGTTATCATCGACACGATGTTGATTTTTTTTTTGGTTTGAATGCTCAAAAAATATTGAAATTTTAAGGTCAAGAAATTATTTTAGTACCCCCCCCCCTTTAAAAAAAAACAAAAAAAACAAAACAACAACAACAAAAAAAAAACAACAAACCAAACAGACGTGTCGATTAAAAAGTTGAGTAATTTCGTTCCAAAGTGAGGTCTCCCTCTCTCCCCCTCTCCTTCCCGATTCAAATCCTTTTAATCTTATACACAACAATGAAAAAATAATCAATTTTCTGCTTCTATCTCCCTCCAATATTTTAAAATTAGCACACGACTAAATCCACCTCCACCCCACCCCACACCCAAAATCTTTAATAGTTTTGTTCTAGAACCAACAAAACAAATGTACAAAAGATCAAACTTTTTCATTGCACCGGACACACGCGCATTGATTTGTTCCGTTTAAAAAAAAAAAAAGGCGAAGGACTTAAAAAAGCGGGGGATAACTAGGGATGATACCGGGGACATCTTGACAAGCCGCAGCCGTTATAAGATCTCAGATTAAGCGTCTCGAATATCAACTCTAATCGATGACAAGTAATGATGGTGCTTTCTGGTCGCCATCTTGTACCCAGCTGTTTACTTCAGGTCATGAGGTCAGCACGTGATCAGCGGATGATAGGAACGTGGCCGTTGCAGAAACAATGGAGCTGTCAGCAGAAGAGAATCCGGCCGTCCATTATTACAGTTTGGACGGTCCAAAAATCATGTTGGTCAACACTAACGATCGCCGATTGGTATTTTTTAAAAATAGGACCTCATGTCGAAATATTTGCTTTCACACCGAGAAAAATAAATTTTACCGACTGACTTATTTCGTCTGGTTTAATGAATATTTCTTCACTTGGCAAATGTCTGGATAAGGTCAAGAGATCATGAATGTCTTAATAACGTTGTCACGTCCACTGAATGTGTTTTTATCTAGGAACCTTCCTTTCTCCACTTAATATGTTTGCATCTAGGAACCTTCCTTTCTCTACTGAATATGTTTGCATCTAGGAACCTTCCTTTCTCCACTTAATATGTTTGCATCTAGGAACCTTCCTTTCTCCACTTAATATGTTTGCATCTAGGAACCTTCCTTTCTCCACTTAATATGTTTGCATCTAGGAACCTTCCTTTCTCCACTTAATATGTTTGCATCTAGGAACCTTCCTTTCTCCACTTAATATGTTTGCATCTAGGAACCTTCCTTTCTCCACTGAATATGTTTGTATCTAGGAACCTTCCTTTCTCTACTGAATATGTTTGTATCTAGGAACCTTCCTTTATCCACTGAATATAAAGTAAAGTCCATAAAAGCCTTTAAGAAAAAAAAGAAGTGGTGAATATTTAAAAAAAAT